>CM076582.1:1301064672-1301434684 GCA_034641835.2 Pinus albicaulis | reverse complement strand
CTGCTGGCACAAACCTAGCCAAATGTCCAGTAACATTGGCAACAACCAGTTGAGCTGACCCTTGAACTTTGTGAGTGTGTGCATTATCATGTGATGTGCAGTGAACACGATTCAAACAATATAAAAGAGCATAATGAGTAAGAGAGGAAATGCATGAATTGGCCCCAAATGAAAGCTCAACAAGACATTGAACTCATTCCTTCCAATGTTTAAGTTCTTTTTCTTTAGCATGTAGCTTAATCTCAGTTGACTGAACAGCTCCACCTCAAGCTCTGAAATCCTTTCTTCTTGTTGTTTCTCCAATAGATCACGTATACACTTATCTAACTCATATGGTGACACCCCATAGTCATCAACCTGAGAAATATCTAAGTGTTCCAAGGGAGTCTTGTCTGCAGAACTCCATTGACCTGGAAGCCCATCTGCACAAAGCTCTCCCTCCACCAATTCAACGGAGGAATTTGTGAACTGCAAAATATCAAACCAAGCATAGGAAGATTAAAATATTTACTAGGCCAGATACTTCATATATATGCCTTCTACAATGTTATGATAGACTTATTAAACATGTATTTAAGTTAAACAGTTTAGCATCTGATAATGAAACTTTGTCCTTTCGGCCATTATTCAACCTTCATATCTGGGAAACATCTGATTAAATGGTAGCAGATCATAGATTGTTCAAGACAATGCCAGGAGAAACCGTTCATGCCCAATCATATTAGACTAATCCCTTGGACCATTATTACCAAAATTAATTTTCAGAGGTTTACTCTCAAAAAATTTTACTGCAAAAAGTCTTCTTACTTTAAAAGGAAGTAGAATAGAAGAGACACCATGCATGTCAAAATTATTTTAGATATGTGCATGATACAAGTCAGAAATGGCATTCAAAAAATATTTCTGCAATCAATGAAAACATGTTTAATATACAAACAATATGAGGGGTAACCCAGTCTGGAACTTGTCTTTCTCTTCAGTAAAAATGGGCCATTATCATTGTAGGCATAAATGATGCAACTTGTATGAATTTTGAGATGTTCAACAAGGGGTTAAGTGTTGTGAGCTTGAGGTTGTTCAAACCCATTGATGTGTGATGAATTTCACCATTTACTGCAATCAATAGCAAAAGGATTGTGACAGTACATTAGAAGCCAAAAATACGGCAAAGGTCCATATGCAATGGAAACTACACCCTGACTACAGAACCTTAAGGAAATGAAGGAGATCACCAACTTCATGCAAATTGAAGCTAGAGTTTCAGATTGGTTCTCTAAAATCCCTAGTTAGTAGAATCTCGAGTCACCTCTACCTCCCATAGGAGATGGTTTCATCTCCTGCCCCGTCAACTTCTAAATTGTTGAGGACTCCTCACTTTGCAACTTTCCCATGGACAGGGATGAGGATTTGTGCATCTAACACTCCAAAACCAAAACTAGAGGATCCACAACTGTCCACTGCTACTACCACTGTTGTACACTATTGTTGTACATTTCTCTGTTGGTGTTAGTCACTGTTGCTTCTGTTGTGGCTTCTTCCATCAATTGTTGCCACCACACACACTGTCACAACTCCAATAAATGTCATAGAGGTGATGTCATGGGATCATACAAATCACTGTTATCAGAGCCACACTATATTACTTGTTATGGAACCCTTTCTTCAACAGTCCACAACCAAACTAATCTCACTGTCAGTCATGTACATCTAGCAAACATAGTCTTCTAGCATCTTTCATCAATGACTCAAAGGACTGCTCAAGTTCTTTGTCAACATTCTTAGATCCTTACATCATGATCAAAGCTTAGAGGTCACTTCCATATAGGGTTACTTGGTACAGTCAAGTAGATCACTTTTATGCAAGCACATAATAGTCACACAGACATGCCAAAACAGATCAGTGTATGTATGGTGGCATTGTCACTGTCTTTATGATGGATGTAGATCACTCTGCTATTAGGTCACTATATTGCTCCTACTTGGTCTATACAGTATTGTTGTCCTGGATTATACTACCAAAAATACCACTGGACATTGACAGATCTGTCTACAATCATATATCTGAAACACAAGAGCTCTTCAATCATCACTCATCATATTTTACCAACTAGATGAGTTTAATGAGATAAATCCAATAGAATCTTCTATGTATCAAGCAAGCCAATTATTGTATAGCGTCTGTTACAAACACTGTCACCACTCAGGCAATTTTTATTATCAATCTCTGTAATAGATCTTATGCATAATAAGGCTTCAATGCAATCTTTATATTAATAATTTCACACACAGAAATTTGTTCTTTTTGTTCATCACTTTTACAAAGAATATCGCAATTCAGCATCCAACGCACAAGGTAAGTATAGCTACAGGCATACTCTGTTCAGAACAACATGCGTTAATTGATTCCTATAGAGTTTTTGTCATCATAGGTCAATTATCAAATACAAAATACTGCATAGGTCAAAGTCACGGATCATGACTTGCTTCAATCCAATTGTTTTTTCATACTCATGCAAAGGTATACACCAATATATTATTCAAAAATAGTAGAATGTGTCACAATAACGCCTTAGCCAACATTCTCCATCCAAAACCAATCAATGGATTAGATCAGAAAATCAACCCACAACACACTGAAACTTGACTATCGATCTCAAAGGCAAATTACACAAGTTGATGCGTAGGGGTATACCATTGTCATATTAAAATTCATGTGCGTCAAATCTCCATACAACATTCATATTTGAAATAAAAAATCCTTTACGTCTTTGTCATCAATTATTAAAACCAATCGTATTCATTGTGTCATTTTTAAATGGGTTTTTAAAGTTAAATGGTTCTCGGAAGAGAGTTGGAGAAACTCTCTTCCGAGAGTTTCTCCAACTCTCGTCCGAAAATTTTTCCCGAGAGTTTTGTGACCACAACTCTCGGACGAGAAAATGCATAACTCTCGTCCGAGAGAATTTTAACTCATGTTAAACCTGACCAAACTCTCGTCTGAAATATTTAAAATCTCTTGGACGAGAATTTTGAAAACTCTCGGCCGAGAAATTTAGTTGAATTTTTTCTCGACCGAGAAATTAAAAATTTCTCTCGAATTCTAACCATCCGCCAAAAACTGTTTCCCAACTTCGCGATTTGACCCAGCAATAAAATATACACTGAGGTATACGCTGGTTTGTGTGGAAGAAAGCGCGTATATACGCGACATCAGTGAAGGGAAAGCGCGTATGCAAACTAGGGTTTGCTGAAGCAAGGGGTATGAAATATCTGATCTGTTCTGCTGTGTTTCTGATATCTGATCTGTGTTGATATGTATCTATTGATGATGTATGTTTGAGCTTAAAAGTATGGAAATATGATGAATTGTGGCCTGCAAGTTGTGTTCTATTGAAGTTGTTGGATCCAGTGTGAAAATTGATGAAACGTGGTCCAAGGTGGTGCTGAAGGTTGTAGCCTTCAGTCAGGGGGTCGTAGCTCCCTTCCAGGTGAGGCTGGTAAACGAGATCGGGGGTCGTAGCTCCCTTCCAGGAGAGGCTGGTAAACGAGTCAGGGGGTTGGAGCTCCCTTCCAGGAGAGGCTGGTAAATGAGCGCAGGTGGGTGCCTGCGTGCTGGTCAAGTCTGCACCAGCACATATGTTGTAATATGTTTTCTCTATAATAAAAATATTGAAGGCCGAGCAACTGCAGCGGTGGTTTTCTCCCGATTTGGGTTTCCACCTAAAAATCCTGGTGTTCATGTGTGATGCTTTGTGTGATGGCTTATTCTGTTATTACTGCACATGTTTACAGTTTATTGAACATCTGATAAATGAATGATGGAATGATCTAAGTGAAGAGTTAATTACATATCTAGATCTCTGTATACGCGAGTTTCACAAAGGGGATCCGCGTATATACGCAGGTTTATTGAAGGAAAGTAGCGTATGGGTTTTAAGGAATGAAAAAGTAAAAAGTTTTGATTATGCTGTAAATACTGATTCACCCCCCCCTCTCAGTATTTTTCCCAACACCAACATAGTCTCTTAAGGGACTAACCGCTTTACATATGAAATTACCTCCATTCAAGTGTGCTCTACAAATCTGTTGGAGCAGGGTCCTCGAATGGCTGCAAACTGGGAGTTTTTCAAGTATTTTGTATAATTTTGGCATATTTTGGTCTAGCACATGGGTTTTGGGTGGGTCAAAGCCCCGAAAGCATTGTAATGGGCCAAAGGGTAGACCTAGAGCTTGCAAACCATGGTTTATGGACAATAGGAAAATTTAGGCTAGCTTGTTATAAATAGGACATTTTGAGTTGTAAGGTAGAGGAATGAATAGAGATTGATGCTAAGTGGGAACTGATCGATCTAGTTAGGGTTTTTGGGGAAGGACTCCTGCTGCTGTGTGCACAGAGATTCTATGTCCTGCTACATGCGAACCCTGTTGTTGTGTGTGCAAGTTGGGTTTTGGGGTATTGTAAGAAGGATCTAAGGTGTTAGGATCCTATAAGTATAGGATTCATAATTTGGAATTGAATTATGATAGTCTTGTAAAATATGTACATACCTTACTTTCTACAAGTTGTTTTCCCATATTTTGTAAAAAAAAATAAAAAAATAGAAAATCAAAAACAGAGTAAAAGTCCTAAAAGAAAGATCAAAGGACTTAGAAAAAATATAGACCCCAAAAGAGAAAAGAAATAAGACATGAAAGTGTGCAAATCCAAATGCCACTAATTTTTACTTTGTTACTGATGATTATGGCAGAGTGTCAATAAATGCCATAATCCATGATGAGTTAAACTGTGTAAACTTGACTTGTCATGTTTTCAATTTTCATGTTTTAGATTGTGAATACAGATTAGTCAGATAGTTTAATCCTAACTAATCAGTAGAAAGGTAGAGAATAAAGAGGAGCTCATCAGTTTAATCTGATCCCTCAGATGATATAAGGTAGATTTACATAGTTTTTATGCTTTCAAAAGATTAAAATGTTTCAAGGTAGCAAGCTCAAATGCACCTGCAAACTGGAAGAAAAAAATGTTAGATTAAAGTTGGGTAGGTAGAAAGAAGTGGGAAAAGCATGTAAATATTCATCACCAGGCAAACAATCACTAATTTCCCCTCCCTTATAGTTATTCTACATTCTAGAATTTCAGTCAAAGAGGCTCAAAGCATTTCTCTAACTTCTGTTGGGACCGGACCCAAGGTTCAATGACTGATAAGTTAAAAGTGTTGAATTCCTATATTAAATCCCTAATTATCATCATTTACCCTTCATACACTCATTACTATTCAATTTCATAAGTAAGCACCTTTTTTACTTAATGAAATATGAAATTTCCTATTTGACTAACTCCCTTCATTCATAAAAGCATAAAATCCTCTAAAAGCATTATATCCTAAGTTAAAAGTGGTGAAATTATAAATGATAAAAGCTTTGCTTTAATATTTTCACTTTACTTATTCATGTAATTGTATTTTTGGTGTATTTCATTGTCGCTTGTCATATTAACTTCTAATTTATATATTAAATCCCTAAAAATGACCTTTTCCTATTAATATAATTCCCTTTATATTAATACCCTTTAAACCCACTATTATAAGCTTTTATGTCAAAGTAATTATCCACATGCGGAAATAAAAAGGCCCAATTACAACCCCTTTGGCATAAAACTAACGTTATGTAAAAATCACGCCCCCTATAGTGAATAGACATTTCCACAGTCTATAACTATATAATAAAAATAAAATATAAAACGTTATTACTACCTGCCTCACGCGCCTTTTTTCCCATATATATAAACTATCTTTATATATATAACACCGCCCATTATACCCTTTTGAACCATATACCTGCATATATATTAAACCTTTTGTAAAGAAACTTTGGTTAAAATATATATCATACAAAGGTTTTTTATAACATTTTCCATCCGCCTATTGGCAATATGATGTAATGTGTTGTCCTTGATGGCAACCTACTTGATGAAGTTGTGCTTGATGGAAACCTACTTGATGAGTTGCCCATGATAAGAAACCTATGTGTTAAAGATGTAAGAATCATATAGCTACAGATTAGTTCAGATGTGACAGAGAAAATAATTCTAGAAAGTGCTAGAGAAATGTTATTTTTAATATGTCACAATGTATACGTGGGTTTGTAAAGGCCAAGTCGCGTATGCATGTGGGTAAGTAAGTTCCAAGTCGCGTATGCTTGTTTGTGCTCCAAAATTATAATACCAAGGGGCATTACCATGGTATTGGCACACAGTATTGAGCGCTGCATTTTCTATTTGATTCCGTCCAAGAATACCATCGGAAGTTGTGTGGTTTTGGCTCATGGTATTGGTAAAAGCTAAATCTATATAAGGAGAAGAAGATCATAGTGTGAAGTGTGCATGTGTCTGGGTATTGAATGAATACTTCACTCTGAAGTATATCTGCATGGAATGGGTTACAGTTCATTAATAGATCTGAATAAATAATGCACCTATGAATACAATGATGGATGAAGATATCTTGACCTAAAATGACTATGTATCTTTTAGATATGTTTATGGAATGTTTAGATTTGAGATGAGGAAAAATATTTTTTGGAGTGAAGGGTAAGATCTAAGCTATTTATCTGTTCTGAAGAGTTGCACAGCCCTACAATGTTTACAGATATATACGTAGGTTCGTGGAAGAAAGTGCATATATACGTGGGTTGGTTTCAGCAAAAGTGCATATGGAATCTAAGGTCAGTCCTGAAATGTTTGCAGATATATACACAGGTTTGTCTCTGTGAAAGCACGTATATACACTGGTTCAGTGAAGTAAAAGCGCGTATGGAATCTAGGGTTTTGTTGAAGTGTGCAGAAGGAAATCTCTGATCTGTTTTTCTATATTACTGTTGTCTGTCAATGATGTTTTTATATAGATCTGAGTTGTTTGAATACTGATTATGATGCTAGTTGATTATGATTAAATATCAGTTGGTTGGTTGATTGGTTGATGAGTCAATGAATGAACTTAATGGGTTATAAGTTTCAGTTTGATGTATGTTCTTTGAGCTTAAATGTGTGGAGTGGGTCCAGTCTGAAAATCTGATGAAAAGAGACCTACAAGTTGTGTTGTGTGGAAGCTGTTGGATCCAGTATGAAAATTGATGAAACGTGGTCCATGATGGTGCTGAGGTTCAAAGCCTTCAGTGAGGGGGTTGTAGCTCCCTTCCAGTGGTAGCTGGTAAACAAGATCAAGGGGTAGTATCTCCCTTCCAGGAGTGGCTGGTAAACGAGATCAGGGGGTCGTAGCTCCCTTCCAAGAGTGGCTAGTAAACGAGATCAGGGAGTTGGAGCTCCCTTCCAGTAGTAGCTGCAGAACGAGAGAAGGTTGTAGCCTTCTACAGGTGGGTGCCTGCGTGCTAGTATGAGTCTGCGCCAGTACAAGATTGTAAGCACTTTTCTTTATAATAAATATTGAAGACAGAGATGACAGCAATGGTGGTTTTCTCCCGAATTGGGTTTCTACCTTAAATCCTAGTGTTCATGTGCGTTGCTTATGTGTGATGATTTACTCTGTTCTTACTGCACATGTTTACTGCTTACTAAACATCTGATGAATGAATGATGCAATGATCTAAGTAAAGAATTATTTGCATAATAAGATCTCTAGACATACACAAGTTTTCTTAAAGATATCCGCATATATACGCAAGTTGGGTTAATTAAAGTCGCATACAGAATTTTGTAAAGAAAAATTAAAATTTTTGAGTAAGCTCTAAATACTTATTCACCCCCCTCTTAGTATTTTTCCCAACACCGCCACCATGTACATAGACCCCAGTCCCACCACCATTTCGACCACAAATTTCCTTTTAATCCCAACCGTTTGCTCCGATCATCCAGATCCAATGCTTGACGATGCACTTCACGCCCATAAACCAAACGATGACCCAAAGCTCAAATGAGCATGAAATAGGTTGTTTTCATGAATCCACCCTTGGTGATGTGTCTCATTCTTATTGTGTCGCATTTGATTTGGTTAAAACCATTTACTGCCCATTACCAACGCAAAAACTATTTCCTATTTTCGCATTCGAAAACAGAAACCGTCCCGCCTTTTGATATGACTGGAATTTATTACAATCAATGAAGATTTATAACAAAGGTTTAAAAACTTTATTACACTATTTTTTCAATTCCATTCTCGCATCTAACTGTTAAAAGAGCTCCACTTAGCCATTTTTAAGCTCCCAAAGCCCTATTTTAAAACCTCGATTTATCAATTTCACGCCGGAAAGTCCAAATTTAACAGAAAAATCCTTGTTTGAGGACCAGATAAGATTTTTTCAACTCCAGCACTTCAAACTAAGTTCAAATTCAACCGCTAAAACACTCGAAAGCCCTTTCGATAGTTAAAATACCAGCAAAAAAGGTATTTTTCCCAAATCAAACCTGCAATTTCAAAAGTTTTAGCCTTCTGTGAACAAATTGAACTTTAAATTGAGATTTTATCCATAAATATTGCCTGAAAATGCTTAAAAACAGGGCAAACCCTCGCAAAATTTCTCCAGAAATTACTATTGTCTGAAAAGCCTCTTTTTTAAGTCAAATATTCAGTTTAAACCCCTGAAAATCAATTCCACAGCATGACAAGGTTTTAAAACCTACAGATTACCTAAAAAAAATATCTTTTATTCAAAAAACCTATGTTTTCTGTCTTAAACCTGTTGCACATATCTCAGATTCCTAATTCCCCAAAAAATTGCTCAAATTCCCTCTGTTTAAGAAAAATTAACTATCGCAGACTGTTTAATCTTGCTTTAGTTATCTCAAAATGACAAAGAAGCAAATAACATCCAAAGTTGGAGGATCCAAGCCTATGAAACTTGGAGGATCCAAACCTCCTAAGTAAGAAGCATCAAAAGCCATCAAATCCACTCCTGCACTCATTGCAAAAACTATTGTGTCTGTTAATCCTCTTCAGCCACCAGTTCCTACTGTAGAAACCATCCCCTTAACTGACATGGATTATAAAATTGCAGACCCAGTAGTGGAATTCAATCTATTAGATATTCACAATTGGTGTTGTTAGCCACCTATGAATTTCTTTCAAGCAAACAGGTGGCTAAAATGTTTTGAGCCTTCAAGAGATACATTTTCTATGAAAATCTCTCATCCTTGAAGCCTCTGTGTGACCATTGCCTTTAAAAAATACCCTCACTGTTGTTCCCATCCAAAAGGCCTCAATGCCTATGGAAAATTTCACTCAGAAGGTCCCCCAGTTGCCCTTGTACCTATGCAAATTTCCCCATTATTAATCTTTTTCCCACTCTTAAAATTTCCCCTTTGTTTCCCAAAATCCCCTAAACCATCCATTTCATCCTTAGAACCAAGTGAAAATCCTTCATTTGATTTTAAATCCCTCTTTTTACCTCTACCGAAAACCGAAAACCATTAAGAAAAATGTTGGTGAGTCTGTCCAAGATTATTATATTAGATTCAATACTGTTTACAATGCAATTCCTGTTGATATAAAGCCACCTAGGGGGTTTGCTTTGATTAAATTTCCATATGGATTCGATCATGACATGGATTATCAATTGAGAGAAAGAAGTCTGGCTACTTTAGAAGATATGAAGAAAATTGCAATCAATGTTGAAGCTAATTTGAATGCCAGGAGAGTTAGAATAAGAGCTGAAAAGAAAGTAGCAATAAAGGAAGAGGTTTCTACGTCAGATCAAATGCTTCAGAAGATGGAAAATATTTTTGAAATATTAACACTTGATAAGCCTGAACCGCAGATCATAAATCCTAACTTCCGTGGCCAGTAGAAACCGCAATTCAGAATCAAGCAAAGAGAGCAGCGAGCATAAGAACCGACAGCACAACAGCAAGTGAAGACACCCTTACAGCAAAATTTTGTTGGTCCAGAATCAGATGATGAAGAGAATGTAATAGGAGAAGAGACTCATTTCTTTACACCTAATGATATGCCAACTTTTATCACTGAAGATGAGGAGTATTCAGAAAGTTCAGCTGTACAAAAAGACGATGATTTCATCTTGGAAAATGAGACAGCTCTTGAAGAAGAGTCTGATGAGTATCAGAGGGAATACATGAATGCCTTGATCGCCCAGCAGCGAAAATATTCACTTAGAAATAGAGATGTGCCTGTTAATCCAATTCAAAAGGGAAAGGAAGTTTCAGCACCAAAGAATGATTCACCCGTGGCGCAGAAGAAGGGAAAATAGATAGTTGATCCCACTACTACCAAATCCCCATCATCAAATGAAAGATTCAATCAGCCAATTGTATCAAAGGAGAAAACTGAAAAGAAGGATGTTCCAGCTAAAGAGGTAGAGAAAATTTCAGTTTTTAACTTAGAAAATGAAACTGCTAAGTTAAAAGTATCCATTCCTTTGACTGAATTGATGAAGAACAACAGCTATAAGGGTCAGGTGTCTAAGATTTTGAATTTAGATGCATTGTCTGATATGGTGAATGTGGAGGATGATCAACCTGAGTTGATTTTTGGTCTAGCATTGGATGGTGAATCTCCAGATAGTGATGTGCCTCCTTTTTATATCAACCTTAGATTGCATGATTTTGTGTTACACAATGCTATGTTTGATTCCAGAGCCTCTCATAATCTCATGCCCAGGGAAATCATGGAGAAATTTGGATTGGATATCACTAGAAAGTATCATGATATTTACTCTTTCGATTCTAGTAGAGTAAGATACATTGGGCTTATCAAAGATTTGGTGGTCAGTTTGGATCAGATTCCTACTAAAAATGTTTTGATGGATGTGGTTGTGGCAGATATTCCTCCTAGATTTGGCATGCTTCTTTCCAGATCTTGGGGAGAAAAACTTAAAGGAACACTGCAGCTTTATTTCTCCTATGCTACCATTCCTCTGTTTTGTCAGATGAGGAAATTATATCGAGAGGAAAAGATGAAGTATATGATCACCAGCAAGGAGAAACCGGTAAATCATCCAATCAATTATGTACACACAGATTTAGAATCATTTGTTTTGTATTCAAATAGTTTCAATGATGTAAATAGCCAATTAGTTGAAGTAGAGAACATTCCAGAAATTACTGAGAATTTCAGAGAGGTCTTAAAGAAAGAGAGACAAAAACTTGAAAGTTTCGTTGAGCAATCAGCCTTCCGACATCAGCAAAAAGTTGATGGACAGCAAGTAGAAATAACAAACCAAATAGAATTTCAGCACTTGGAAGAGGATGAATATGGTTTATGGACCATGGATTTTGATGGTGCAGTAGGAAATGATGGTGCTGGAATTGGCATTTGGGTACGCAGCCCTTTTTACGCCCCAAACAAGGTACCGAGTAATGTAAGGGTCTGTTCTTATAAATTGGCTTTTGATTGTTCAAATAATGAGGCTGAATACGAAGCTTTAACTGTTGGTCTGAAAATTATTAGAAAGTTGAAAGGTAACAGGATTGCAGTGTATGGCGACTCCGAGTTGGTTATCAAGCAAGTGAAAAGTGAATACCAAGCTAAGCATCCTCGAATGCGGGCTTACCGAAATGCAGTTCTAGATATCTTGAGATTGTTTTTAGACTATACTTTGACTTGTGTCACTCGTATTCAGAATGGTATTGCAAATGCACTTGCAAAGGCAGCAAGTAATTTGAAAATTCCGATGAACTCAAGTAAAAAAATTTAAATTCATGTGAAGCATCATCCGAATGTCCCGGACAATAAAAGGTATTGGAAAGTATTTCAAGATGATGAAGAAATTGATGAATTTCTACAAAATGAAGGCAAATTCAAAGACACTTTTATCAGATATTTCAGTTGTGAGGGCCGCTTTTCACGCATCTATGCCTATCATATCAAGTTATTGATGCATTTCACCAGGGTGAGGATGATGAACCTTCCTTATTTCATGTGCCAGAACATCGAGAGAATGACCACTCTCCTACAGAGGAAAACTATGAGCAGCAGTACAACAATATTTATCACTATGCAGTCATTAAGATAGTGGTTGTGCATCAGCTTGGATTGCAGGGTATTTCATGGGAGGATTTCATTTCCCATGATTTATTCACAGCTCCTCAGGTTCCTCTGGAGATTTTTCATGATGCAGGTGAACCTTCATATCATCATGGAGGTCAGGAGACAGAGACTACTAGTGTGCCGACATATGTCACTTATCAGAGAGGCACTAGAGGATTATTTGCAGCAGCCCGGCGAGTATTATCTCCACCTGGGGTGGAAGGGGTCTCGCTTCTACCATCAGAAGCACAGGTACATGTATAGGACAAAGGAAAGAGGCCTATGCAGGATGAGGGGCCTTCAGGAGGCCAAGATACAGGTTTCATACTCATTGATGAGGATTTGAGCTCTCCAAGCTCAAAGTTGAGAGAGACTATTCAGGAGCAGAAGGCGGAGGTAGACACCTTGACCATCAAATTGCAGAGAGCCCTATGGATTATAAACTACTTGGAGTAGCGAAACAAACAGTTGGAAGATCATAAAACAATCATGGAGTTGCAAAACATCCGTGAGAATCGGCAAGCTACCCAAAGAAATCAAACCGAGATGACATCCATTAAGCGAGAGATTGAGGCTGATAGAGAGACTTGGCTTTAGAGGGTCAATATTCATCTGGAGAAGCTATTGGAGAAGGCCAAAAAGGAAAATAACATGCTCAGGCACATGAATAATCATTATTGGGCGAGGAATCATGTTTGCAAGGCGCGAATCAAGATCCTGAAGGCAAAGCTAAAGAGGGCGTTAAAGCGTCGCAAAAGGCATGATAGACTCCAAATTTTGGCCAAAGCCTTCTTGGCTCAGCATAGCACTTGATGGTGGACATTCAACCCAAATTTCAAGAAATTTGGTAAACTTTTTGTCAATTTTGAATTTTTTGGCCTTAACACAAATTTTCCTACCCGACGCGTCGCGCCACTTGGCGCGCGCTTATAATTTCCATCCCCTCTTGAAGAAAAATTAGTATTTCGATATTTTTCATCAAAATATATGCATGCCTACCCATTACCTAAGGATTTTGACAATTTTTGGGTTGCCTGAAGGGTCAAAAACACCTTAAAAATGGCCTTTCTGCCACTTTTTGGACACATAGGAAGCAGTGTTGGGAGATTTGATTTTTGGAGGGGTAAATGGCAACCAAATTCAGAAATTCCACTTGGTTTGGAAAGTAGACAGGTATATTTTTCCAAAAATATATCTGACACTTAATTTGGACTCAGGGAAGGCCCTCAAAATTAGCTCCAAAGTGGCGTGATGAATAGAGATTTCAGGCGCGGCGCATTAGGAATTTTGGCCTAGTTTTCACTCAGTAACTCAGTTTTTCACCTATTTTTGGCCATTTTGACTTTTTCATCTCCAAATGTGAAACTCTTGATGTAAATTGATGTAATTTCATGGATTTGATGTAATTTTGGCACATTTTTAATCATGTAAGTAGATTCATTCACCGAAAAGTGAATTGTAACTGAATGAATCAGTTTCCTATCTTATAGAGGCAAGATGTTCCACTGCCTATTCTCCAGTTATTAGTTTAGATCTTGTTGAAACATCTCCTAAACTAGTGAGCTCGACCCCTAGAGGCATGGGAATGAGTTAGGCTTGTCTATATCTTGTATTTTCTCAGTCATTTTTAGGGTTGGACACTTGGGATTGCTTTGAGCTTCATTGTACATTTCATCTCTACATTTTGGCAAAGGAATAGACCAGGGTTTGCAGCACTCTTTGGGATCCATGTGGCTCTATGTTTTGATGGTGTGTTTCTCTCTGTGATGTTAAGTTTACTGAAGTTTCATGTATATCATTTCCCTTCTCATTTCTTCTTAAATTAAACAAATAAGTGATAAAGGTAGAATCCATTAGATTTGCAGTGCTCTACCTTGAAATTTTGTTTAATTTTCCATGTTTTCAACTATCTGAAGAGGATTATTGAATTCCTCTTGCCCTCTTCAACTCCTCACCTGTCCGATCTATCCATTTCATTCAATTTCGAAGCATCAAAACAATTTCTTTCGTTGCCCCATTCAGCCCTCTGCAAAACTGATCATTTCCCCAAAATCTGCCTTTCCTTTTCATTCCAACAAAAACCCTTCCAAAATCAAATCAAAATCCTTTACATATATACCTAGCCTAAAATAAGCTTTTATTTCAAGTCATCTCAAGCCTCACTGATTATTTTTGCTGAGATTGACAAGGAGAGAGCCCTCTCCCGATCTGGTAGGGCTAGCTACTAGATTAAGCGTGGTTTGATGTTACCCTAGACTTTGCCTTCCTTCAGCCTGAGGTAGATTTAGGCCATAACATAGTGGCAACCATACTGGGGAAAAAATGGTTTGCTTGTTAGTTTTATTTTTTTATAAGCTATAGACAGAGCCTGAATTTATGCCAGGTAGCCTTCGAAACGCTCTTGCTTTGCATTAGCAAAAGTAGATAAACGCTGCTTCAATCAATCTTCGGTCTAATTTGTAAACGTAACATCTGACTTGTAAATTGCCACAGTACATCAGTTGGTTTTGTCCCTTTGATTTTTTTGAAAATAATTCAATACACTAGCTTCCAGACGACATACCAAAGCAAATCCCGATCCCGATCCACCTCCTGTGTATGAAAATCCCAATATTATTTCAAGAATCCTTCGTCAAGAAAGTCCTGTGATTCCTCTATTCAAATCTCATTCATGTCCCGTTGTTTTTGAGTACCTTGAAGATCTTGAGTTTGACGAACAATTTGAGTTGTCGTTGTTTGAGACGAAGTCTGAAAGTGCTATTGGTTCTACTGTCATAAATCCATAGTTTATCGAGTACCTTGAAATTGAACAAGCTAATAGATCCATTGACAGTTACATTTTGAATATTCAGAATTCCATAGTAGCAACAAATATTCCTAAGTTCATAGAGTCTGAATCTGCAACACTTGGGTCATCAGCAGTTACATCTGGTTCACAAATTCATATCGAACCTCCTTTCATTCCTACCATTCCCGTGCAACCATCTATCTTTGATCAATAATATGCAGTAGTCTCGCCTCCATCCATACCTCATACATCAACTGCTCCAACTCCTCCTATATCTCTGAGACCGGTTGTAAATCCACCTAGAGCAATGGCTGCCCGATTTGCACCTCTCGTGTTTCCTCAAAACTTAGATGACATGCCCACAGATTATCAAAGAAAAATTTCATTTTTTGATAGCACTCCTCAAAGTTTCACTGCTCAGCAACACGTGGATAGAATGGCAGATTTCTTCGACCCTCATGAGATTGATGTGGAAAATGTAACAATGAGATTCTTTGTTCAAACATTTGGAGGAGAAGTGAGAAAGTGATTCAGAGCCTTGCCAGCTAGAAGTATCGCTACATTGGCTAATCTTCAGAGACAATTCTTGGATCAATGGGAAGTGCAAAAATATCCTCTTTCAATCATTTCCGAGTATGACAATATTAAGCGAAATGTTGGTGAGTCTGTCCAAGATTATTTTATTAGATTCAATAATGTTTACAATGCAATTCCTGTTGATATAAAACCACCTAGGGGATCTACTTTGATTAAATTTCCGGATGGATTCGATCCTGACATGGCTTATCAACTGAGAGAAATAAGTCCGGCTACTTTAGAAGATATGCAGAAAATTGCAGTCAGTGTTGAAGCTAATTTGAATGCCAGGAGAGCTAGAATGAGAGCTGAAAAGAAAGTAGCAATAAAGGAAGAGGTTTCTACGTCATATCAAATGCTTCGAAATATGGAAAAGATGTTTGAAATATTAACACTTGATAAGCCTAAACCGCAGATCAGAAAACCTAACTTCTGTGGCCAGCAGCAACTACAATTCAAAATCAAGAAAAGAGAGAAATGAGCACAAGAACCGACAGCACAACAGCAAGTGAAGACACCCTTACAGTAGAATTTTGTTGGTCCAGAATCAGATGATGAAGAGAATGTAATAGGAGAAGAGAATCATTTATTTACACTTGATGATATGCCAACTTTCATCACTGAAGATGAGGAGTATTCAGAAAGTTCAGCTGTACAAAAAGATAAGGATTTCATCTTGGCAAATGAGACAGCTCTTGAATAAGAGTCTGATGAGTATCAGAGGGAGTACATGAATGCCTTGACCGCCCAGCAGCGAAAATATTCACTTAGAAACGGAGATGTACCTGTTAATCCAATTCAAAAGAGAAAGGAAGTTTCAGCACCAAAGAATGATTCACCCGCGGCGCAGAAGAAGGGAAAAGAGATAGCTGATCCCACTACTAGCAAATCCCCATCAGCAAATGAAAGATCCAATTAGCCAATTGTATCAAAGGAGAAAAATGAAAAGAAGGATGTTCCAGCTAAAGAGGTAGAGAAAATTTCAGTTTTTAACTTAGAAAATGAAATTGCTAAGTTAAAAGTATCCACTCCTTTGACTGAATTGATGAAGAACAACAGCTATAAAGGTCAAGTGTCTAAGATTTTGAATTTAGATCCATTGTCTGATATGGTGAATGTGGAGGATGATCAACCTGAGTTGATTTTTGGTCCAGCATTGGATGGTGAATCTCCAGATAGTGATGTGCCTCCTTTTTATATCAGCCTTAGATTGCATGATTTTATGTTACACAATGCTATGTTTGATTCCAGAGCCTCTCATAATCTCATGCCAAGGGAAATCATGGAGAAATTGGGATTGGATATCACTAGAAAGTATCATGATATTTACTCTTTCAATTCTAGCAGAGTAATATGCATTGGGCTTATCAAATATTTGGTGGTCAGTTTGGATCAGATTCCTACTAAAAATGTTTTGATGAATGTGGTTGTGGCGGATATTCCTCCTAGATTTGGCATGCTTCTTTCCAGATCTTGGGGAGCGAAACTTAAAGGAACATTGCAACTTGATTTCTCCTATGCTACCATTCCTGTGTTTGGTCAGATGAGGAAATTATATTGGGAGCAAAAGATGAATTATATGATCACCAGCAAGGAGAAACCGGTAAATCATCCAATCAATTATGTACATACAGATTTAGAATCATTTGTTTTGTATTCAGATATTTTCAATGATGTAAATAGCCAATTAGTTGAAGTAGAGGACATTCCGAAAATTACTGAGAATTTCAGAGACATCTTAAAAAAAGAGAGACAAAAACTTGAAAGTTCTGCTGAGCAATCAGCCTTCCGACAGCAACAAAAATTTGATGGACAACAAGTAGAAATAACAGAGCAAACAAAATTTCAGCACTTGGAAGAGGATGAAGATGGTTTATGGACCATGGATTTTGATGGTGCAATAGGAAATGATAGTGCAAGAATTGGAATTTTGGTACGCAGCCATTTTTCAGCCCCAAACAAGGTACCGAGTAATGTAAGGGTCTGTTCTTATAAATTGGCTTTTGATTTTTCAAATAATGAGGCCGAATACGAAGCTTTAATTGCTGGTCTAAAAATTCTTAGAAAGTTGAATGCTAAGAGGATTGCAGTGTATGGCGACTCCGAGTTGGTTATGAAGCAAGTGAAAAGTGAATACCAAGCTAAGCATCCTCGAATGCGGGCTTACTGAAATGCAGTTCTAGATATCTTGAGATTGTTTTCAGACTATACTTTGACTTGTGTCCCTCGTATTCAGAATGGTATTGTAGATGCACTTGCAAAGGCAACAAGTAATTTGAAAATTCTGATGAACTCAAGTAAAAAATTTGAAATTCATGTGAAGCATCATCCAACTATCCCAGACAATCAAAGGTATTGACAAGTATTTCAAGATGATGAAGAAATTGATGAATTTCTGCAAAATGAAGGCAAATTCAAAGACACTTCTATTGATATGGAGCATGATGATGGTGGGGCTGATGTGCAAATAAATCAGATGGAAGTATTGCAGCTAAAGGATAATGTCATTCCTAAAGTTCTAATACCTTTAGAGGAGATTTTCGATCAAGATGACGTAGCTCGAAAACCAACCTTGCGGCCAACCGAAAAGGGAGTTGAAGATGTGAACATTGGATCAGCCAAAAATCCAAAAATGGTGAAACTGTCCAAAGAATTGCCACCACAGGTAAAAGAAAAGTATATCAGTTTATTGTCTTCTTTTGCTGATGTATTTTCTTGGGACTATTCAAATTTGAAGACATACGATACAAACATAATTTAGCACACCATTCCGATCAAGCCAAATCAAAAGCCCTTTAGGCAAAAGTTGAGAAGAATAAATCTGAAGTTGCTGCCCTCAATTGAGAAGGAAGTGAATCGATTGTACAAGGCTGGTATCATTGTTCCTATAATATTTTCAGATTGGATTTCTAATTTGGTGCCCATACGCAAGAAGACAGGTGATATTCGTTTGTGCATTGATTTTAGGAATCTGAATAAGGTTTCTTTGAAAGATAATTATCTGTTGCCCAAAATGGATCACATACTTCAGCGAGTAGTTGGAGCATCTTGTATGTCACTACTCGATGGTTATTCTGGTTATAACCAAATTTTTGTCCATGAGGATGATAGAGAAAAAACATCATTCACCACTCCGTGGGGAACATTTCATTATGTTAAAATGCCTTTTGGTTTGAAGAATGCTGGTGCAACCTTTCAGCGAGCAATGGAAATGGTATTTGCGAATGAGAAGGATGTTTTTCTAGTTGTGTATCTTGATGATTTGACAGTCTTTTCTAATTCAGATGAAGAGCACCTTTACCATTTGAAGATTGTTTTTCAGCGGTGTAGAAAGTATGGTGTGTCGCTCAATCCGAAGAAGAGTTTGTTTGCCATGGATGAGGGCAAGCTTCTTGGTCATATTATCTCAAAGGATGGCATTCATATTAATCCAGCTCGAGTAGAAGCTATTCAACAAATTGATCTTCCCCGAAACAAAAAGGAGATCCAAACATTCAATGGTAAGATGAATTTTTTGTGTCGCCTTGTGCCTAATCTTGCAGAACATTTAAGGGAGATTACAAATATGCTTAAGAAAGATAGCGTAGTGAAGTGGACTGAGGAGGCTGTAAAGTCTTTCAATTTAGTGAATTTGGCTCTTTCTTCAACTCCTATTTTGATTAGCACAGATTATAATCAGGATTTTATTTTGTTTTCATATGCTTCGGAGCATACTATGGCAGTAGTATTGATGCAGAAGAGAGATCAGCATGAAAAACCAATTGCTTTTTTCAGCCGAACCATAAGAGATGGAGCCTTAAAGTATAACATATTTGAAAAGAAAGCTCTTGCTTTAGTGAAAGCGTTGAAATATTTTCGAGTATATATTTTTCATTCTCATATTCTTGGTTATGTTCCTAATATTGTTGTTAAGGATGTTTTAGTGCAAACAGATCCGGAAGGGAGACGAGGCAAATGGATTGCTGCCTTGTTGGAGTATGATGTGGAGATAAAGCCTACAAATCTTATAAAAGGACAAGGGCTAGCTAAGCTAATGGCTGAGTCAAATTTACATGCCTTGGAAATTAATCTCATTGCTGCTATGTCCGAGGAAAATGAAGAAAGTTTGCTAATTCAGGTATCAAAAATATTTGTTCATTCTCCTTGGTATTCAGATATTGTATATGTGCTCTAAAATTTGTCTCCACCTCCAGGCATGGCTAAAAACAAAAGTAGAACTATGAAATTGAAGGTTGCCAAGTTTTTCATTTTGAATAATGCTCTCTATTGGAAAGATCCCGGTGGTGTTTTGTTAAATTGTTTGGTGGAAGAAGAAGCAAAGCAGGTTATGGAGGATTTACATAAGGGAGATTGCGGAGGTCACCTTTTCTGGAAAACAACGACAAACAAAATTTTGAGAGCAGGATATTATTGGCCGACTCTTTTTTTTGATGTGTACAAAATTGTTAAAAGCTGTCACGAATGTCATATTTTTGAAGGGAGGAAGAAATTGCAGCCTTTTCCGCTTAAGCCCATTGAAGTAAGTGCTCCTTTTCAGCAGTGGGGTTTGGATTTCATTGGCGAGATCCATCTTGCTTCTTCAGCTCAGCATAAGTGGATCCTCACAGCGACATATTATTTCACGAAATGTATTGAAGCAATTCCCACCAGGCAGGCCACGAATGCGGTAATAATTTCGTTTCCTGAGAATAATATTTTATCTCGTTTTGGTTGCCCGAATAAGTTAATTACTGATAATGCAGCAACTTTCAAATCAAATATAATGGTTGAGTTTTGTAACAAGTATCACATCACTTTGGGACACTCAACGGCTTATCATCCACAAGGCAACGGATTGGCTGAGTCCTCGAACAAATCTTTGGTCAGCATTATTAAAAAGCTGCTGGAAATTAATAAGAAAAGTTGGCATAAGAAGTTGTTCAATGCACTTTGGGCAGACTGACTGAGTCAGAAGAAATCCATAGGTATGTCCCCCTTTGAGCTAGTATATGGAGTTGACACGGTATTTCCTACTTCTCTCGTAGTTCCAGTGGTCAAACTTCTGCAGGAAGTTGGCAGTGAAGACGATCATATGCAAAGGAGAATAAATCAAATGATCCATTTGCAGCAAACCAGAGAGGAAGTTTTCCAAAACACGTTCAAGCTGCAAGAGAGAATTAAGAAAATATATGACAGAAAGGCGAAAGCAAACAAGTTCCAATTGGAAGAAGTGGTGCTGAAATGGGATGCAAGAAACGAGGAAAAAGGTAAGCATGGTAAGTTTGAAAATCTCTGGAAAGGACCCTTCAAAATTGCTGCATATCGGGGTCAAAATTCTTTTCTTCTGAAAGAGATGAATGGGGAATATTGTCCAGGAGGGCCGGTAAATGATCGGCTACTCAAGCGGTATCATTTCTGAAATTTTTCTTGTTGTTTTACATTGTCACTATACATACCAATTTATTTCAATTTCATTGCAAGTGTGTGCTGTTATCTTTTCTTTAGTTTGGGGCCCGAGGTGATGGCTATAACTCTGAAGATTAATTTCAGCTTTGGTTTAATTTTGTTGAGTCAGGTTTTTCGGTCATTTTTGTTTTCAAAATTGAGTCGGTTTGAGTCAATTTTCAGTTAATAAAATGAGTCAAGAGTCTTGTGTTGGTTTGTCGAAGTTATGGACTCCATAGCCCAATGGATGAAGGCATTGCCTACTCTCCTAGAAATTTGTAGTTCTTGGCACCTCCAAGGAGCTACCATCCCCATTGGAGCCAATGTTAGATTTGGTATCTTCATCCCTCTGTCAGAGATCAAATTTATCTTGCTGCATTTCATTTTAGGTGTCTAACTCAGTTCAGTCAGCTGCATTCCGTTAGGAGCATGGATCATCTGACGGTAGGGGCTTGTCACTCATATCCCTCATGTATTGTACCTGCTGACCTAGTTCTATTCATTAAAATCATGTACAGTTTGTTAGCCCCCCTATGAAATTCTTGACAAGCAACCTGGGGGGCTATGTCATTTTGGAGACCTTCAAGGAATGCATCTCCCTTGAAGACACATCATCCTTGAGGCCTCTATGTGCTTTGCTTATACAAATCCCCTCTGTTGTTTCCCTAGCTCAAAGCCTTCATTTACCCCTTGTACCCCTGCAAAATGTCCCTTTTCCCTTTTTTCTCCTTCTGTCAAAGTGTCTCTGCTCCCCTCTATTTCTCCCTATCAACCCTCTAAACCCCTCCAAAATCCCCTTCAAATTTTTCCCACACCCTTTGTTTCCCCATTTTCCCCCTCCATCTCCCTATCGTTACCCTTTGGGCCTCAAAATACATTAGAAATGGGTTAAAAACCCACTCCCGACCTTATAATAGGCCTAAGCCCCCTTCTCCGCTAGCCTCGCGCCTTTCTGCTCCATATAGCCTAACGTCGTGACCAAAGCTTTTCCCCTGCGGAGGCTCTTCTCCATCCGTAGATTCAAACCATGGAGCCCCCGCAATTGAATCCTCAGGATATGGGACAACTCAAATCAACGGTTGTTATTCACTGTGGGGGGTCGCTCCAAAATTCCCGTGCCCGTACACCTTAGCCCCTCGTAGTTCATCCCCACCGTCTGTTTAAATCCGCAGATCAACGGTTCATAGCCAGAGCGCTTCGGGTGCATTTTCGACCGTTGATCTATTCTAGATGTAACGGCGCGAAACACACCTGACATGGTGGTCCCACTCCCCACTTCCACTGTTCACAAACCTCCGGTTTATTCTGCACCACCCTCGCGCGCTTGGTGGTTTTTCCCAGGCGGCCAGCGATTCCACTCACCTTCCGCTGCGTGTCCTCCTGTACGTTTCCAAAACCACCTTTTCTCGCCCGTTAAAGTCATCCCCCATGCATTATCTGTCAGATGTGGGCACCCAACGAAATGATCGTCGACCGTCCGATCTGGAGTGGGCCATCCAACGGCCATCGCCCGCCCAAGATGCACGATGTTTAATGAAGTAGCGCGCGCGATAGCTCAGGTCCTGGCCCGCCATCCATCGTCCTCCGCCGTCGATCTCTGCCATGATTGACGGCCCAGATTTTTCCTCCACTGTTGATCATTCTTCTATCCCGCAGTCACGCTACGTCACCTCCACGTGTCCTTGTCGTACGCCCACATGTCTCACTACATATATTTGTTTCTGAAGTCATTTTTACGTGGTTTTCCCATGCAAACTGTTTTCTCTGCGCATCCACCTCCCATATTTCATCGCTTCACTGCGTTTTTTCACCATGTCCCCACCTGTGCGTCTGCTTCATCCATCCATATCACCCGCCACCCTCGTCAATGGATTTCTTCACAGTTTTCGTGTTCTTGCAGGGATATAAAGAAAGAATGGCCACCATGATAAACCTCTATGCTACCAAGACAACTAAATCCAAGGAAGATCATCCACAGTGGCTGGATTTATGAACGAAGGCCCGGGAAGGTGGAGACGAGATGTTCATTAAAGGAACAGAATGCGAACTCTGCAGCAAATCTCCCATCACCATTAAAACCCGAGCTACCCTGTCAGAAGAAAACGGAGCAGCAAAGTGTTTCAGTGCAGAGAAAAAGGAAGATTAAAGTGAGCTTATGAAGATTTTTAGCTTTTAATCCGAAGTTTAGAGGGAAAAGCAGCAGTTTGAAGACCCCGAGGATCAATCCATAGGATCCTGAACACAGTAGCAGGTACCATCAGGGTTTATTCATCGGCAGAATGTTTTTCTTTATCAGGTACAAAGCATCCATACTTCTTTTATCATGCAGAATGTCCCTGAAAGAATTTCCGCCCTAACTACAGCTCAAAAACAGTCAGACATTTATAAGACAGACCTTCCTAGCAGTTTATTTCATTTTTGTTCAAATCATCCAGGAGTACTTCAGCCAAAAGATGTCAAGATCAAATCTGGAGCAGATCATTCTCTCACAAGGAAGGTGACAGAGATTAAATATACAGCATGTCAAGCAGAATGGGTTTCGGCCCTGCATTCATCGTTTTGTTTAAAGATACATTTAATTTTCACCTACTCCTGCAGTCGATCTTAAGCTCACCCTTTTCTATAAAGCACAGAAGGAAACATTGTAATGTTTTTTGATGAGATATTAGTGAAACGCAAGCATTATTCCTCTTGAGACAAGTTCTCTATGTAATATTGTAAGATAGACTGACACTAGATGTATTCAGGCTGAATGTTCAAGCTATGGGCTATGATGTACCTGATTGGTGTTGTTTTTACTATGACAAGCATGTTTCTTTGGATCCTAATCTAAAGCAGCTGGTGATGTTTCCTCTTTCTCTGTATTTGTGATTGACTTGCTCTCATCGCATGCTACACTTCATTTCATTTCTGCTGGTAGGCAACAGAAGTATAACATAGGATTCACCCTTGTTAGGTGCCCTATGTTTCCTGCAACTACCTCAATGTTTTCTGCTTATATGGTATCTGAATGTTGATTTCAATTGACTTAACCAGTGTAGTGGATGATATTTCCTGCTCTCTGATGTATGAATTGATGAAGTCCATGTTTAGATGTTCTTGGTAGGATTTAGCTGGAAGGTTTGGGAACACTAGGGATTAGTGTTAGCCCTGTCCACTAGGATCTTTGCACGACCAGCTAGCCTTTCTAAGATCCCTTGTAATTACCTCTGATTTTGTCCAAGCAGGCCTGGAGTTAAATGACCTCTGACCTGATCTATAGACAAAATTAGATGGTTCTCCTCCTTTCATTTTCAGTCCTTAATGTTCCATTCCATCTTCTATCCTTTAAGATCCAGATGATTTAGATGACTTGCCCAACTGAAAGCTTGCACATTGAACACAAGTAAACCCTTTCTTGACTCCATTTCCCAATGGCCTTGATGTTCTCTGAGTTATCTACCTTTGCCTAGCTTCCCTTTTGCTCATCCTTGTCTTGTATGGACACTTCTTTCCTGATTCCCAACAACCAAACTCAATCAAACAAACAAACCCTGAGCCCCATAACTAGCCTAACATTGAAACATTGAGCCTCA
This sequence comes from Pinus albicaulis, assembly GCA_034641835.2. Lineage (NCBI taxonomy): Eukaryota > Viridiplantae > Streptophyta > Pinopsida > Pinales > Pinaceae > Pinus > Pinus albicaulis. Next base: position 1,301,410,325 of record CM076582.1, on the reverse strand, counting down.
AAGACATATGCTTTGGAAAATATAGAGAGATCCCTCTCTGGACCTAGGAGGGCTAGATCCTAAGGTCTGAAAGTGGTTCTAATGTTGTCTCATCTTTTGGTCTTGCCAATCTGGCCAAAACATGGGAACCCCAACACAGTCATGTTTGGTTTCATAGTTGGCAAAGAATCATTTTAGGGTTTTTAGTCTCATTAGGTCTAGGGTTTAGTTAACCAGGTCTCAAAATGCCTAATAATGGTCAGCAGGCACATGAGGAAGCTTCAAATAAGGTTTCAGTGAAAAAATTTCATCATCATCATGCTTGATAATGATTTTTCTTCAAAACTCAATTTTGAAGAACAATTGTCTATTTCATCTTTTTGTAATAAATGCAATGTAATTTTCAAGTTTTTTAGTTGTAATATTACTCCATTCGCAGCCTTGGTCGCCTTTGCCAAAAATCCATGCCATCCATTCCCTGCAAAACAGACAAGAAGCTCATCATTCAGTCCAAAAACCGAAAGCAAGCAAAACAGAGTTCTTTTAAAAACTGTCAAAGTTTTCAAACATTACAAAGTGGGTTTCAAAAAACAAAAATTGAAATATTTGGCATAAAATATATTTTCATGTTTCAAAGATTCATTTGCATGCCAAGAACAACAGTGAGCCAAGAAAAATCATGGAGGAGTGAAGAAATAAGTTTGGAGGGCGGACTGTGTTGAAGTTGGTTGCGCGGCGCACTGGGCAGGTGTCGCGACACATAGAATGAGTGCGGCGCATAGGGCTGCTCCTCTGTATGTTAGTTTTTTCCAGTGCGGCGCATTGGGCCGGAACACAAAATTTGTGCCATTTCTTCAAAATCCAAATCGATTTGGTCTCCTTTGCTCCAAGTAAGTCCATGTGACCTTTGAATTTCCAATGAAAATGTATTGGGTGTTGTTTATAAGGATTTGAACAATACAAAAACTAAACCCTATTATCTTGTTGAGAAGGGCCTCCTTTGGGTTTTGCAAATAATTTTGGTGTCAATCATTCCATCTCCCCACCTTGTTTTTTTCCCCCATCTCCCATCACTATTATTTCATCACTACAGTCGATCCCCCATCCTCTTACATCCCTAAAGGCACTCATTCCTAAGCCTACTCCCCTATCCCTAAAGTCATTTCATTTCCTATAATTCTCATTTTCCCATCTCACTTGAAAAATTTCCCAAACCCCAAGTTTTCCAAAGAAGTCAAGTGGCTGTCCTTATACCTCAAATTTCACCTGATTAAACTCATTTATTCCCACTACCCTATTTCTCCACAGTCCATCCCATACTACTATACATTTGGCACTAAAACAAAAGCACTAAAATTCTCATTTTCATCTATCCAATACAACATAGACCTTGCATAGACCTTGGAAATTATGGAGACAGATACTGATACATCATATGACCGAGATAGTGATTCCACCACTGAGTTAAATGCACCTAGAAGGCCTCATAAAAGTGGCAGACATGTGAGAGAAGAGACCACTTCATTGGCTGAATTGCAGGCTTGCCCACTTGCCATGGCATGTTTCCAACAACAGTCATGTTTTCAATTTTCTGAAATGATTGCTAGGATACATTATCATCAGGCGTTGGCTCGTTTGTTTGTATTGCATTTACATGATGGTCAGGTAACTCTTGTCGGTGTAACTTTCACTTTGACACCGAAAACTATCTCTCAAGCAACTGGAATACCGAATGTGGGAGAACAGTGGAACAAAAGACAGCAGGTGGATAGAGTGAATTATGAACCATATATCAGGCCTAGATTTGTGAAAAAACTCAGGAGAGTGTTTCCTTTCTGGTTCTTCAAGGATTCCTATGCGCCTCTGATGAAACTTATTATCAGATATTTTAGCTGTGAGGGCCGCTTTTCACGCCTCTATGCCTATCATATCAGGTTACTGATGCATTTCACCAGGGTGAGGATGATGAACCTTCCTTATTTCATGTGCTGGAACATCGAGAGAATGACCACTCTCATGCAGAGGAAAACTACTGAGCAGCAGTACAACAATATTTATCACTATGCACTCATTAAGATAGTGGTTGTGCATCAGCTTGGATTGTAGGGTATTTCATGGGAAGATTTAATTTCCCATGATTTCTTCACAGCTCCTCGGGTTCCTCTGGAGGTTTTTCATGATGCAGGTGAACCTTCATATCATCATGGAGGTCAGGAGACAGAGACTACTAGTGTGCCGACATATGTCACTTATCAGAGAGGCACTAGAGGATTATTTGCAGCAGCCCGACGAGTATTATCTCCACCTGGGGTGGAAGGGGTCTCGCTTCTGCCATCAGAAGCACAGGTACATGTACAGGACAAAGGTAAGAGGCCTATGCAGGATGAGGGGCCTTCATGAGGCCAACATACAGGTTTCATAATCATTGATGAGGATTTGAGCTCTCCAAGCTCAAAGTTGAGAGAGACTATTCAGGAGCAGAAGGCGGAGATAAACACCTTGACCATCAAATTGCAGAGAGTCCAATGTATTACAAACTACTTGGAGTAGTGAAACAAACATTTCAAATATCAGCAAACAATCATGGAGTTGCAAAACATCCATGAGAATCGGCAAGCTTCCCAAAGAATCCAAACCGAGATGACATCCATTAAGCGAGAGATTGAGGCTGATAGAGAGACTTGGCTTTAGAGGGTCAATATTCATCTAGAGAAGCTGTTGGAGAAGGAAAAAAATTAAAATAACATGCTCAGGCACATGAAGAATCATTATTGGGCGAGGAATCATGTTTGCAAGGCGCGAATCAAGATCCTGAAGGCAAAGCCAAAGAGGGCGTTAAAGCGTCGCAAAAGGCATGATAGACTCCTAATTTTGGCCGAAGCCTCCTTGGCTCAACATAGCTCTTGATGGTGGACATTCAGCCCAAATTTCAAGAAATTTGGTAAACTTTTTGTCAATTTTGAATTTTTTGGCCTTAACACAAATTTTCCTGCCCGACGCGTCGCGCTACTTGGCGCGCGCTTATAATTGCCAGCCCCTCTTGAAGAAAAATTCATATTTCTAGATTTTGCATCAAAATTTATGCATTCCTACCCATTACCTAAGGATTTTGACAATTTTTGGGTTGCCTGAAGGGTCAAAAACACCTTAAAAATGGCCTTTCTGCCACTTTTTGGACACACAGGAAGCAGTGTTGGGAGATTTTATTTTTGGAGGGGTAAATGGCAACCAAATTCAGAAATTCCACTTGGTTTGGAAATTAGATAGGTATCACTTTCTAAAAAGATATCCTACACTTAATTTGGACTTAGGGAAGGCCCTCAAAATAAGCTCCAAAGTGGCGTGATGCATAGAGATTTCAGGCGCGGTGCATTGGGAATTTTGGCCTAGTTTTCACTCAGTAACTCAGTTTTTCGCCTATTTTTGTCCAATTTGAATTTTTCATCTCCAAATGTGAAAATATTGATGTAACTTGATGTAATTTCATGGCTTTGATGTAATTTTGACACATTTTTACTCATGTAAGTAGATTCATTCACCGAAAAGTGAATTGTAACTGAATGAATCAGTTTCCTATCTTATAGAGGCAAGCTGTTCCACTGCCTATTTTATAGTTCTTAGTTTAGATATTGTTCAAACAGCTCCTAAAATAGTGAGCTTCACCCCTAGAGGCATGGGAATGAGTTAGGCTTTTCTATATCTTGTATTTTCTCAGTCATTTTCAGGGTTGGACACTTGGGATTTCTTTGAGCTTCATTGTATATTTCATCTCTACATTTTGGCAAAGGAATAGACCAGGGTTTGCAGCACTCTTTGGTATCCATGTGGCTCTATGTTTTGATGGTGTGTTTCTCTCTGTGATTTTAAGTTTACTGAAGTTTCATGTATATCATTTCCCTTCTCCTTTCTTCTTAAATTAAACAAATAAGTGATAAAGGTGGAATCCATTAGATTTGCAGTGCTCTACCTTGAAATTTTGTTTAATTTTCAATTTTTTCAGTTGTCTGAAGAGGATTCTTGAATGCCTCTTGACCTCTTCAACTCCTCACCGGTCTGATCTATACATTTCATTCAATTTCGAAGCATCAAAACAATTGCTTTCCTTGCCCCATTCAGCCCTCTGCAAAACTGATCATTTCCTGGACCCAAAATCTGCCTTTCCCTTTGATTCCACCAAAAACCCTTCCAAAATCAAATCAAAATCCTTTACATATATACCTAGCCTAAAATCATCTTTTATTTCAAGTCATCTCAAGCCTCACTGATTATTTTTGCTGAGATTGACGAGGAGAGAGCCCTCTCCCGATCTGCTAGGGCTAGCTACCAGATTAAGCATGGTTTGATGTTACCCTAGACTCTGCCTTCCTTCAGCCTGAGGTAAATTTAGGCCATAACATAGTGGCGACCATAATGGGGAAAAAATGGTTTTCTTGTTAGTGTTATTTGTTTTATAAGCTACAGACGGAGCCTGAAGTTATGTCGGTAGCCTTCGAAACGCTCTTGCTTTGCATTATGGAAAGTAGATAAACGCTGCTTCAATCAGTCTCCGGTCTAGTTTGTAAACGCAACATCTGAGTTTTAAATTGCCCCAGTACATCAGATCATCCTAGAATTTGGATTATGAGTTTATAATTTGATAGGCTGAACAAGTTGGTTTTTTCCCTCTGATTTTTTTGAAAATAATTCAACACACTGGCTTCCAGACGACATACCAGAGAAAATCCGGATCCCGATCCACCTCCTGTGTATGAAAATCCCAATCTTATTTCAAGAATAATTCATTGAGAAAGTCCTATGATTCCTCTATTCAAATATCATTCATGTCCCGCTGTTTTTGAGTACCTTGAAGATCTTGAGTTTGACGAACAATTTGAGTTGTCATGTTTGAGATGAAGTCTGAAAGTGCTATTGGTTCTACTGTCATAAATCCAGAGTTTATCAAGTACCTTGAAATTAAACAAGCTAATAGATCCATTGACAGTTACATTTTTAATATTCAGAATTCCATTGTAGCAACAAATATTCCTGAGTTCATAGAGTCTGCATCTGCAACTCTTGGGCCATCAGCAGTTACATCTGGTTCACAAATTCATACCGAGCCTCCTTTCATTCCTACCATTCCTGTGCAACCATCTATCTCTGATCAATAATATGCAGTAGTCTTGCCTCCATCCACACCTAATACACCTCATACATCAACTACTCCAACTCCTCCTATATCTCTGATACTGGTTGTAAATCCACCTAGAGCAATGGCTGCCCGATTTGCACCTCTCGTGTTGCCTCAAAACTTAGATGACATGCCCGCAGATTATCAAAGAAAAATTCCATTGTTTGATGGCACTCCTCAAAGTGTCACTGCTCAGCAACATGTGGATAGAATGGCAGATTTCTTCGACCTTCATGAGATTGATGCAGAAAATGTAACAATGAGATTGTTTGCTCAAACATTTGGAGGAGAAGTGAGAAAGTGATTCAGAGCCTTGCCGCCTAGAAGTATCGCTACATTGGCTAATCTTCAAAGACAATTCTTGGATCGATGGGAAGTGCAAAAATATCCTCTTTCAATCCTTTCCGAGTATGACAATATTAAGCGAAATGTTGGTGAGTTTGTCCAAGATTATTGTATTAGATTCAATATTGTTTACAATGCAATTCCTGCTGATATAAAGCCACCTAAGGGGTCTGCTTTGATTAAATTTCCAGATGGATTCGATCCTGACATGGCTTATCAATTGAGAGAAAGAAGTCCGGCTACTTTAGAAGATATGCATAAAATTGCAGTCAATGTTGAAGCTAATTTGAATGCCAGGAGAGCTAGAATAAGAGCTGAAAAGAAAGTAGCAATAAAGGAAGAGGTTTCTACGTCAGATCAAATGCTTCGGAAGATGGAAAAGATGTTTGAAAGATTAACACTTGATAAGCCTGAATCGTTGATCAGAAATCCTAACTTTCATGGCCAGCAGCAACCGCAATTCAGAATCAAGCAAAGAGAGTAGCGAGCACAAGAACCAACAGCACAACAGCAAGTGAAGACACCCTTACAGCAGAATTTTGTTGGTCTAGAATCAAATGATGAAGAGAATGTAATAGGAGAAGAGAATCATTTCTTTACACTTGATGATATGCCAACTTTTATCACTGAAGATAAGGAGTATTTAGAAAGTTTAGCTGCACAAAAAGATGAGGATTTCATCTTGGAAAATGAGACAGCTCTTGAAGAAGAGTCTGATGAGTATCAGAGGGAATACATGAATGCCTTGACCACCCAGTAGCGACAATATTCACTTAGAAACAGAGATGTGCCTGTTAATCCAATTCAAAAGAGAAAGGAAGTTTCAGCACCAAAGAATGATTCACCCATGGCGCAAAAGAAGGGAAAAGAGATATTTGTTCCCACTACTAGAAAATCCCCATCAGCAAATGAAAGATCCAACCAGCCAATTGTATCAAAGGATAAAACTTAAAATAAGAACGTTCTAGCTAAAGAGGTAGAGAAAATTTCAGTTTTTAACTTAGAAAATGAGATTGCTAACTTAAAAGTATCCATTCCTTTGACTGAATTGATGAAGAATAGCAGCTATAAGGGTTAGGTGTCTAAGATTTTGAATTTAGATCCGTTGTCTGATATGGTGAATGTGGAGGATGATCAACCTGAGTTGATTTTTGGTCCAGCATTGGATGGTGAATTTCCAGATAGTGATGTGCCTCCTTTTTATATCAGCCTTAGATTGCATGATTTTGTGTTACATAATGCTATGTTTGATTCCAGAGCCTCTCAAAATCTCATGCCGAGGGAAATCATGGAGAAATTGGGATTGGATATCACTAGAAATTATCATGATCTTTACTCTTTCGATTCTAGTAGAGTAAGATGCAATGGGCTTATCAAAGATTTTGTGGTCAGTTTGGATCAGATTCCTACTAAAAATGTTTTGATGGATGTGGTTGTGGTGGATATTCCTCCTAGATTTGGCATGCTTCTTTCCAGATCTTGGGGAGCGAAACTTAAAGGAATATTGTAGCTTGATTTCTCCTCTGCTACAATTCCTATGTTTGGTTAGATGAGGAAATTATATCAGGAGCAAAAGATGAAGTATATTATCACTAGCAAGGAGAAACCGGTAAATCATCCAATCAATTATGTACATATAGATTTAGAATCATTTGTTTTGTATTTAGATAGTTTCAATGATGTAAATAGCCAATTAGGTTAAGTAGAGGACATTCCGGAAATTACTGAGAATTTCAGAGAGGTCTTAAAGAAAGAGAGACAAAAACTTGAAAGTTCCGCTGAGCAATCAGCCTTCCGATAGCAGCAAAACATTGATGGACAGCAAGTAGAAATAACAGAGAAAACAAAATTTCCGCACTTGGAAGAGGATGAAGATGGTTTATGGACCATGGATTTTGATGGTGCAGTAGGAAATGATGGTGCTGGAATTGGAATTTGGGTACGCAACCCTTTTTCCGCCCCAAACAAGGTACCAAGTAATATAAGGGTATGTTCTTATAAATTGGCTTTTGATTGTTCAAATAATGAGGCTGAATACGAAGCTTTAATTGCTTGTCTGAAAATTCTTAGAAATTTGAATGCTAAGAGGATTGCAGTGTATGGTGACTCCGAGTTGGTTATCAAGCAAGTGAAAAGTGAATACCAAGCTAAGCATCCTCGAATGTGGGCTTACCAAAATGCAGTTCTAGATATCTTGAGATTGTTTTCAGACTATACTTTGACTTGTGTCCCTCGTATTCAGAATGGTATTACAGATGCACTTGCAAAGGCAGCAAGTAATTTGAAAATTCCGATGAACTCAAGTAAAAAATTTGAAATTCATGTGAAGCATCGTCCGACTGTCCCAGACAATCAAAGGTATTGACAAGTATTTCAAGATGATGAAGAAATTGATGAATTTCTGCAAAATGAAGGCAAATTCAAAGACAATTCTATTGATATGGAGCATGATGATGGTGGGGCTGATGTGAAAATAAATCAGATGGAAGTATTGCAGCTGAAGGATAATGTCATTCCTAAAGGTCTAATACCTTTAGAGGAGCTTTTCGATCAAGATGACGTAGCTCGAAAACCAACCTTGCGGCCAACCGAAAAGGGAGTTGAAGATGTGAACATTGGATCAACCAAAAATCCAGAAATGGTGAAACTGTCCAAAGAATTGCCACCATAGGTAAAAGCAAAGTATATCAGTTTGTTGTATTATTTTGCTGATGTATTTTCTTGGGAATATTTATATTTGAAGACATACGATACAAACATAATTCAGCACACCATTCTGATCAAACCAAATCAAAAACCCTTCAAGCAGAATTTGAGAAGAATATATCCAAAGTTGCTGCCCTTAATTGAGAAGGAAGTGAATCGATTGTACAAGGATGGTATCATTGTTCCTATAATATTTTCAGATTGGATTTCTAATTTGGTGCCCGTACGCAAGAAGACAGGTGAGATTCGTTTGTGCATTGATTTTAGGAATCTGAATAAGGTTTCTTTGAAAGATAATTATCCGTTGCCCAAAATGGATCACATACTTTAGCAAGTAGTTGTAGCATCTCGTATGTCACTACTCGATGGTTATTCTGGTTATAACCAAATTATGGTCCATGAGGATGATAGAGACAAAACAACGTTCACCACTCCATGCGGAACCTTTCATTATGTTAAAATGCCTTCCGCTTTGAAGAATGTTGGTGCAACCTTTCAGCGAGCAATGGATATGGCATTTGTGAATGAGAAGGATGTTTTTCTAGTTGTGTATCTTGATGATTTGACAGTCTTTTCTAATTCAGATGAAGAGCACCTTTACCATTTGAAGATTGTTTTTCAGTGGTGTAGAAAGTATGGTGTGTCGCTCAATCCGAAGAAGAGTTTGTTTGCCATGGATGAGGGCAAGCTTATTGTTCATATTATCTCAAAAGATGGCATTCGTATTGATCCAACTTGAGTAGAAGCTATTCAGCAAATTTATCTTCCCCGAAACAAAAAGGAGATCCAAACATTAAATGGTAAGATGATTTTTTTGCGTCGCTTTGTGCCTAATCTTGCAGAACATTTAAGGGAGATTATAAATATGCTTAAGAAAGATAGCGTAGTGAAGTGGACTAAGGAGGCTGTAAATTCTTTCAATTTAGTGAAGTTGGCTCTTTCTTCAGCTCCTGTTTTGATCAGCCCGGATTATACTCAGGATTTTATTTTGTTTTCATATGCTTCGGAGCATACTATGGCAGAAGTATTGATGCAGAAAAGAGATTAGCATGAAAAACCAATTGCTTTTTTCAGCCGAACCATAAGAGATGCAGCCTTAAAGTATAACATAATTGAAAATCAAGCTCTTGCTTTAGTGAAAGCGTTGAAATATTTTCGAGTATATATTTTGCATTCTCATATTCTTGCTTATGTTCCTAATGTTGTTGTTAAGTATGTTTTAGTGCAAACAGATCCGGAAGGGAGACGAGGCAAATGGATTGCTGTCTTGTTGGAGTATGATGTGGAGATAAAGCCTACAAAGCTTATCAAAGGACAAGGGTTGGCTAAGCTAATGGATGAGTCAAATTTACATGCCTTGGACATTAATCTCATTGCTGCTATGTCCAAGGAAAATGAAGAAAGTTTGCTAATTCAGGTATCAGAAATATTTGTTCATTCTCCTTGGTATTCAGATATTGTATATGTGCTCCAAAAATTTTCACCACCGCCAGGCATGGCTAAAAACAAAAGTAGAACTCTGAAATTGAAGGCTGCCAATTTTTTCATTTTGAATAATGCTCTCTATTGGAAAGATCCCGGTGGTGTTTTGTTAAATTGTTTGGTGGAAGAAGAAGCAAAGCAGGTTATGGATGATTTTCATAAGGGAGATTGTAGAGGTCACCTTTTCTAGAAAACAACGGCCAACAAAATTTTGAGAGCAGGATATTATTGGCCGACTCTTTTTGCTGATGTGTACAAAATTGTTAAAAGTTGTCATGAATGTCAAATTTTTGAAGGGAGGAAGAAATTGCAGCCTTTGCCGCTTAAGCCCATTAAAGTAAGTGCTCCTTTTCAGCAGTGGGGTTTGGATTTCATTGGCGAGATCCATCCTGCTTCCTCATCTCAGCATAAGTGGATCCTCACAGCGACAGATTATTTCACGAAATGGATTGAAGCAATTCTCACCAGGCAGGCCACAGATGCGGTAATAATTTCATTTCTTGAGAATAATATTTTATCTCGTTTTGGTTGCCTGAATAAGTTAATTACTGATAATGCAACAACTTTCAAATAAAAAATAATGGTTGAGTTTTGTAACAAGTATCACATCACTTTGGGACACTCTACGGCTTATCATCCACAAGGCAACAGATTGGCTGAGTCCTCGAACAAATCTTTGGTCAACATTATTAAAAAGCTGCTAGAAATTAATAAGAAAAGTTGGCATAAGAAGTTGGTCAATGCAATTTGGGCAGACCGAGTGAATCAGAAGAAATCCATAGGTATGTCCCCCTTTGAGCTATTATATGGAGTTGACACGGTATTTCCTACTTCTCTCGTAGTTCCAGTGGTCAAACTTCTGCAGGAAGCTGGCAGTGAAGATGATCATATGCAAAGGAGAATAAATAAAATGATCCATTTGTAGCAAACCAGAGAGGAATTTTTCCAAAACACATTCAAGCTGCAAGAGAGAATTAAGAAAATATATTACAGAAAGGCGAAAGCGGACAAGTTCCAATTGGAAGAAGTGGTGCTGAAATGGGATGCAAGAAATGAGGTAAAAGGTAAGCATGGTAAGTTCGAAAATCTCTGGAAATGACCCTTCAAAATTGCTGCATATCAGGGTAAGAATGATTTTCTTCTGAAAGAGATGAACAGGGAAGATTGTCCAGGAGGGCCGGTAAATGGTCGACTGCTCAAGTGGTATCATTTCTGAAATGTTTTCTGATGTTTTACATTGTCACTGTACATACCAATTTATTTCAATTTCATTGCAAGTGTGTGATGTTATCTTTTCTTCAGTTTGGGGCCCGAGGTGAAGGCTATAACTCTGAAGATTAATTTCAGCTTTGGTTTAAGTTTGTTGAGTCAGGTTTTTCAGTCATTTTTTGTTTCAAAATTGAGTCGGTTTGAGTCAATTTTCAGTTAATAAAATGAGTCAAGATTCTTGTGTTGGTTTGTCGAAGTTATGGACTCCATAGCCCAATGGACGAAGGCACTGCCTACTCTCCCAAAAATCTGTAGTTCTTGGCACCTCCAAGGAGCTACTATCCCCATTGGAGCCAATGTTAGAGTCGGTATCTTCATCCCTCCATCAGAGATCAAATTTCTCTTGTTGCATTTCATTTTAGGTGTCTCACTCAGTTCAGTCAGCTGCATTCCGTTAGGAGCATGGATCATCTGACGGTAGGGGCTTGTCACTCATATCCCTCATGTCTTGTACCTGTTGACCTAGTTTTGTTCATTAAAATCATGTACAGTCATGTTTGGTTTCATAGTTGGCAAAGAATAATTTTAGGGTTTTTAGTCTCATTACGTCTAGGGTTTAGTTAATCAGGTCTCAAAATGCCTAATAATGGTCAGCAGGCACATGAGGAATCTTCAAATAAGGTTTCAGTGTAAAACTTTCATCATCATAATGCTTGATAATGATTTTTATTCAAAACTCTGTTTTGAAGAAAAATTGTCTATTTCATATTTTTGTAATAAATGCAATGTAATTTTTAAGTTTTTCAGTTGTAATAGTACTCCATTCGCAGCCCTAGTCGCCTTTTCCAAAACTCCATGCCATCCATTCCCTGCAAAATAGACAAGAAGCTCATCATTCATTCCAAAAACCAAAAGCAAGAAAAACAGAGTTCTTTTAAAAAGTGTCAAAGTTTTCAAACATTACAAAGTGGTTTCAAAAAAAAAAATTGAAATCTTTGGCATAAAAGATATTTTCATGTTTCAAAGATTCATTTGCATGCCAAGAACAATAGTGAGCCAAGAAAAATCGTGGAGGAGTGAAGAAAGAAGTTTGGAGGGCAAACTGCGTTGAATTTGGTTGCGCGGTGCACTGGGCAGGTGTCGCGACGCATAGGGTCGCTCCTCTCTATGTTAGTTTGTTCCAACGCGGTGCATCAGAAGGGTGCGGCGCACTAGGTTGACTGCGCGGTGCATTGGGCCGGAACACAAAATTTGTGCCATTTCTTCAAAAATCCAAATTGATTTGGTCTCCTTTGCTCCAAGTAAGCCCATGTGACCTTTGAATTTCCAATGAAAATGTATTGGTTGTTGTTTATAAGGATTTGAACAATACAAAAACGAAACCCTATTATTTTGTTGAGAAGGGCCTCCATTGGGTTTTGCAAATAATTTTGGTGTCAATCATTCCATCTCCCCGCATAGTTTTTTTTCCCCCATCTCCCATCACTGTTATTTCATCACTACAGTCTGTCCCCCATCCTCTTACATCCCTAAAGGCACTCATTCCTAAGCATATTCCCTATCCCTAAAGTCATTTCATTTCCTATAATTCTCATTTTCCCACCTCACTTGCAAAATTTCCCAAACCCCAAGTTTTCCCAAGAAGTCAATTGGTTGTCCTTATACCTCAAATTTCACTTGATTAAAATCATTTATTCCCACTACCCTATTTCTCCACAGTCCATCCCATACTACCATACATTTGGCACTAAAACAAAAGCACTAAAATTCTCATTTTCATCTATCCAATACAACATAGACCTTGCATAGACCTTGGACATTATGGAGACAGATACTGATACATCATATGACCGAGATAGTGATTCCACCACTGGGTTACATGCACCTAGAAGGCCTCATAAAAGTGGCAGACATGTGGGAGAAGAGCCCACTTCATTGGCTGAATTGCAGGCTTGCCCACTTGCCATGGCATGTTTCCAACAACAGTCATGTTTTCAATTTTGTGAAATGATTGCTAGGATACATTATCATCAGGAGTTGGCTCGTATGTTTGTATTTAATTTACATGATGGTCAAGTAACTCTTGCCGGTGTAACTTTCACTTTGACACCGGAAACTATCTCTCAAGCAACTGGAATACCGAATGTGGGAGAACAGTGGAACAAAAGACAACAGGTGGACAAAGTGCATTATGAACCATATATCAAGCCTAGCTTTGTGAAACAACTCATCAGAGTGTTTCCTTTCTGGTTCTTTAAGGATTCCTATTCACCTCTGATGAAACTTATTATCAGATATTTCAGTTGTGAGGACCCCTTTTCACGCCTCTATGACTATCATATCTGGTTATTGATGCATTTCACCAGGTTGAGGATGATGAACCTTCCTTATTTCATGTGCCAGAACATCGAGAGAATGACCACTCTCGTGCAGAGGAAAACTCCTGAGCAGCAATACAACAATATTTATCACTATGCACTCATTAAGATAGTGGTTGTGCATCAGCTTGGATTGTAGGGTATTTCATGGGATGATTTCATTTCCCATGATTTCTTCACAGATCCTCAGGTTCCTTCAGAGGTTTTTCATGATGCAAATGAACCTTCATATCATCATGGAGGTTAGGAGACAGAGACTACTAGTGTGCCGACATATGTCACTTCTCAGAGAGGAACTAGAGGATTATTTGCAGCAGCCCGACGAGTATTATCTCCACCTGGGGTGGAAGGGGTCTCGCTTCTATCATCAGCAGCACAGTTACAGGTACAGGACATAGGTAAGAGTCCTATGTAGGATGAGGGGCCTTTAGGAGGCCAAGATACAGGTTTCATACTCATTGATGAGGATTTGAGCTCTCCAAGCTCAAAGTTGAGAGAGACTATTCAGGAGCAGAAGGCAGAGATAGACACCTTGACCGTCAAATTACAGACAGCCCAATGGATTATAAACTACTTGGAGAAATGAAACAAACATTTGGAAGATCAGCAAAAAATCATGGAGTTGCAAAACATCTGTGAGAATCGGCACGCTGCCCAAAGAAGCCAGACCGAGATGACATCCATTGAGCGAGAGATTGAGGCTGATAGATAGAATTGGCTTGAGAGGGTCAATATTCATCTGGAGAAGTTTTTGGAGAAGGCCAATAAGTAAAATAACATTCTTAGGCACATGAAGAATCATTATTGGGCGAGGAATCATGTTTGCAAGGCGCGAATCAAGATCCTGAAGGCAAAGCTAAAGAGGGTGTTAAAGCGTCGCAAAAGGCATGATAGACTCCAAATTTTGGCTGAAGCCTCCTTGGCTCAACACAGAGCTTGATGGTGGAAATTCAGCCCAAATTTCAAGAAATTTTGGAAACTTTTTGTCAATTTTGAATTTTTTGGCCTTAACACAGATTTTCCTGCCTGACGTGTCGCGCCACATGGCGCGCGCTTATAATTGGCAGCCCCTCTTGAATAAAACTTTGTATTTATAGATTTTTCATCAAAATTTATGCATTCCTACCCATTACCTAAGGATTTTTACAAGTTTTTGGTTGCCTGAAGGGTCAAAAATACCTTAAAAGTGTCCTTTCTGCCACTTTTTAGACACACAGGAAGCAGTGTTGGGAGATTTTATTTTTGGAGGGGTAAATGGAAACCAAATTCAGAAATTCCACTTGGGTTGGAAAGTAGACAGGTAGATATTTCCAAAACGATATCCAGCACTCAATTTGGACTCCGGGAAGGCTCTCAAAATCAGCTCCAAAGTGGCACGACACATATAGATTTCAGGCACGGCGCATTGGGAATTTTGGCCTAGTTTTCACTCAGTAACTCAGTTTTTCGCTTAGTTTTGGCCAGTTTGAATTTTTCATCTCCAAATTTGAAAATATTGATGTAAATTGATGTAATTTCATGGCTTTGATGTAATTTTGACACATTTTTACTCATGTAAGTATATTCATTCACCGAAAAGTGAATTGTAACTGAATGAATCAGTTTCCTATCTTATAGAGGCAAGTTGTTCCACTGGCTATTTTCCAGTTCTTAGTTTAGATCTTGTTGAAACAGCTCCTAAACTAGTGAGCTCAAGCCCTAGAGGCATGGTAATGAGTTATGCTTGTCTATATCTTGTATTTTCTCAGTCATTTTCAGGGTTGGACACTTGGGATTGCTTTGAGCTTCATTGTACATTTCATCTCTGCATTTTGGCAAAGGAATAGACCAAGGTTTGTAGCACTCTTTGGGATCCATGTGGCTCTATGTTTTAGTGGTGTGTTTCTCTCTATCATTGTAAGTTTACTGAAGTTTCATGTATATCATTTCCTTTCTCCTTTCTTCTTAAATTAAACAAATAAGTGATAAAGGTGGAATCCATTAGATTTGCAGTGCTCTACCTTGAAATTTTGTTTAATTTTCCATGTTTTCAACTGTCTGAAGAGGATTCTTGAATGCCTCTTTCCCTCTTCAACTCCTCACCGGTATGATCTATCCATTTCATTCAATTTCTAAGCATCAAAACAATTGCTTTCCTTGCCCCATTCAGCCCTCTGCAAAACTGATCATTTCCCGGATCCAAAATCTGCCTTTCCCTTTGATTCCAACAAAAACCCTTCCAAAATCAAATCAAACTCCTTTACATATATACCTAGCCTAAAATAAGCTTTTATTTCAAGTCATCTCAAGCCTCACTGATTATTTTTGCTGAGATTGACAAGGAGAGAGCCCTCTCCCGATCTGGTAGGGCTAGCTACTAGATTAAGCGTGGTTTGATGTTACCCTAGACTTTTCCTTCCTTTAGCCTGAGGTATATTTTGGCCATAACAGGTGCTACCCTCTGTCCTTTGTGATTGTGATCCTCCGATTGATATCCCCGCCATCGATTTCCCTTTTGATCCGACGGCCCTAGCTTCCCTGCTCCGATCGCAATCGCAATTTTCAAGTCGAGCCACCTTCCGTTCCTTCCGATCTGCGACCCTCCAACACAGTACCATTCATATATCTCACATAAGATCCAATGGTCATGAGCCAATCCCACCATTTCTCATCGGAAGTGTTGACCCTTCCATCACTCCCCTCCGATTAGATAGCAGTCGTCGATCTCCTCCTGAGATCCGACGGTCCTGAGTGAATCACCCTACACCCATGGCCGGGTCCCACCATTCAAACTCATTCCATATGTTTTTCATCGCATTTTCATTCATTTTCCATGTATTTCATTCCAAGGTCCAAAACCTATGCTTTGCATTAAAACATTAGATCATTCCGCCCTAACATTTAGATTTTAATGTTTTACATTAGAGTTTTCATTTTTCCGACTTCCACATACATTTCCCGTTGTTTCACTGCATTTTTCCCACAGTAACCTTTGCATCCATCACTCGCATCCATGCCGCATTACCATTCTCATAGCCCTCCATAGCCATCCTTCCAATGCGAGGGTTTCTTAACAAATTTGTGTGTTTTGCAGGGTACAGGCGGTGAATGCCTCCATTGTTCATATTCACTATTATAGTGGCACAATGCATAGAGAAAGATGGTTTCAGAGCCTGATATCACAAAGAAGAGCCTGAGAAGGTGCTCAGAGCATAATTTTCATTAAAGGACAAATTTCAGCTCTGCAAAACTTCTCCAGCGCCACCAAAGCTCAAATTTCACTGACAGAGATAATCATGAAGCGGCAAAGAGTATCAGTACAGAGTCAAGGAGTTCTAATGCACATTATGGAAATATTTCAAGCCTTAATTATATTTTTTAAATGCAACTCTGCCAGATTAGATACCTTTTGAATTACACAGAAGTCCTAATAAGGCTTAAAGCACAAAAAACAATACATCAGTGTCACCATCAGCAGAATGTTCTTTCCCGTGAAAGGACGAAGTACCCATACTGCTTTCATTTTGTACCGTGTTCCTGAGAAGATCTCCGCCCTGACAACAGTCCTAATGCTAGCCAAAATAATTTGTTACACAGTATGGCAAACCTCACAGTCATTTATTTGCCTTTTGTTTATTCACCAGAGTACTACAGCCGAGAGTACATCAAAGAAATACCCGGAGTAAATTTCAGCCTGTCGAAGACCACTCTTTCACCCAAAGAGTATAGAATTTCGATGCATAGACATTAAAACAGAATGGGCCTCGAGCCCCTCTTCCTACTCTGTTTTAATGTTTCATTTATTGTTTCATCTACCTCCTCTGCCTCTCTTTCAGATATAAAAACTCATGAGAAAACATTGTAATGGTTGTTGATCGAATATCAGTGAATTGTAAGTTGTTTCTCTTGAGATACATTTCTCTGTGTAAAGTTGTAAGATAGGCTGAGGAAGATGTTTTCACATTGAATATCAATCTATTGGTAATTTTGTACATGACTGGTGTTGCTCTTTAATATGACAAGCACATTTCTTTGGATCCTGATTTAAAGCAGCGGTGATGTTTTTCTATCTTTGACTTTGTTTTCCTTCGTAGTTCATCACATTTCATTTCTTCTTGTACGCATCAGAAATTTGGTTTAGGACATACCCTTGCATGGTACCCTAAGCTTCTACTCTCCATACCTTTAATGTTTTCTGATGTATGTGTTATCTGAGCATAGATTCAAGGTTAATTTAACTAGTGTAGTGGCTAAAATATACTGCTAGCTGATGCATGAATTAATGAATCTATTCTTAGATGTTCTTGTTAAGATTTAATTGAATGAATTGGGATACTGGGAGTTTTAGAACTATGCCTCTGTCTCACTATGGTCCCTTTCAATTAATTGAACCTTTCTAAGTTCCCTTAAGCTGGATGCCAAAGCATTGAGAGTTCAAAGTCTCTTTCTGATCTCAGGCCTTCACCTTTGTGTTTAAATATTTAATGTTTCCTTGTCTGAAGAGTTAACCTTTTAGGTTTTGGATCACAGGTTTTCCAATGGCACGTCCTGTCCCTGGATCTGATTCCTGAAGGGTCACCTTGGAGGTTTCCTTGCTTTCACCTTCTCTCTTGCCATTTCACGCCACACTATCATCTTTAAGATCCAATGCTTTAGATGACTAGCCCAACTAAAAGCCTACATATTGAAAATAAATTAAACCCTTTCCTGACTCCATTTCCCAATGGTATCGAGTGTTCTCAAAAATATTTCCTCTTTATACATCCTTGTCTCATATTGAACCCTTCTTTCCTATTTCCCAACAAACAATCTTGCACCCATAACTAGCCTAATATCTTAATTTCTGAACTTCAAAGATAGAAAACCTTTGCCTATATAGAGAGATCCCTCTCTAGACCCAGGAGGGCTAGATCCTGAGGTCTGAAAGTGGTTCTGATGTTGTCTCATCTTTTGGTATTGCCAAACTTGCCAAAACATGGGAACCCCAATTGATAATGGCGACTCCACTGGGGAACTTTGAGTAAGACACACCCTTAAACACTTCACAAACTCGAAGAAGACCGTAGTAGCCTTATTTTGGTGGTTAATCACTGTGGTGGATGGTATACCTCCTTGACACATTCTAAACCTTCCACCTGGCGACTCCATAGTTCTTCAACGGTTAGAAGACTCCACTGGTGATCAGCAGGCCTGCTAATTATCTTGGTTTTCATAAGACTCCACTGGGAGACCAGCCCCCATAACAACATCAACCATATTAGAAGTAACAGGTAGGGCTAAGCTGCTTTATTCGAAGGCAACATTCTGACTTCAAGAACCATTCATACAAGAGCTTATCCTGACCCAAACTCACCTGAAATAGTTGAAAAACCCAAGAGCATTCTCGAGAAATCTCCTACACCTAAAAGACCAACTATTTCCATACACATCCATAGAGCTAACTCTACACCAGAAGACTTCACAGCTCTATCAGACATTCTTTTTGACCTAGACCTACCAAGCAGTCTACCGAGAACTAGGTCATTCAGTGTTCTAGACCAGGCAGACCTTGAGCTTCCTGGTTCACCACCTCACAATGGTCAACACATTAGGCACAGAGAGACCCCTCCGTCTACACCCCCCGATATCCATTTCATTCAAAACTTGGGGCTCTTTCATCCCAAATCTGCTCAACAGATTTCTGTTGGACCTAGTATTCCTGTCATCCCCATACTAGCTGCTCAAACTAATCCTTTACCTCCTCAAAATACCATTATGGCAGCCTGGTATGCACCTTTAGTGTTACCTCAGCCCCTAGTGCCCTTACCCAATAATTATCAATCAAAGATCCCACATTTCACTGCAAAGGAGTCTACAACAATGCAACACCATGTAGATAGGATGGAAGATTCGTTTGACTATATGGAAATAGATGATGAGACATTCAAGATGATAATCTTCGCACAAAGTTTAGGGGGCGATGTGAAGAAATGGTTCAAAGGCCTGCCTCCTAATACCATCCATGATATTCTCCCCCTATATCAGACCTTCATAAATAAATGGGAATTTAAGGCCAACCCTCTCCAAATCTTAGCAGAATACAAGAACCTGAAAAGGAACGTAGGAGAGAGTGTCCATGACTACTTTACAAGGTTCAACAGAGTTTACAATGCTCTTCCTCCACACATGAAACCTCCCCAAGGTATGGCTCTAGTGAAATATCCCGAAGGCTTTGATGCTGACATGGCCTACCAGCTTAGGGAGAGAGATTACAACACATTGGAAGACATGCAAAAAGGAGCAGTGAGTGTAGAGGCCAACCTGATTGAGAAGAGAGCCAAAATAAGGGCTGAGAAAAGGGTAACATATAGAGATGACACCGTAGTTTCCACATCTGACCCCAATTATGACCGTCTATCTAAAAACGTGGAAAATCTACAGCAAATGATGGAAAAAATAGTTGTCACAGTTAGTAATCAGAACAGGAACCAAAATCATAACCAGAACCAAAACTTTAGAAGGAACAATACCACTCCAAATAGGCAAGAGACTCAGACCAGCAAGTCATACCCCCATTTCAAGAGAACTTCCTTGATGAAGATGAGGGGATAATAGAAGAGTCTAAGGAGAACATAATAAATATGTTTGAGACAGATAAATCTATCCACAACTTTTCCATAGAGAAGATCAGCCCTCGCCCTCATATTGGGATGAGGAAAGATTAGAATCTAAGGATTACAGACTTGGATTTGAAAATGCCATCATGCAGGTCAGAGAACAGTATGAAATTAGAAGAAAAAGGAGCCTATATACTTCCAAACCAAAGGCTTCTGAGGTTACCATCAAGAAAAGGCCTGAGAAATCTTCTAAAGTGACTGCCGAAAGTAGTAAATCGGCAACTGAGAGTTCTAGGAAGAACAAATAAAAATATAACCAAATCACTGATAAACAAATTCAACCAACTAGAAACACTAGCACTACAGGTAGTGCTCCTGATAAAACAGTTCCTAATCCTGTACATAGTGAGGATCAGCCCACTGATTCTGCCACCAAAGTGGTGGCCAACAAAACAAAGTTGAGTGTCACAAAGAGTCAGTTCACTTTCAATTTAGAGAGTGAGATTGAAAAAATTAAAATCTCTGTCCCACTCTCTGAGCTGGCCACTCGGGACATATATAAAGGCCAAATTTTGAAAGCTTTAAATCTGGGTGAAAACAGTGACACTGTCAATCTAAGTGATTACTAACAAGCCCTTCTGTTTGGTCCAAAGATAGAGGGGAAGTTTCAGGAAGGGGTAGTACCTCCTTTTTATATCAGTCTCAATATCCATGAAAAGATCCTTCACAACGCAATGCATGAATCTGGGGTATCACAAAACTTAATTCCTAAGGTAGTTATGGAGCGATTAGGCCTAGAGATAACCCATACTTATAAAGATATATATTCATTTGACTCTAGCAGGGTAAAGTGTCTTGGCCTGATCAAGGACCTATGTGTGAACCTGACCTAGATTCCAGCAAAATGTATGGTTATGGATGTGGTGGTGGAAGATGTGCCACCTAAGTATGGTATGCTATTGTCAAGGTCATGGGGAGCCAAGCTGCAGGGTACAATGCAGATGGATGGGGCATATGCCACAATCCCTATCTTTAGCCAGCTTAGGAGACGTATAGAGAGGCACAAATGAAATTCTTGGTCAGCAGCCCTGAAAATCCTGAAAACTCACCTCTGTACTCTGTACATATAGATCTGGACTCCTTCATCCTTTGCAATGATGAATCCGCAGAAGAGCTAGAGCCAGCAAACAGAGATACTAACAATGATATAGTGCCCATAGGTTTCAACATAATGGCCACTTTAGAAAACAAGGATGAAACCTATGGACAGTGCACTGAAAATGAAACCCCGAGTAAACAAAGAACAAAATGAAAATATCTGGCTAGTCACCCCTCACAAACTCATACACCACATGAAGAATGAAACCTTCCATAGTCTAACGCAGACCCCATGACACAACAGACCGATGAGACCCACGGTAGGGAGGGAATTGATGATAAGCCTGAGAATGAAACCTTATGGGAGATGAATTTCGATGGGTCGTGCACCAAGTGAACTGCAGGAGCAGGAGTGTGGCTACATAACACAGAGATCGACTATGCAGAGAGTCAGGCCTTCAATCTGAACTTCAAATGTGCAAACAGTATCACGGAGTATGAGGCTCTCATCCTTGGCTTGAACCTATTGAAAAAAATAGGAGCCCGTAGGATAGCTGTACATGGGGACTCTGAGTTAATCATAAAACAAGTGAATGATGAATACACAGTGAAACACCCTAGGCTAAGAGCGTATAGGAATGACGCTATGGATTTATTGAAAATCTTTGTAGAATATGAACTGGTGTTTGTTCCTAGGAGTCAGAACGTAATTGCAAATGGATTGGCCTGAATAGCTAGTTCATACCATAAGACTCCCAGTGACAAAAAAATCATCATTCAGACAAAATTCATACCTGCAGTGCCGGATAACGAAAAGTATTGGTAGGTCTTTGAGGGTGATAAGCAGATTGAGGACTTCCTGGTTGGTAGGAATGAGTTTGAATTCTCTGATTCAGATTCAAAGTTCAATGATAGCTTCCTAAGTGAAGAGCCCTCAGACAAGGAAAAATCACCCCATAACATAGAAATAAACACTTTAACTGAAAAACTTGGAAATCCAACCGAGGAGTATAAGAACGCAGGTAAAGAGGAAGTAGAGGTGCTACAGTCAAAGATAAGAATATACCCAGGGGACTGGCACCTTTAGAGGACTTTTTTGACTTTGACGATGTAGCGAAAAAGCCCACTATAGAACACTCAGATTCTGATGTCGAGGAATGCAACATAGGCACTAAATATAAGCCTAAGATGATTAAGTTGGCTAAGTCCCTGCCTGCAAACTTGAAAAATAAATACATTGACCTGTTCAAAGAGTTCATCGATGTGTTTTCCTGGAGCTATCAGGACTTGAAGGCCTATGACACAAACGTTATACAACACAAGATACCCTTGAAATAAAACCAGAAACCTTTCAGACAGAAACTTCGCAGGATTAACCCAAAACAATTGCCTGCATTTGAAAAGGAGATTAAAAAGATGTACAAACTAGGAATAATAGTTCCTGTGAGGTTCTCTGATTGGCTCTCGAACCTAGTAGTTGTGAGGAAAAAGACAGGTGAGACTAAACTGTGCATTGATTTCAAGAACCTTAACAGAGCCTCACTTAAAGACAATTACCCTTTGCCAAAAATGGAACACATCCTTCAGAGAGTAGTAGGCTCCAAGAGGATCTCCCTGTTAGACGGTTTTTCAGGTTATAACCAAGTTTTAGTGCTCCCAGAAGATCAACTCAAAACCGCTTTCACCACTCCATGGGGCACTTTTATGTACGTGAAAATGCCCTTTGGACTGATGAACGCTGGTGCAACCTTCCAACGAGCGATGGACATAACTTTTTCAGATGAAATAGGGCACTTTATTGTCATCTATCTGGATGACATAACAGTCTACTCCAAGACTGATGAGGAACACCTAAGACATCTGAGAAGATTTTTCGAAAAATGTAGGAAGTTTGGTCTGTCATTAAATCCAAAAAAGACTATATTCGGGCTGCAGGAGGGAAAGCTTCTCGGCCATATCATATCTGAGAAGGGAATTAAGATATACCCACAAAGAGTTGAGGGAATACTACAAATCACACACCTGAGAAACATTAAATAGTTGCAGTCCTTTATTGGGAACATTAACTTCCTAAGGAGGTTTATTCCCAACTTAGCCGAACACCTCAGAAATATGACTAACATGTTGAGGAAAGGTGTAGGGGTTAAGTGGACTGTTGAGGCTAAAATATCTTTTGAATCAGTTAAACTTGCACTCACCCGGGCTCCTGTCCTAATCAGCCCGAATTTCTCAAAATATTTCGTGACATTTTCATTTGCCTCCGAGCATACAGTGGTTGTAGTTCTCCTGCAGAAAAATCCAGAGGGAATGGAACAGTCCATTTCTTTCTTCAGCAAAGCTCTAAGGGATGCACCCTTAAAATATAACATAATGGAAAATTGGGCCTATGCTTTGGTTAAGGCCTTGAAAGACTTACGGTTTTATATACTACATTCTCACACCATAGCCTACGTGCCTAACATAGTGGTTAAAGACATTTTCTCCCAAGATCCTGATGGAAAGAGGGGAAAATGGATCACTGTAATATTGGAGTACTACCTGGAAATAAAACCCACAAAACTGATCAAAGGTCAGGGCTTAGCTCAATTAATGGTTGAATAAAATCTACAATCCCTTGACATTAACATGGTAGATGCCTTGGACGAGCAGGAAGGACTACCTAATCCTACAGTTGAGGAAAAATTTCAAAACTCCCCTTGGTATTCCGATATCTTGTATGTGCTCACAAACCTCAATGCCCCTCCTGAATTATCGAAAAATAAGGCCAGATTCCTAAAGCTAAAAGCTAGAAACTATTGCATACTGAATGAATGTTTATACTAGAAAAATGTGAATGGTCTATTGCTTAAATGTTTTCCTGAAACTGAAGCAGAGAGGATTAAACAGGAGTTCCATGCAAGAGAGTGTGGAGGTCCTTGAACTGGAAAGCCACTGCTAACAAAATACTCAGAGCCGACTATTATTGGCCTACACTTTTCAATGACATCCAAAAAATGATAATGGCCTACCATAAATGCCAGATTTTCGAGGGCAAAAGAAAGCTCCTCCCATTACCATTACAACCCATTTCTGTTGAGGGTCCCTTTTTGCAATGGGGCCTAGATTTCATTGGAGAAATACACCTTGCTTCTTCTGCACAACACAAGTGGATCCTTACGGCCACAGACTAATTCACTAAGTGGATAGAGGCCCTACCTTCTAGGAATGCCACAGATTCTGTCATCATTAGGTTCCTAGAAGACCACATCCTCTCTCGGTTTGGCTGCCCAAGGAAAATAATCGCTGATAATGCTGTTGCTTTTGGATCCAAGAGAATGGCTGATTTTTTTCACGAGTATCAAATAGCACTCGGTCATTCAACTACTTGTTACCCACAAGGTAATGGGTTAGCTGAATCATCAAACAAGAGCCTGGTGACCATCATCAAAAAACTTCTTGAAGAGAATAAGAAGTCATGGCATAACAATTTAGTGCATGCTTTGTGGGCTGACAGGCTTACAACGAAGAAATCCATTAGGATGTCACCGTATCAGCTTGTCTATGGAACAGAGGCAGTGTTTCCTACCAGCCTTGGGGTACCAGTGATTAAATTTGTCCAAGATATTCAGACAGAAGAAGACAGCATGGGGAGGATAATAAATCAAACAATTCATCTCCAACAAACAAGGGAAGAGGTCTATAACAGAGCTCTAAAATTTCAAGAAAATATAAAGAAGTTGTTTGACAAGAGAACCAAGGCTTCTGACTTCAAAATTGGAGATAAAGTTTTGAAATGGGACTCTAGGAGAGAAGACAAAGGGAAGCATGGAAAATTTGATAGTTTGTGGCAGGGTCCTTACATCATACAGGCCACTGTGGGTCCAAATGCCTTTTTTCTACAAGAGCTAGATGGTACAGAGCTTTTTGGGCATCCTGTCAATGGCAGGATGCTCAAACACTATTACTGTTGATTTCTGATTTCCATTTTTCATTTCCATTGTAAATACATTTGTTGTGTTTATATTTTCAAGAAAAAGAGAAAATGTTTCAAAAATAAAAACAGAGAGAAAGAGAGGTTCAGACATGCTCAAAACATAAACCTCTGAAGTGAAAATATTGGCTCTAACACGATCAAAACCGGAGCCAAAAGAAATGAAGACAGTTGGTTCTAACATGCCCAAAATATGAACCAGCAAAGAAGAAAGAATGAGGTGACTCTAACAAGCTCAAAACTTGAGTCGCTAAGAAAAGAAGGATGCTTCAAAGTTTCAAATTTCAATCCTTCAAGATTTTCTTTTTAGTTTTCTGCAATTTCAGTCCATGTGCAACTATCTTTATGCCTTGGATCCACAGCAAACTAGTCTGTCTAATCCTAGTTTGACTGTTTTGAATTTCTGTCGTAGAATGTAGAGAAGGAATCTGCTGGAATGTTTAATCCTAGCATATATTATATTAGGTAGAGAAACATGTGAGGCCAACAGTCTAAACTGGTCTCATGGAGTGATAAGGGTAGAATTAGATTAGTGTGCTTTCTGTTGTCAATAAAAAAAATGATGAAGAAGGTCTGCAAATTCACATGCACCTTTAAGAAAACAATGTTAGGACAGTAGGATGGGTAGGTATATTGTTTGGGGAATGCTTTCCACTGATTAATATACATCATGTTTGCAACAGCTGAAATCAAAGAAAAGAAGATGGTTCAAATATCAGGCATCTAGCCTACTCCAAGGATCTATTTTCTGAATTCTTGACTCCTTCAAGAAGAAGTCGTCCCCATGTGGAGCCAATGTTAGCCACCTATGAATTTTTTTCAAGAAAACAGGTGGCTAAAATTTTTTTAGCCTTCAACAGATACATTTTCTATTAAAATATCTCATCCTTGAAGCCTTTGTGTGACCATTGCCTTTAAAAAAGACCCTCACTGTTGTTCCCATCCAAAAGGCCTCAATGCCTGTGGAAAATTGTGCTCAGAAGGTCCCCGAGTTGCCCTTGTACCTATGCAAATTTCCCCATTATTAATCTTTTTCCCACTCTTAAAATTTCCCCTCTGTTTCCCAAAATCCCTCCAAAATCCCCTAAACCATCCATTTCATCCTTAGAACCAAGTGAAAATCCTTCATTTGATTTTAAATCCCTCTTTTTACCTCTACCGAAAACCTCCCTTCAGCCTTAAAACACTGTCTCTAAGGCTAAAAAACCCAATTTCCTCTTTAAATAGGCTAGCCCCCTTCAGCCCAGCCCCAAAAACCACTTCCCCACATGACCCCAGTGCTAAGACCAAGCACTAGCCTGTAAGGCACTTATCGCAATCGGAGAGGCGGACGGAAGCGCATTCCTGTGTTAAACAAAGAAAAAATTCGATGTGATGACATTGTTATGTGATTCTCGGGAGTAATATCCACTGTTGATTCCCATTCTGATCTGACGGTCACCACACCATCGCTCGATCGCTAATCACAAATCATAAATGGTGCTACCCTCCGCCCTTTTCGATTTCGATCCTCTGATTGATATCCCTGTCGTCGATTTCCCTTTTGATCCAACGACCCTCACTTCCTCGCTCCGATCACAATCACAATTTTCAGATCGAGCCACCTTCCGTTCCTCCCAATCTGCGACCCTCCGACGCAGTCCCAGCCGTTGATCTCACATAAGATCCAATAGTCATGAGCCAATCGCACCATCGCTCATCGGAAGTGTTGATCCTTCCATCGCTCCCCTTCGATTAGATTGTAGCCGTCGATCTGCTCCTGAGATCTGACGGTCCTTAGTGAATCGCCCTCCACCCATGGCCGAGTCCCACCATTCAAACTCATTCCATATTTTTTTCATCGCATTTTCATGCATTTTCCGTGTATTGCAGTCCAAGGTCCGAAACCTATGCTTTGCATTAAAACATTAGATCATTCTGCCCTAACATTTAGATTTTAATGTTTTATATTAGAGTTTTCATTTCGCCGACTTCCACATACATTTCCCACTATTTCACTGCATTTTTCCCACAGTAACCTTTGCATCCATCGCTCACATCCATGCCGCGTTGCCATTCTCACAGCCCTCCAAAGCCATCCTTCCCATTCGAGGGTTTCTTAACAAATTTGTGTATTTTGCAGGGTACAGGCGGTGAACACTGCCATTGTTCATAGTCACTGTTATAGTGGCACAATGCACAGAGAAAGCTGGTTTCAAAGCCTGATATCACAAAGAAGAGCCTGAGAAGGTTCTCAAAGTGTAATTTTCATTAAAGGACATATTTCAGCTCTGCAAAACTTCTCCAGTTCCACCAAAGCTCACATTTCACTGACAGAGACAATCATGAAGCGGCAAAGAGTATCAGTACAAAGTCAAGGAGTTCTAATGCACATTATGGAAAGATGTTAAGCCTTAATTATGTGTTTTAAAGGCAACTATGCCAGATTGGATACCTTGTGAATTACGCAGAAGTCCTAATAAGGCCTAAAGCACAAAAAACAATACATCAGTGACACCATTAGCAGAATGTTCTTTCCCGTGAAAGGACGAAGTACCCATACTGCTGTCATTTTGTACCGTGTTCCTGAGAAGATCTCCGCCCTAAAAACAGTCCTAATGCTAGCCAAAAGCATTTGTTACATAGTATGGCAAACCTCACAGTCATTTATTTGCCTTTATTTAATTCACCAGAGTACTACAACCGAGAATACATCAAAGACATACCCGGAGTAAATTTCAGCCTGTCGAAGACCACTCTTTCACCCAAAGAGTACAGAAGTTTGATGCATAGAAATTAAAACAGAATGGGCCTCGAGGCCCTCTTCCTACTCTGTTTTAATGTTTCATTTATTTTTTCATCTACCTCCTCTGCCTCTCTTTCATATATAAAAACTCATGAGAAAACATTGTAATGGTTGTTGATCGGATATCAGTGAATTGTAAGTTGTTTCTCTTGAGATACAGTTCTCTGTGTAAAGTTGTAAGATAGGTTGAGGAAGATGTTTTCAGACTAAATATCAAGCTATTGGTAATGTTTTACATGGCTGGTGTTGCTCTTTAATATGACAAGCACATTTCTTTGGATCCTGATTTAAAGCAGCGGTGATGTTTTTCTATCTTTGTGTTTGTTTTCCTTTGTAGTTCATCACATTTCATTTCTTCTGGTACGCATCAGAAATCTGGTTTAGAACATACCCTCGAATGGTACCCTAAGCTTCTGCTCTCCCTACCTTTAATTTTTTCTGTTGTATGTGTTATCTGAGCATAGATTCAAGGTTAATTTAACCAGTGTAGTGGCTAAAATATACTGCTAGCTGATGTATGAACTAATGAATCTATTCTTAGATGTTCTTGTTAAGCTTTAATTGAATGAATTGGGATACTGGGAGTTTCAGAACTCTGCCTCTGTATCACTAGGGTCCCTTTCAATTAATTGAACCTTTCTAAGTTCCCTTAAGCTGGATGTCGAAGCATTGAGAGTTCAAAGTCTCTTTCTGATCTCAGGCCTTCACCTTTGTGTTTAAATATTTAATGTTTCCTTGTCTGAAGAGTTAACCTTTTAGGTTTTGAATCACAGGTTATCCAATGGCATGTCCTATCCCTGGATCTAATTCCTGAAGGGTCACCTTGGAGGTTTCCTTGCTTTCACCTTCTCTCTTTCCATTTCACGCCACACTATCATCTTTAAGATCCAATGCTTTAGATGACTAGCCCAACTGAAAGCCTACATATTGAATAGCAAGTAA
This sequence comes from Pinus albicaulis, assembly GCA_034641835.2. Classification (NCBI taxonomy): domain Eukaryota; kingdom Viridiplantae; phylum Streptophyta; class Pinopsida; order Pinales; family Pinaceae; genus Pinus; species Pinus albicaulis. Next base: position 1,301,381,686 of record CM076582.1, on the reverse strand, counting down.
ACCCTTTCCTGACTCCATTTCCCAATGGTCTCGAGTGTTCTCAGAAATATTTACTCCTTCTTCTAGAATCCTCTTTATACAGCCTTGTCTCATATTGAACCTGTTAGCCCCCTATAAATTTTTGACAAGCAAACAGGGGGCTAAAATGTTTTTGAGCCTTCAAGGAATGCATTTCCTCTAAAAAAACATCATCCTTGAAGCATCCTTGTGCCTTTTGTCCTTTGATAAATCCCCACTACTTATTTCCAGTTATAAAGCATCTCTAATTGTGAAGAAATGCCCAAAGGCCTACTTCTTTTTCCCCTTTATATCATCCCTTCTAAACAACTACCTCATCCCCTTTTACTGTTCTCTATTTCCCCCATTAACCCTCTAAACCATCTCAAGTTCCCTTTTAAACCCTTCAAATACTCTTTGTTTGGTTTAATAAACCCTTTTCCTCTCTATCTTTACCCTTCTTTGGCCTTAAAATGCATTAAATGGGGGCAAAAACCCGCTTTCCACTTTATATTAAGGCCTAGCCCCTTTCATCCTAGCCCCTCAACCACTTCCCCGCTATATGCCCTCACCCAGGACCAAGCGTTTAAGCCCCAGGCACTTATCGCAATCGGAGCTATCGGGCGAGCGCATTCCTTTGCACATATGAAAAATCCCGATGCGATTGGGTTTTCGTCTATAGCCCCGCGCTTTAATCTCCACCGTTCATTTACCCGTTGATCCGACGGCCCGGAGTTTACCCGCCTCGGTGGTCCCCACACCAATGCGCATTGTTCATAAACCACCGGTTTCCATCACACCGTGTTTGGAGGATGGGCAGTAATTTTATTTTCACAGCGATTCCATTCATCGCATGCCGCGTGTCTCGAGCACTATTTGAAAACCACCCCCTCATCGCGCGTTATCGTTTGGTATTTGACCCGGCGCGAGATGCATATCAGCCATCTGATTTGGGGTTCCCCATCCAACAGTCATCGCACCTCGAAGATGCGCAGAAATTAACCCAAGGCAGTCGTACCCCTGGCCCACCGTCCATTTACTTCCGATACACTCTCCATCGTCGATCTCCTCCTGAGATCCGATGGTCCAAAACTAATCGCCCTCCGCCATGACTAGGTCCCACCACCCATGGTCCATTTCATATGTTTTCGTTGCATTTTTCCATTTCCTTAGTGTGTCGCCCAGCTTTCAAAGGTCATTCCGTTCGTTAATCTCCACCGTTGATCATCGCCTCCAAAACTGATCGGACGGCCCACATTCGTTCTCCCATAAAAACACCATTTCATTGCATTTCCACCTGTTTCCTCCACGACCATCATTTCTACAGTTCCGCCACCATTCCTCTGGCCTCTAAATCATTCTCCTGCCAACACTCTGGATGTTGTAATTGATTCATTTTCATTGTGCAGGGTTTTTCACCAGACTGGTATTTCGCTCTGCCTGTCATAATCACAGTCACTGCGATTCAAAGCACAGAGATACCGTTACAATAACAAAACGTATCAGCAGCAGAGATAAAGGTGTTAGAGCTCGAAAATTCAAGATCAAATGCTCTAATACTCATTCAAGGAATTAAGGCACAGTTGAAGATTAAATAAGCACACGAAAACAAAGCTATATCTGTGTTCTATATCAGCAGATTACTTTTCTCCAGAAAGACTTCCTTTCAACGTTCTGCATGCCCCCTCGAGCCCTTAAGAAGCTAAGTACACTGACAGAAGTTTTTGTCACTGTCAGGACCACAGTTATGAGGTATGGAGAGACTTGCAGACCTTTTTTTCGTGTCACTTATTTCAGAAAGCTACTACAGAGTACCATCAATCGGATTTCTTCAGAAGAACATACTTGAAGTTATTAACAGACTTTTGGACCATGCTCCAGAGTACACACAGTTAATGAAGAGCCATTTTGCAGAATGGGCATTCGACCTACCTCTCCTCTATCTTAATGAAATTCATTTAATGAATATCACCTACCATTGTTATTCTCTTCTCCTATAAGAATTCCCGAGAACATATTGTAAAAGGTGGTTGTTCGGTTGTTGTTTTTGTAGTTAGAGGGATTCAGTTTTGACCGTTAGAACAGTTTGGGAGAGAGTAGCAGAGTAGTTGTATTGTAGTAGGCTGGGAGGAGAAGTTTGGATTGTAACAGCCATTGAGCTCAGTGTATGTGACTGGTTTTGCATCAATTAATCAAGCCCATTTCTTTGGATCCTGGTCTATTACTATGGGTGATGTTTCTCTTATCTTATCGTTTAATTACATTTTCATACTGTTTCATTTTCTACTGGCTTGCATCAGAATATTGGCATAGGATTTACCCTTGTTAGGTACCCTATGTTTATGCTCTCCTTGCCTTTAATGTTTTCTGATGCTTAGTTGTTCTTGTTGGGTTTAAGCTGGAAGATTTGGGAAAATTATGGATTAGAGTTAGCCCTTTCCACTAGGATCCTTGTGCGACCAGCTAACCTTTCTAAGATCTCTTGCTGGTGTCAAAGCATTGAAGGTTCAAAGTCCTTCTATGATCTACAGACCCTGGCTCTGTTAAACTTATCTCTGTTTTCCCCTTGGAGCATGCTAAAGCTGACCTGGAGTTAAATGACCTCTGGTCTGATCTATAAGCTGCCCCTTTGTCCCTCCTCTGAGAGTTGCCTATGAGTATGTCCAAGCAGGTCTGGAGTTAAATGACCTCTGACCTGATTTATAGACAGAAATTGGGTGGCTTTCCTTCTTTCAATTTCAATCCTTAATGTTCCATCCCACCATCTATCTAAAAATATCCTTTATTGTAGATGACTTTCCCTCTGAAAGCCTGGGCTAGTTGTTGCAATTAATTCCCTTTCATGACTCCATAGCCCAATGGATGGCACTTTCTTGACCTATCCTCTTTGCTGAAACATCCTGCTGCTTTGTCCTTTTTCTCCCATTACTTTCTCATTCTATGATCTCATGACCAACCCAGCAACCAACCAACCAAATCATTTTAAAACCCCTCTTTGTGCTTCATAACTAGCCTAACATCTCATATGAGCTTTCAAAGATATATCATTCTTTGTCTCATTGGAGAGATCCCTCTCCGGGTCCAGGAGAGCTAGATCGTAGGGCCCCAAAGTGGCTATGATGTTGTCTCATCTTTTGGTCTTGCCAATCTGGCCAAAACATGGGAACCCCAACAGAACCCTTCTTTCTTGTTTCCCAACAACCAAACAAAAATCAAACAAAAAAAATTGCACCCATAACTAGCCTAATATCTTAACTTCTAAACTTCAAAGACATAAAACCTTTGCCTATATAGAGAGATCCCTCTCTAGACCCAGGAGGGCTAGATCCTGAGGTCTGAAAGTGGTTCTGATGTTGTCTCATCTTTTGGTATTTCCAAACTTGCCAAAACATGGGAACCCCAACAGGTGTTATGAAAAATTCCTAGACAAAGATGAAATGCCTATTTGGGAAACTAATCTACCCAAATATGTAGTTCCAAAAACACATCCAGGCCAGGACCTTGTGAGACTATGACAAAAATACTAATTTTCAGACCAGAGAGAAATTGTAAATTCAGACATGGAAATTCTTTTTTCTATTACAGCTGAGTCTATTAATGAAATGTTTCAGTTACAGTTTTACCCTAAGGCAGTGCCCCTTTCCATTGAAGCATTAACTCAGTTGTATACAGGATTAGATTTCCCCAAGAAATTTAATATTTTCCAGACTTTCATGCCTAGTTATGTAGACATTCCAAAAGTAAATCCTCCATATTCTACTTCCAAGTTTCCTGAGCATTCTAGGCATGTGATTTCAATGTTATCCTTCATATTAGGTTACTTCACTGATGATTTCACTGATGAATCCATCCTTGATTTTTTGTCCACTTTATCTCCTAGTCAGCCTCCTGCTATGATTTTTTACTATGCCAGGTTTATAGCTGATTCTATCCATCACCAATTGACCAAGTTACCCACTCAAGGGGTATTCAGATATTCTTCATATTTATTTCACTTGTTTTTGTTTTCACAAGCTGATCACTTTCCAATAGCATTACAGAAAATGAACATAGAGGGCTAGCCTCTATCAGTTATCTTTTGGAATTATTTATTGAGAAAGTAAGGCAGTGAATTCAGCTATACAGATTTTTCAGATTTGTTCATACAACCAGCTATGAGTTTACTGTACAAGACAGATCAACCCGGGATAAATGATGGAATGAATAAAATATTACAGCTATCAGAACAATGCAAAATGGGAGATTGGTTTTTATATGAGAAGCACACAGAATTAAGAATTTTTGGATCTAATCTCCAGCCTTACAAACTGCCCAAGTATTTTACTATCAGAGTATTTGCTTTAGAATATTTAAGACAGGTGTTGAATTATGATGCCATAAATTTTATGGCTTCCAAAAAGAAAACCCAATTCAAATTAAAAAATCAGACTGGTCCTTTCATTGTGAATAATAGAAATGTTGATAAGGAGATAGAAAAAATATTGTCACAGCTAAAATTTTAGGTAAGTTTCCCTTGGAATTATGACCCCCAAGGTATTCTAAGCGATATAAGGGTTAAATGTAAACTACCTCCTTTCATACAGGAATCTAAGCCAGATATTGAAAAATATGAAAATCAGACATAATGGAGAGAAAACACTTTGTTAGATACAATTTCCAATGAATAGCCAACAGGAAAAATGGATATCACACTTGCCATGGTAACTTCAAAACAACCAGAATCTTCAAATAAAATAAGCAGATATGATGGAGCATACACAACAGAGACTACTACAGAGACTAAATCCAAGCTTATCTACAACAGAAGGTCCAAGCTCACAACTATTGAAAAGGAAAAAGTAATTGAAATTGAAAATGTCAATGAACCAGAAGTCAACAACGATGAGGCCACTGTAATAATTAATGAGACTTCAATAGAGATGGAAAAGGAACAAGCAGCAGTCAAAGAAACAGACACTCAGATGATTGAGAAACAGGTTAATATGGAAGCTTCTTCTTCTAAAATAGTAGAAGAAAAGGATTTAGACATTAAAGAAAGATATAAACAGATCAAACAAAAAAATGAAGAAATCAAGAGTGAGATTTATTCTCAATTCTTAAAACAGAAGCCAGGAAATCATAACGGGCTACTTAGTGCCTTTGATTATAAAAAAAACAAGATGATCACGTCTTTTCTACAACCAACTACTTCAACTCCAAAAACAGTGGTTGATTACAAGAAGCCAGAGTTTGAAATACATGCTGAAAGTATTCATGAACTTGACCAGATAGAGTTTCACAGGCACAATTCAGAAATTCTCTATTCAAAATTTGTGACAAAGGCCATGAGTGTGACAAATTTGCAGAATACAGTCTCAAACCTGCAGGACCAAATGAAGCTTGACAAGGCATCCCTCTATGCCGAAGATCTGAGAATAAAAGCTTTAGAAGACTTAGTGTTACAGGTGGGAGTTGGTCCTTCAGATATCAAGCTGCTGAAATACTGATTAAAAAGAAAAATGAGGACATTGTTGCCTTAAGGAAACAATTGAAGCTTCCTCAAAGTGAGCACCCTCAGGGTAAGGAAATTCTTCAAGAACAAATAGAAAAAGATGACATGATGCAGTTGATTATCAAACTGACTGCCCAAATAAAAGAAATGGAAACACAATTAGATTAATTAGTAAAGGAAAATAAAACTAATGTTCCAGCAGTCCCTACAGTTATACCTATAATCACTACAGCTGTGGCCTCCACTTTGGGAGAAAAATTGGCCCAAAATAATTATTGGCAACTGCAGTGCCAGTACAATCAAGCAGAACATCAGTAACAGATTCTTCAACCACACAGGTACAACGCACAGATGATGCAGGGCAGATAGTAAAAGATATGGAGGAATGTCACTAAAAAACAATGAAATTAATAGTTTGAAAAAGATGATCCAGAATATGGAAGTTTCCAACAAAACAACATTAATCAATGCCGACAATTATGAGCAAAGAGCCAAAAGACTTGAAGAGAAAATCAAAAGCCTTCAAAAAGACTTGAGTTTCACTGCACAAATTTCTTACATAGGAAATTACCTTTGGACCAATATAATTGATGCCATTCATCTCCAATGGCCATCAATTAAAATTATCTATGAACAGAGAGATTTGCTCCTAGCAGCTCAAGTTGAAATACAAAGGACCAAAGAAGAATTAGCAGATAAAGTAGAGCTAGAGAAATTATAGGTACAACATAGGACATAGACAATATTTCAGATCAAGAAGGTTCTGAAAAAGAGAAATCTGATGAAAACTTTAGAGGAAAAATGTGATGCCATGAATCTTTCAATAACCAAGTTCTTAACAAAATACACTATGCTAAGACAAGCTGGTATTCCAGATATTCATGTCTTCAATGAAAATTTGATGAACCAAAAAGAGTATGATAAGAATATAAGGTATTATGCAAAAGAAAAAGTCAACAAGCCACTGCCACAGGGATCTCCCACAGGAAAGGTTATTCTTCAATATATTAAAGACTTGTTTTTTCTTCAAAATGAAATCAAGCATCTTTTTGTCTTCAAACCAATTTTTTCCAAGTATACAGATGCTAATGAGAACTTCAAGAAGCTTAAAAATGTAAAAATACCAAATGCATAACAATGGAAGGCTTTTACAGACTTGATATAGCAGTGAAAAAGGAAAAACAGTGAGGAAAATACAGGTGAAACAGTCAAATAGAAAAATAAAATAGTCACTTGATTTTTACTGCTAGAAATGTTCTTTTTATAGCAGTAAAAGAGTAAAATTACAGCGTGAATGTGTATCAGGAGGAAGAGTGTCATTCAAAAAAACTCCAATAAAGATATTTTCCAATTTTCCAGCAAGCAGGACAGCTAGCCAGTAAAGGCTCCTTGATTAGTTTAAGTTGTTCTATATTTTTTGGATAAGAGGACAACTTTATAAACTGTTAAGCAGCTGTCCCTCTTTATATGTAAAGATGTTTTATATTTCCTAGAGTTATTCCTAGATTTCTCTAGGATATTTTGTAAACAATATTTTGTATAAATATTTCAGTGTTTGAAGTGTTTAGTGTGGAATAAATTGCTAAGATTACTATAAACTTTTGCTAATACATTGGAGGCTTTCATTTGTTGAATTCAAAGTAGCAGTCTGGACAAAGCTTAAAGTAGCATCATAATTTAGGATTCATGTGATAAGTTGAAGAGTGAAGTACATTTCTTCTTGTCATTGTTTCTTTTCTGAGTTTCATGCATTCCATTATATATGGTTGTTCAATCTTAATAAGTAACTAGGAATATTACTACAGGACTAGCCTTTTGCTCCCTATTTTTAACTAAGTTACCATTTAAATGTTTTCGGCTGATTTCCAGTGTTAGGAATTCTTAATTGCTCCTACTCCCATTTGACCCTTGCCTCCTTCTTCCATTTTCTGGATCAAAGGATCCTTCATTTCCCTTTATCCCGATCATACCATTTCATCAAAAATCTTTCCCCAAATCTCTGAGGGTTATCTACCTTGCCCTAAGTACATTTGTACCCTTTTGGCCTTGCCTTCTAGTACTGCTATCTAGACTTAGACTCCATAGCCCAATGGATAAGTATATCTCTCTCTAGTTTAATCCTAAGTGATTTTTACCCACCAAAACCCTTAAAAACAAAACCAATTGTTCTATCATAACTAGCCTAAAAACATATATATAAAAAATAAAAAAAAATAAAAAAAAATCTTAAAGAGAGAGCCCTCTCTGAATTCTAGGAAGGCTAGATCCTAGAGTTTGAAGTAGGTTTGTGGTTACCTCGGTGAGTTCTCTCTTGAACCTGGAGAAATTACTGAGTGATAACATGTTGGCGACCATACTGGGGACTTAACCAATCTCCAGTTTTAAATTTAGTCTTAAAGGAATCTCTTTCATTTATATTTTTACTTTAAGATTATTTTTAAAGGTTGTGGGTATTCATAAACAGTCATTCTGGCTTCTAGGAAAACCTACTATACCAGGTCTAACCCAGATCCTAAGCCTGCAGTTATAGTATATAACCTAGAACAAATTGGAAAAAAGAAAAAAAAATTGTCAATTTAGAAACTGAAGTACCATTAAGAAAAGCTAATTCTTTACCCAAAGAGTTAATGAGCTTAACTGGTATAGATTTTGATTTCAAATTTGAGCAATCATTGTTTAAAAATAAATCTGAAACTGATTTAAAAGATACTGTAATAGATCTTGTTTTTACTTCATTTTTTAATGCAAAATAGAATATTATTTCAGCAAAAATAAAATCAGATATATCTGAATCTCAGAGTCAAGTAGAAAGGATTAATGTTACACTGATTAAAGACATTTATGAAGCTATTAAATTAGCCCATTTATTATCTTACATCAACTTCCAGTTTCTCAATTGCACACAACAATAATGTAATATTCCCAAATTTTCAAATCACATTTGGAATATTATAGTCCTTGATTTTCTTAATGAATTAAATAAATAAAAGGGTGGAGGGACCCACAATCCTCAATAAGAATAAATATCCACTTTGTGTGTGTGAATGAGGATTAATTTAGTCTAGATCTGCAAAAAGAGGTAGTTAAGAAACTACTAATGTGAATGAGATAGGAAATCATGTCTCATTTAATGAGAGAGATCATGGAGGGTTGATTCAGTCAACTAAGATATTGAAGATGTCAAACCAAGGGGTCATTGAGCATTAATGATCAAGTGGTGGAAGAATGAAGCACAAATGATGGAAGAGGTGTACATTGCACCTAGACTGTTTGGTTGATTTGGTCAAACAACGTTGACCCACTTGGAGGATCTTGTCCACATGAGACAGCGCAGTTGAGATTACGGCCAAGGCTTGGGATGGCTCAATATTTATAAAGGAGATGAAGGCAAAGGTGAAAGTCATCTTGGATTATTTTTATGTATGATCTTTTAGATCTGGAATTGTCAAGTGACATTCCACTGCAATCTTGGGTTGTTTAGCAGAGATTGTAGGTGTTGTTTAGCACAGGGTGTTTCTGGGTGGGAATCCCTCTTCTTTCTTTGAGTGAACTCTAAGGAAGAGGTTTTTACTTCATTATACATCAGGCTTTAAGTGCCATTTCCATTTCCTACTTTCTGCAGAACAACCCCCTTCAAATTTTTTCTGAGTTTGATGCTTTAAAAATATCCCCTAATGAGTCTGTACAACATTACTGCACTAGGTATAACAGTGTTTATAATGCCATTCCTACAGCACTTAAACCTACACCATACTCTATTCTGCTCAAATTCCCTGATGGATTTGATACATATATGGCATATCAATTGAGAGAAAGAGATGTTGAAACATTATAATAGATGAAATTAGATGATGTTAGTGTACAAATTAATATTCTAGCTAGAAAGGCCAGACTTAGGAATGAAAGGAGAGTCACAATCAAATAAGAAACATCAAATTCAGATGTTAAATTAGATTTATTTGCTAAAACTTTAGAAATGGTGGTTGATAGATTAGACAATATTGAGAGAAAACCATAATGGGATAACCAACCACAAATCAGAAATCCCAACTTCAGAAAAAACAATAACACTAGAAAAGCTAAGGAAGCTTCTCCAGATCAAAACATTAGGCCCCCATTTCAAGAGAACTATGCTGAGAGTTATCAAAATAATGATGAAGATGAGGATAACATCAATCTAATAATGGGGATATATGAAGACAACACTATTTTCCTCACTCAGGAGGATCAAGAACTTTTTGAGCTTCAACAACTCAAAGTAGAAACTAGTGAATCCTTTGATTTTAAACAAGGTTATGACTTTGCTATTAATGAAATTCACAGTCAGTATAACCTTAGAAACAAAAAAAAAATGAAACTTCTACAAAAAACACTTCTCAAAATCAAACTAAATAGAATGTAGAAGCCCCAAAAACATATTTTTTTCAAATTCTCCCAAGGGAAAAAAAGAAAATTTCCAAAACTTCCAGTCCTAAAAAATTTCCAAACCCAAAAATTGTTGACATCACTGATGAAGTGATCCAATATTCTAAATATGCGCAAAAATTTAATCCTACAAAAGCCTCTAATTCAATGAAAACAACAATTCTTGATCCTAAAAAGAATCCTTCTAATTCTAATCCTAAAAATGATAATCTAAAAACAACTGCTGAAAATTCAATGTCTGATAGAACATCTGCTGCCACACAAACTATCCCTGAAAAAGAATTAAAAACAACAAAAATCAAGAAACTCAGACAGAGAATATTAAAACAACTGAAAATAAAAGTACATCTGTTGAAATTCAAGCAAAACCAACTCAGATAATAGTTACAAAATATGAATTACTTCATATTAGTAAGTCTCAACCCTCATTCAACATTCAGACTGAAATAGCTAAGTTAAAAATACCAATTCCTTTAAAAGAATTGGTAAAGAATGACTTATATAAATCAACAATTATAGAAACTTTGAATATTAATGATGGTGAAGATGCCATTAATTTGAATGATGATCAACCAGAGTTGATATTTGGCCCTGATGTAAATGGTAAGCATTCAGATGGAACAGTGCCTCCTTTATATATCAGTCTTACTATTCACGATCAGATTTTACACAATGCAATGTTAGATTCAAGAGCTTCCCACAATTTAATTCCAAAATCCATTATGGAAACTATAAATCTAGAAATAACCAAGCCTTATAAAGATTTATTCTCCAGCAAAGTTAAGTGCATAGGATTGATCAAAGACTTATGTGTGAATTTGGTTCAGTACCCTGGCAAGAGTATGGTTATGGATATTGTAGTAGCTGACACCCCACCAAAGTATGGTATGCTTCTTTCTTGCTCATGGGGAGCAAATTCGCATGGATCTCTACAATTAGATATGAGCTATGCTACTATATCAGTATTTCGACAACCCAAGAAATTTTATAGGGAAAATATAATGAAATTCATGGTCAGAAGTGCAGAAAGGTCCATAAATTACCCCATTAATTCAACACCAACTGACCTTTATTCCTTCATTTTATGTAACTCTGATAACAATGAAATCCAGACAGAACTGATTGACATAAAGCCCAAACCAAATAATGACAATATTTTTCATGAAGCCCTTTGGCACTTAGATTTTGATGGCTCAGTGAACAAAACAGGAGCAAGAGATGGAATATGGATCACAAACATTGAGACAGGTCATTCAGAAGGACATGCCTTTAGACACAACTTTAAATGTACTAATAACATGGCAGAGTATGAGGCACTTACCTTAGGCCTCCAAATCATCAGAAAATTAGGAGGTAAAAGAATTTTAATTATGGGATATTCAAAATTGATCATTAAGCAAGTAAATGGAGATTATTTTGTTCATAATCCTAGATTAGCCAGATATAGAGATGTAGCAATTGATTTATGTGAAGATTTATTGGAATGTAAGTTTGCTAATATACCTAGCAAACAAAATATTCAAGCTCATTGCGTAGCAACCTTTGCTAGCACATATAACTTACCTTTTCAACCTACACATAGGTATACTACTGAAGTTAAATATATACCCATTGTCCCAGACAATGTCAAATACTGGTAGATTTTCTCTGAAGATGAACAGATTTACCATTTTATGAATAATGAGGAAGAATTTCAGAATTGTAATATAGATTTAGATTTTAATTATGAAATAGATAACATAGATGTACATAAATTTAACAAACCCACTTTATTTACTCAATCTGACATAGATAACTTAAAGAAAGTAGATATACAGGAAGTTATTGAAGAAGAAATTGACATATTATATTTAAAAGATAATTTTTTACCTAAAGGTTTAACTCCTTTGGAGGACCTTTTTGATTCCAATGATGTGCCTAAAAATCCAAAAATGGAGCCAGTCAGGTCTAACATTGAAGAACTTAACATTGGGACAGAAGTGAAACAAAAAATGATCAAATTGTCAAAATATTTACCCTCTCAAGGAAAATAAAAATACATTGAACTTTTAAAGGAGTATCAAGATGTGTTTGCATGGAGTTATGAGGATCTAAAATCCTATGATACAAACATAATTCAATACAATATTCCTATAAAAGATGATCGGAAACCATTTAAACAAAATTTGAGGAGGATTAATCCTGTCTTATTACCTTTGATATAAAAGGAGGTTAAACGTATGTATGATGCCCAAATCATTGCACCAATCAGATATTCTGATTGGGTATTAAACTTAGTACCCACCAGGAAGAAAACAGGTGAAATTAGATTATGTGTAGATTTTAGAAATCCCAATAAAGTATCATTGAAGGATAATTACCCTTTACCCAAGATGGATCATATTTTACAAAGGGTAGTTGGTTCTTCCAAGATATCTTTATTAGATGGTTTTTAGGATATAACCAGATACTTGTCCAAAAGGAAGACCAAGCCAAAATATCTTTTACCACTCCTTGGGGCACTTTCATGTATGTGAAAATGCCTTTTGGTTTGATGAATGCTAGAGCTACTTTTCAGAGCGCTATGGACATAGCCTTTGCTAAGGAAATACATGAATTCTTTTTTATTTATTTAGATGACATTACTGTCTTTTCTAAGTCAAATAATGAACACTTGGATCATTTGAGACAAGTTTTTATTAAATGTAGAAAATTTGGTATATCTTTAAATCCTAAGAAAACTCTTTTTGGACTAGAGGAAGGAAAATTACTAGGACACATAATTTCAAAGGAAGGTATGAGGATAGATCCTGCAAGAATAGAGGCCATTTTAAAAATTCATCCACCTAGAAATATCAAAGAGTTACAAGCATTTTTAGGTAAAATCAATTTTTTAAGAAGATTTATTTCTAACTTGGTAGAAATCATCAGAGAACTGAATATCATGCTTAAAAAGGACTCTGTTTTAAAATGGACAGTTGAAGCAAAACAATCATTCGAATATATTAAACATGATTTAACAAAAACACCAATCCTAATAAATCCATACTTCAAGAAAGATTTTATAATCTTTTCATTTGCCTCAGAACATACCATAGCTGCAGTTCTATTGCAAAAAAATGACCAAGGTTTTGAACAGCCTATAGCATTTTTCAGTAAAACCCTTAGAGATGCACCTTTGAAATATAACATAATGGAAAAACAAGCTTTAGCCTTGGTTAAAGCTATAAAATATTTCAGAGTGTACATTCTTTACTCCCACATTATTGCCTATGTCCCTAATTCTGTAGTCAAAGATATTCTTACACAGGATGGGACAGATGGAAGAATAGGAAAGTGGATTGCCACTATCCTTGAATAATACATAGAGATTAAACCAACCAAGCTCATAAAAGGACAAGGTTTAGCCAGACTAATGGCTAAATCCAATTGTAATGTTTTAGATATAAATTTTATTGCTCAGGTTGATAACCAGGAAGAGATAGCGACTCTATTGATCAGTGAAGCCTTTCTAGACTCACCATGGTACTGAGATATTATATTTGTACTTACACATTTACAAGCTCGTCCTAGATTAACAAGGACTAAAGCTAGATTTATTAAACTTAAAGCAATGAGATTTTGCATTATGAATAATGTGCTTTATTGGAAAGAACAAAGTGGGATATTACTGAACTGTTTACTAAAATCAGAAGCTGACAAAATTCTTGGAGAATTTCATGTTGGTGATTGTGGAAGAAAATTATATTGGAAAATTATTGCAGATAAGATTCTTAGAGCTAGTTTTTACTGGCCTACCTTATTTGCTGATGTTAAGAAATTTTTTACTTCATGTCACAAATGCCAAATTTTTGAAAGAAAAAAGAAGTTGTTACCTTTACCCCTAAAGCCAATTTCTACTGAGATGCCATTTCAACAATGGGGTTTAGACTTCATTGGAGAAATTCAGCCTCCATCCTCTGGCCAACACAAGTGGATATTGACTGCCACAAATTATTTCACTAAGTGAATTGAAGCCATTCCTACCAGACAAATCACTGATTCAGTCATTATCTCTTTCGTAGAAAACAACCTTTTATCTAGATTTGGATTCACACAGAAAATAATTACTGATAATGCAGCAGCATTTAAATCTAAGAAGATAATTGTCTTTTGTCACAAGTACCATATTACCCTAGGCCACTCTACTTCTTATTACCCTCAAGGTAATGGCCTAGCTGAATCTTCAAATAAAAGCCTTGTGAATATCATCAAAAAACTAGTTGAAGAAAATAAGAAGACATTGAATAAAAAGTTAGTCTATGCCTTATGGGTAGATAGACTTACTACCAAGAAGTCAATTGGAACATCTCCTTACCATATTTTTTATGGCATGGATATATTTTTCCCATCATATTTAGGTGTTACAGTAATGAAGATATTTCAAGAATCACAAGCAGAGTTAAATGATATACAAAGAAGGATAAATCGAACTATTCATATGCAACAGACAAGAGAAGAAGTCTATGAAAAATCTCAAGTCATTCAAGAGAAAATCAAGAAAATTTTTAATAAAAGAAGTAAAGAAGATGACTTTTCCATTGGAGATAAAGTGTTAAAATGGGATTCTAGGACAAAAGAAAAAGGAAAGCATGGAAAGTTTGACTTTCTATGGAAGGGGCCCTATGAAATTTATGGATATAGGGGTAACAATGCTTTCTTCATCAGAGATTTGGATGGAAATGATACTCAATATGGACCAGTTAATGGTAGAATGCTCAAACACTACTATTCCTCGAAGTTAACCAATAGTTAGTCCTAGTTACTTTTTACATCATTGCAAATATTCATTGAAGTTTTTTAGATTGGATTGGATATTTTCTTTTCAAAGTTGAAGCCCGGAGTGAAGGCTCTAAGCTTTGAAAATTAAAATGTCATAAATATGAGTTTTTGCAGAAAACAGAAGACAATTACTAGATCATCAAGGTCAAAATTGAAGGCTACTAGTCTTAGAGTTCTTGACATTTCACCAAGAAATGCCATCCCCATGTGAAGACACTATTAGGGTCCTATAAGTATAGGATTCATAATTTAGAATTGACTTATGATAGTCTTGTAAAATATGTACATACCTTTCTTTCTGCAAGTTGTCTTCCCATATTTTGTAAAAAAAATTAAAAAATAGAAAATCGAGAAGAGGGTAAAAGTCCTAAAAGAAAGATCAAAGGACTTAGAAAAAATATAGACCCCAAAAGAAAAAATAAATAAAACATGAATGTGTGCAAATCCAAATGCCACTACTTTTTACTTTGTTACTGATGATTATGGCAGAGTGTTAATAAATGTCATAATCCATGATGAGTTAAACTGTGTAAACTTGACTTGTCATGTTTTCAATTTTCATGTTTTAGATAGTGAATAAAGATTAGTCAAACATTTTAATCCTGACTAATCAATAGATAGGTAGAGAATAAAGAGGAGCTCATCAATTTAATCTAAGTCCTCAGATGATATAAGGTAGACTTAGATAATTTTTATGCTTTCAAAAGAATAAAATGTTTCAAGGTAGCAAGCATAAATGCACCTAAAAACTAGAAGAAAAAATGTTAGATTAAAGTTGGGTAGGTAGAAAGAAGTGGGAAAATCATGTAAATATTCATCACTAGTCAAATAATCACTAATCTCCCCTCCCCTATATTTATTCTACATTCTAGAATTTCAGTCAAAGAGGCTCAAAGTATTTCTCTGACTTCTGTTGGGACTGGACCCAAGGCTCATTGACTGATAAGTTAAAAGTGTTGAATTCCTATATTAAATCCCTAATTATCATCATTTACCCTTCATACACTCATTAGTATTCAATTTCATAAGTAAGCACCTTTTTTACTTAATGAAATATGAAATTTCCTATTTTACTAACTCCCTTCATTCATAAAAGCATAAAATCCTCCAAAAGCATTATATCCTAAGTTAAAAGTGGTATAATTATAAATGATAAAATATTTGCTTTAATATTTTCACTTTACTTAGTCATGTAATTGTATTTTTGGTGTATTTCATTGTCCCTTGTCATATTAACTTCTAATTTATATATTAAATCCCTAAAAATGACCTTTTCCTATTAATATAATTCCCTTTATATTAATACCCTTTAAACCCACTATTATAAGATTTTATGTCAAAGTAATTATCCACATGTGGAAATAAAAAGCCCCAATTACAACCCCTTTGGCATAAAACTAACATTATGTAAAAATCCCGCCCCCTATAGTGAATACACATTTCCACAGTCTATAACTATAAAATAAAAATAAAATATAAAACATTATTACTAGTTGCCTTATGCGACTTTTTTCCCATATATATAAACTCTCTTTATTTATATAACACTGCCCATTATACCCTTTTGAACCATATACCCACATATATATTAAACCTTTTGTAAAGAAAATTTGGTTAAAATATATATCATATAAAGGTTTTTTATAACATTTTCCATCCACCACCACGTACATAGACCCCGGTCCCACCACCATTTCGACCGCAAATTTCCTTTTAATCCCGACCATTCGCTCCGATCATCCAGATCCAACGCCTGACGATGCACTTCGCGCCCATAAACCAAACGATGACCCAAAGCTCAAATGAGCGCGAAATAGGTTGCTTTCATGAATCCACCCTTGATGACATGTTGTGTTCTTATTGCATCATGTTTGATTTTGTTAAAACCATTTACTGCCCATTACCAACGCGAAAACTATTTCCTGTTTTCGCATTCGAAAACAAAAACCGTCCCGCCTTTTGATATGACTAGCATTTATTACAATCAATGAAGATTTATAACAAAGGTTTAAAACCTTTATTACACTATTTTTTCAATGCCATTCTTGCATATAACTATTAAAATAGCTCCACTTGGCCATTTTTAAGCTCCCAAAGCCCTGTTTTAAAACCTTGGTTTATCAATTTCACGCTTGAAAGTCCAGATTTAACATCAAAATCCTTGTTTGAAGACTAGATAAGATTTTTTCAACTCCAGAAATTCAAACTAAGTTCAAATTCAACCACTAAAACACTCGAAAGCCCTTTCGACAGTTAAAATACCTGCAAAAAAGGTATTTTTTCCAAATCAGACCTGCAATTTCAAAATTTTAGCCTTCTGTGAACAAATTGAACTTTAAATTGAGATTTTATCCATAAAGATTTCTCGAAAACACTTAAAAATAGGGCAAGCCCTCACAAAAATTATCGAGAAATTACTATTGTCTGAAATGCCTCTTTTTTAAGTCAAATCTTCAGTTTAAACCCCTGAAAATCAATTCCACGACTCGAAAAGGATTTAAAACCTACAAATTACCTGGAAAAAAAATCTCTTTTATTCAGAAAACCTATGTTTTCTGGCTTAAACCTATTACACATATCCCAGATTCCTAATTTCCCAAAAAAATGCTCAAATTCCCTCTGTTTAAGAAAAATTAACTATCACAAACTGTTTAATCTTGATTTTGTTATTTTAAAATTACAAAGAAGCAAATAACATCCAAATCTAGAGGATCCAAGCCTGTGAAACCTAGAGGATCCAAACCTCCTAAGTCAGAAGCATCAAAAGCCATCAAATCCACTACTGCACTCACTGCAAAAACTACTGTGTCTGTCAATCCTCTTCAGCCACTAGTTCCTACTGTAGAAACCATCCCCTTAACTGACATGGATTATAAAATTGCAGACCCAGTAGTGGAATTCAATCTATTAGAGATTCATAATTGGTGTTATGAAAAAATCCTAGACAAAGATGAAATGCCTATTTGGGAAACTAATATACCCAAATATGTAGTTCCAAAAACACATCCAGGCCAGGACCTTGTGAGACTATGCCAAAAATACTATGTTTCAGACCACAGAGCAATTGTAAATGCAGACAGGGAAATTATTTTTTCTATTACAGTTGAGTCTATCAATGAAATCTTACAGTTACAGTTTGACCCTAAGACAGTGCCCCTTTCCATTGAAGCATTAACTCAATTGTATATAGGATTAGATTTCCCCATGAAATTTAATATTTTCCAGACTTTCATGCCTAGTTATGTAGACATTCCAAAAGTAAATCCTCCATATTCTACTTCCAAGTTTCCTGAGGGTTCTACGCATGTGATTTCAATGTTATCCTTCATATTAGGTTACTTCACTGATGAGTTCACTGATGAATCCATCCTTGGTTTTTTATCCACTCTATCTCCTGGTCAACCTCCTGCTATGATTTTTTACTATGCCAAGTTTATAGCTGATTCTATCCATCACCAATTGACCAAGTTACCCACTGAAGGGGTATTTAGATATTCTTCATATTTATTTCACTTTTTTGTTTTCACAAGTTGATCACTTTCCAATAGCATTACAGAAAATGAACATAGAGGGCCAGCCTCTATCAATTATCTTTTGGACTTCTTTATTGAGAAAGGAAGGCAATGAATTCAGCTATACAGATTTTTCAAATTTGTTCATACTACCAGCCATGAGTTTACTATAAAAGATAGATTAGCCAAGGATAAATGATGGAATGAAGAAAATATTACAGTTATCATAACAATGAAAAATGGGATATTGGTTTTCATATGAGAAGCACACATAATTGAGAATTTTTGGATCTAATCTCCAACCTTACAAACTGCCCAAGTATTTGACTATCAGAGGTTTTGCTTTAGAATATTTAAGAAAAGTGTTGAATTTTGATGCCATAAATTTTATGGCTTCCAAAAAGAAAACCCAATTCAAATTAAAAAATTAGATTGGTCCTTTTATTGTGAATAATAGAAATGTTGATAAGGAGATAGAAAAAATATTGTCAAAGCTAAAATTTCAGGTAAGTTTCCCTTGGAATTATGACCCCCGAGGTCTTCTAAGAACTATAAGGGTTAAATGTAAACTACCTCCTTTCATACATGAATCTAAGCCAGATATTGAAAAATATGAAAATCAGACATAATGGACAGCAAACACTTTGATAGATACAACTGCCAATGAATAGCCAACAGGAAAAATGGATACCACACTTGCCATGGTAACTTCAAAACAACCAGAATCTTAAAATAAAAGAAGCAGAGATGATGGAGCATACACAGCAGAGACTACTACAGAGACTAAATTCAAGCTCATCTACAAAAAAAGGTCCAAGCTCACTACTATTGAAAAGGGAAAAGTAATTGAAATTGAAAATCTCAATGAACCAGAAGTCAACAATGATGAGGCCACTGTAATAATTAATGAGACTTTAACTGAGATGGAAAAGGAACAAGCATCATTCAAAGAGACAGACACTCAGATGATTGAGAAACAGGTTAATATGGAAGCTTCTTCTTCTAAAACAGCAGAATAAAAAGATTTAGACATTAAAGAAATATATGAACAAATCAAACAAAAAAATGAAGAAATCAAGAGTGAGATTTATTCTCAATTCTTAAAACAGAAGCTAGGAAATCAGAACAGGCTACTTAATGCCTTTAATTATACAAAAAACAATATGATCATGTATTTTCTACAACCAACTACTTCAACTCCAAAAATAGTGGCTAATTACAAGAAGACAGAATTTGAAATAGATGCTGAAAGTATTCATGAACTTGACCAGATAGAGTTTCATAGGCACAATTCAGAAATTCTCTATTCAACAGTTGTGACAAAGGCCATGAGTATGAAAAAATTGCAGAATAAAGTTTTAAACCTACAGGACCAAATGAAGCTTGACAAGGCATCCCTCTATGCCAAAGATCTGAGAATAAAAGCTTTAGAAGACTTATTGTTACAGGTGGGAGTTGATCCTTCATATATTCAAGCTACTGAAATACTGATTAAAAAGAAAAATGAGAACATTGTTGCCTTGAGGAAACAGTTGAAGCTTCCTCAAAGTGAGCACCCTCGGGCTAATGAAATTCTTCAAGAACAAACAGAAAAAGACGACATGATGCAATTGATTGTCAAATTGACTGCCCAAATAAAATAAATGGAAACACAATTAGATCAATTAGTAAAGGAAAAAGAAACAATGAAAGAAACTAATTTTCCAGTGGTCCCTACAGTTATACCTATAATCACTACAGTTGTGGCCTCCACTTTGGGAGAAAAATTGGCACCAAAAGAGTTATTGGCAACTGCATTGCCAGTACAATCAGCCACAACATCAGCTACAGATTCTTCAAGCACACAGGTACAACACACAGATGATGCAGGGCAGATAGTAAAAGATATGGAGGAATTGTCACTAAAAAAAAATGAAATTAATAATTTGAAAAAGATGATCCAAAATATGGAAGTTTCCAGCAAAACAACATTAATCAATGCCAACAATTATGAGCAAAGAGACAAAAGACTTGAAGAGAAAACCAAAAGCCTTCAAAAAGACTTGATTTTCACTGCACAAATTTCTTACATAAGAAATTACCTTTGGACCAATATAATTGATGCCATTCATCTCCAATGGCCATCAATTCAAATTATCTATGAACAGAGAGATTTGCTCCTAGCAGCTCAAGTTGAAATACAAAGGACCAAAGAAGAATTAGTAGATAAACCAACACAAGCCTTGAAGCTAATTACTTTCTTAAATAGTAAAAATAGAGAAGAGCTAGAGGAATTACAAGTACAAGATAGGACAAAGACAATATTGCAGATCAAGAAGGCTCTGACAAAGAGAAATCTGATGAACACTTTAGAGGAAAAATGTGATGCCATGAATCTTTCAATAACCAAGTTCTTAACAAAATACACTATGCTAAGACAAGCTGGTATTCCAGATATTCATGTCTTCAATGAAAATTTCATGAACCAAAAAGAGTATGACAAGAAGATAAGGGATTATGCAAAAGAACAAGTCAACAAGCCACTGCCACAGGGCTCTCCCTAATCTTCTCTATTCTACCTTTCTGTTTCGTAATACATCTGTATCAGAGTTGTAAGCTATTGCTGAAAATTCTATGTAATCATGTGCTTGCCCAAGAGATTAATATAATGAAAGGTTGTTGTCTCAATAAGAGGTTCACATGCATGTAATGTGTTTATGCTGGTTTAAAATTTTATTTTCTAGTGTCTGAATGCTTCTTAAGTGCTCTTGCGTACATGACCCTGCCTATATAATCAATGCATTGTCCATCATGAGTTGCGACTTTGTTCCTTGCCGTCGATCTTATCCCCTTCTGCATGTGGTTGCGGCACGCCTCGGGTGAGACTCACTGCTCTCCGAAGTAGGGTGAAAATGCCGGCGTGATCCTAGACTACATCGGACCCCTTTGTTGGCCACAACTCCTGAACCTGGGTCTTGTCCGTGAGACCTGACTTCTCGCCAAAAAATGGTTCCGTTGCCCAGACCTGCATGTTCTGAGGGGACCTAGATCATGGTATCGAGGATTTTTGAAGGAGGGATACGGCGATGGTGGGATAATCATCTCAACCAGTTCATTGCTCAGCAAGCAGAGCTGACCAAGCAAAAGGAGGTGGCGATCAAGGAGCTCGTCCTTTTTTCTGACTTACCCAGTGATACGTACGAAATTTTCTGGGGAAGGTTCCCTACCGACCTTTACAATTGGTTGCGGAGGTTACGAGTGACGGTGCCTCGAGAGGGCTTGTGGAAGATAAACCGCAGGTGGGCGCATGAAGATCTGGTGGCGCTGCATTGGGTGGACACTGAACTAACCCGTGCGGTGGATTTTTGGGTAAGGACCACGTTGGAAGGATACACTGTGGAGTTTGCTGTTGAGTGCTATCAATCTTTCTCGAAAGCCGAGGTTTTCTTCCACTCAGGGCTAAGAGGGAAGCTGCTTAAGGAGATTCTGATGTGGATTAAAGCTCTGATGGTGGATGAAGGGTTGATTGAATTCCACAAAATGAGTATGGAAGCGTAAACCACCCGTGCTGGGGGAAGGGTTGAGGGGACTGATGCTACATAGAATGTGAAAGCGGGAAGCGGGGAATGGATGTTGAGGCTGCATGCAATTTGAGGGAGCGACGTGCGCATCGACGGGCACAGATCGTCGATAGGTGGTGAAGAAGGGTGATGCGAGATTTGTAGAGACGGGAGATCGAGAGGAAAAATCAGAAGGAGGCGCCTCAGAGGATAGGAATTATGGATTTGTATACCCGGGAAGAAGACAGGACAGCGGTGGAAGTGCAATGGGTGCAAGGGAGCCCAGCGATGGAAGGAAGAGAGATAGTGACTAACGAAGACGATGAAAATATGCAGCCCGAAGAGAGTTCCGATGATGAATGGCACGGCGTGATGCAGTGGATGTTTCAAGAGCAGACGGCACTCACCCCTCCAGGCAGCCCTATTTCCCACATTCTGCATGGCCAGGATCCCTACCTTCCCCTGGTACTATATCAACCTTTAAGTAATATTTTCATTCAGTTACAAGCATTGAGTCAGTCATACAGTAGTTCATCAGCGTCAGTAACGTCCGGTAATAGAAGCATTACTAGTAGTTTTGTATTCCCTAGTGGGACTGTTACGCAACCAGGACCTAGAGGATTTATCCTGGTCAATACTCTGCAAGTACACATGGCTGGATATTTCACCCGGTATCCAGAGTTTTCTGGCCGGGGCAATGATGATGTAGAGCAACACTGGTATCTGTGCGAAGCCATCTGGAGGGCTCGGCAGACACCAGATGCAGGGAAGTTAATAGAGTTCCAAACCACGCTCAGAGAGAGGGCTCTACGATGGTTTATCAAGTGGTCCGAGGCTCATCCTAACCCCGTAATTGTGGACGCAAAGCGGGATTTTTTCCACGAATTCAAGCTTCCCCATACAGACCAGCAGGGCTTGTCTGAGCTGTGGGAAATTAAGTAGAAGGAAGGTGAGACCGCGCGGGAGTTGATGCGGCGATTCAAGGACGCGATCAGGAAACTCAGTTACCCGATCGATCCAAACCACCAGAGGGACTGGTTCATCAAGGCTCTGCTTCCCTTGACACGAACCCCTCTCACTCAGCAGAAGATCGATAATCTGCAGGACGCCTTGGAGCTGGCCATGAATATTGAAGCCATGGCGGGCTACCCCCAGGAATATCGAGGGGGGCCGGCCCCGCAAGATCCTTCTTTGATTGGGTTGCAACACCAGATCGCCAGCTTGACTGAGAAGCTCAAGGAGCTCCAGCCGGTGAGACCAGCGCAGCCGAATGTTTGGTGCACTCATTGCCTGGTCGAGGGCCACGTCGCAACCGAGTGTCCCCGGTTGCGTGGCGCAGGGGCAGGACCCTCGGTCGCGGCAATCCAGGGGGGTCCACCACCTGGTGGTGGCGCGGTGATGAATCCGCAGGGGGTCTACCAGCCACAACAGCCTTACGCGGGGTTCCCACCTCAACCGGGTTCCTCCACCACAGAGTACTGCGAGATTTTCCAGACACTAGGGCATCCTCCTCGGATGTGCCCGATACTACAGAAGTACTCCACGGTCCCAAACAATGTGTACTATGAATTTTGTGTTTCCATGACTCACAACACTGAGCAGTGCAGGGCGCTCGACACACTTGCATATCTATCGGATCGTCCCTCCTATAGGGTGAACGAGGCCCGAAGGGGAAGAGGCGGCGGCATGCGGGGAGGCCGCAAAGGCAGACGCGGTCCGGTGAAATGTTACAACTGTGACCAGGAGGGTCACGTGGCTCGAGAATTCCCCCTTCCGCGACGACCCTGGTGTTCCCAGTGCCGAGTAAACGCCCACGCCACAAAGGACTGTTTGAAGCTCATCAAGAAGTGGGAAGAACGGGTGAGGCAGAGGGGAGAGAATCTGATAAACTCAGAGTGCAAGGGACCGTGACCCCAGACATGCAGAACGTCGCGATCGTAACGAGGGGCAGGAAGAAAACTGGAGAGCATGCCCACGGGAAGGAGCCAGCACGAGTGGTTCGGCTGGCATCCCCAAAGATGTTAATCAGGCCCGAAGCCTAGAAGAAGTATTTCCAGGAGGCAGTTGAGGCGTTCGCCCAGCTGCGGGACGTGCGAGGTCTAGAGGAGCCCATGCTGCTGGAATCTGGGGCGCAGAGCGTCACAGGTACTGTGGTCGAGGATTGGCTCCAGCTATTCCTCAGGATTGTTGACAATGCTGCGCTGCGGCAGCAGCTCAAGCATGCTTTGGAAGGAGCATTGCAGGGGCGCACAGGACTTAGAGATCCGACGAACGCTGGCCCTCAATACATGCAGCGCGTCAATTGGAACAAGCAACGAACATGAAAAGAATTATGGCTTAACACGCAGGTTGCGGGATTCCAAATCAGCGATACCATGCTGGACTTGGGGTCCAACGTCAAGATTCTGCCACGGAAGACGTGGGAGGCTCTTGGAAGGCCACAGCTAGCCTACTCGCCAATCCAACTTAGGATGGTGAACCAGTACTGTATTCTGCCAATCGGCCGGCTCGAGGGTGTCGAGGTCGACATTGCGGGGGTGAAGACATACATCGATTTTGAGGTTATTGATATCATGAGCGACAAGGATCCTTATCCTGCCTTACTCGACATTGACTGGGCTTTTGAGAATTACGCCATCATCGACCTTAAAAAGGAGCTGATGATCTTTGAGGATGGGGAGGTTCGGATCACCCAGCCCCTTGACCCGTATCAGGGCCCGCGATATACAGAAACAGTGGAAAATTGGGAGGATGCTCAGATGATGGACCACCTTTATCAGATGACCGCAGGAAAGCGGGACGACTATATTAACCCGACCGCTACTGGCTCTGTCAGTTGGTGGAGTGTGCAGAGCTCGGAGCTCGGATCCGAACTCGCGTGGGAAGACTGGCAGCAAGGGGGGTATGAGACCACCACGCGGAGATGTGCTACCATTGCCCAAGTCCGGTGGGTGGGGATTGAGATCCGCGGATATCCCACCTTGTCGAACATGCAAGCGGTCAATACTTTTATTAGCAAGGTGTAAGACATGGTCCCAGACGAAGGCTGGATGCAACTTTTGGATGTGGCCTTGCAATCCACGTCGGCCCGGTGGTGGAAAAATCACCGCAACACTCTGTTGCGATGGGAGTGTGTGGCGGATGCTCTGCGGGCATGCTTTAAAGAGGATGAAGGACCTCACAGTATGCTTAAGTATCATGGGACTTCTGACCCGCGACACCATTTGCGGGCCTACGAGGAGTAGTGGCGCAGCACCAGGTACCCTGAAGAGATGTGGGTCCACAGGTTTATCCACTCCCTGGGTACAATTCCCCAGGCCTGGTACCTGGAGGAAGAGCAGAAACGGGGAACCCGCTCTTGGCAGGAAGTCACGGACAAGTTCGTTCGGTGCTTCTTGTTCGAAGGGGAGATGGCGCAAGAGTCTCAGGCCCTACAGGAAATCAAGGAGGTCTTGTTTTTCCGCCATCCCGAGCTCGACGGGGGCCTAGTTGTGTCACGACCTGAGGTCAGGCGCGACTTGGTTTGCCACCGGATCGACGACGATCCGGATGATGATAGTCTGGAGGACCTCAAGCATATATATTTTGATGAAAAGGAAGGCGAGAGGAACATCAGTGAAGAGCCGATGACTAAAGGAGTCCATTTACAGCCACTAAAGACAAAGAAGCTGAACATTGGAACAGACGAGAAACCCAAGCTGGCAACAGTGGGAGATTACTGGGATGAGGAAACGAGAAAAGAAATTTTCAGCCTCCTCTGGGAATACGAATACTTGTTCCCGTCCTCGGTTGCAGACTTGAAGGGGATCAAGGGGGACCTGGGCGAAATGCGCATCGTGCTGAAACCGGGGGCCAGGCCGGTGAAGCACTGACCCTACCGGCTGAACCCACATATCAAAGAAAAGGTCAAGATGGAGATCGACAAGATGTTGGCTGCAGGTCTTATCTTTCCAGTAGAAGAAGTAGAGTGGGTGAGTCCCATTGTCATTCAGAACAAGAAGGACAAAGCGGAGATACGTGTCTGTGTAGACTACCAGAGTCTGAACAATGCCTGCATCCACGATCCGTTTCCCACTCCTTTCAGCGATGAAGTTCTAGATCATGTTGTGGGAAACGAAGCCTATTCCTTCACTGATGGGTTTTCGGGTTACCATCAGGTGCGCATTGCCGAAGAAGACAAAGCAAAGACGACATTCACCACTGAGTGGGGATCATTCGCATACCATGCTATTCCATTTGGTCTGAAGAACGCACCGGCTGTGTTTTCCTGGATTGTAATTTTTTCTTTCCAGGAGTACATTCACAAGTTCCTGCAGGTCTACATGGACGACTGGACCATCTACAGCCTGTTGAAGAAGCACGCCTCCCTGTTACATATTATGTTTGACCGGTGTCGTCAGCTGCAGATTTCCTTGAACTTGAAGAAATGTATTTTTGCAGTTCCATTCGGCACACTCTTAGGCCACGCGGTGTGCAAGCAAGGGGTCTGTGTCGATCCCGCCAAGGTCGCGTTCATCGTTCACATGGAAGCCCCCGAAATCGTGAAGCAGTTGCGGGCACTGTTCGGGCACACAGGGTATTACAGGCGGTTTATCCGCAACTACGCAAAGATTACGGCCCCTTTGGAGAAACTGTTGCAGAAGTCAAAAATATTCCAGTGGATGGAGGAGTGTAGGAAGGCCCTTGACAACTTGAAGGAGAAGTTGGCGACGGCGCCCATACTTGTTCATCTCGGCTGGGATAAGCAGTTACATGTGCATATCGATGTGTCTAGTATTGCACTTGGGGTTGTCTTGGCGCAACCCGGGGAAACGACAGTTGACCACCCCGTCTACTTCGCCAGCCGCAGGTTATCGAACGTGGAGAAGAATTACACCATGACCAAGTGGGAGGCATTGGCAATGGTGTACTCCCTCTAGAAGTTCCGCCACTATCTTCTGGGCGGCAAATTCACATTCTTTACAGACCACTCTGCATTGAAGTATCTGGTGAATAAGCCTGTTTTGGAAGGACGGATCTGTCGCTGGCTTCTACTTTTCCAGGAATTCACGTTTGAGGTGATTTTCAAGCCCGGCAGGTTGAATGTCGGTCCCAATCATTTATCCAGGTTGGAGATGGGAGAGAATGAAGGCTCGTTGGATGATCAGCTGCCAGATGCCGACCTCTTCCGAGTCGAAGCAGTACTGGATTACTTGGCTAACATTGCCACTTATTTGACCACGGGAAAATGCCCTCAGGATTACACCCCGCTCCAAAAATTCCACCTGGTTGTCTGGGCGGCCGACTACCAATTGATCGCGGGGCAGCTATACAAACTGGGCCTCGATGAGGTGTTTCGCAGATGCGTCCTTGACCACGAACGGGAAGCGGTGATGTGGGAATGTCACAGCGGTGTTGTGGGAGGGCATGTGGGTGTGAAACCCACCGCAAGAAAGGTGCTCCAAGCTAGCCTATGATGGCTGACCGTACATGCTGACTGTAAGGCCTACGTGAAGCGCTGCGATGTTTGCCAGCGGACGGGAAGGCCTTCTCACCGGGACGAGCTTCCGCTACACCCAGTGCATGTGTTGCGGCCGTTTGAAAAGTGGGCTGTCGATTTTGTAGGTCCCATCGCCCCAGTCGCTAGACATTCCAAGGCCCGGTACATCATTACCGCCACAGATTACCTCACCCGGTGGGCTGAGGCAGCGGCGGTACGCGACTGCTCGGCGGAGACCGCTGCCCGGTTCATTTTTGAACACATCATCAGCCGGTTTGGCTGCCCACGAAGCTTAACCAACGATCAGGGTATGTATTTCATTAATGCCATGGTCAAGTCACTACTGGACACATTTATGATTCAACATCACAAAAGCAGCCCATACCACCCGCAGGCCAATGGTACTGTGGAAGCATTTAACAAAATTCTTGAAAAAGGCTTGACTAAGATTTGCAATGCTCAGCGCGATGATTGGGATGAGCGTCTCCCAGCGGCATTGTGGGCCTACCGGACCACGGTGAAACGATTGACCAATCAGATGCCATTCCAGTTGGTGTATGGCGGGGAAGCTATGATTCCCACCGAGTTCACTGTACCCAGTATTTTGATCGCTATGTCTCTTCAGTTCTCAGAAGAGGAACCACTTCGGGAACACTTCCAGGAGCTACAGGAGCTGGATGAGGCCCGATTCCTGGCAGAATTCCACCAGAAGGTTCAAAAGTCGAGGCATAAAGCGTGGCACGACCACCACCTCAAGACCAAAGCCTTCCAAGTTGGCGGAAAAGTTCTCTTATATGATAGCCGGTTCCAGAAGTTTCTAGGCAAGCTCCAGATGCACTGGTTGGGACCCTACTTTGTCATCGAGATCCGCGACTCAGGAGCCGTTCGGTTGGCACAGCTGGACGGTACAGTTCTCCCTGGGTGGGTGAATGGCACACGCCTGAAACCCTACCAGGAGTAGGTACCTTTCACTTCTCATCAATAACTCTCGCACCCGAGAGCACCCGTAGCATAGCTTAGTCGAATAACTCTCCCGCAACCGGGATGAGCGTAGGGAGTCTTTTCCATTCATAGGTAGTCTGTCAATAACTGATCAGTTGCGGGGAACGCACCGCAACCAACTATGGTCGAGGCGGTGCCAGTCTAGCTTGTCATCCTTGTAGGATCCATCCACGTGCCAGTATCAGTCCAGGTCATTTCCGTCAGTCCTTTTTGTCAGTCCGTAGGATCGCTCAGATTTGCATCATAAATTACCATAAGTAGACAGTAACTGTACCATAATAATTTTCCATCATCCGCAGTTCCCTCAGCCGTCGCGTCTACCCATTTCTAGCAACTGTCAGATTACACACAGGGATGCGATCGATCGCATGATTATCACAGGCAAGAAGGCCAGTAGGAACTAATTGTCGTTATGGGGTCTCATCAACTCCACTCGTGCCAGGTGATGACATAACTTGCATGGAGACCAACAGCATGAGAATGTCGGACCAGTTCAATTTGGAAATTGCAGTGACACCAGAGCAGTTGAAGTCTCAAAACGCACCGCACCAAGATAGAAGCTCCAGAAGAATTCTCCAGGTTTACCAGCACCGTGCCAAGATGCCAAAGGCTTTCTTATCCGTTGCTGAACCAGCGCTGGACAGTCAAATCCACAGAAAAGAGTCACTGGTTGGTAAATATGACAGTGCAGTGTTGATAGATGCCAACCTGTCCGACCCAGTCGAATTCCCCTACCTCCATTGGCAGACATATATGGAGCATCACTACACACCAGGCAGTAGCTCAACCAACCGAATGCGACCAGAGTACAGGGGCCTCTAGAAATTGTCCTTGATGAATTTAAGAACTCTTCCTATTTTTGGGACTACATGACCGGCCCTGCAATGCACCCGGTTCCTCCTCAGCCGAATTCAGAACGGGTCCTTGTGGCTAAACGAGGAGATCCCCATTCAAGCTGAAGACATTCATCGGCTCACAGGGCTGTCTCAGAATGGCACAGACGTCTTCACTGCTGGTCAGACATCTTCCAAGCGCACCCGAAATTCGGGTGATACAGACCTCTATACCAAGTATGGCACTCACCGGGGGGGCAAAGGTGCCAAAATTGATCTAATTAACAAGCCGGAGATTCGGTTCGCTTGCTATCTCATTGCTAGCAAGACGATGCGGCATTATACCAAAGGAGAGTGCACCTTGGATATAATCTCCATTGCGGAGCACTGTGTCCAAGGCACCAGGCTGAATTGGTGTTCTTTCGTGCTCAAAGAACTGTTCGTGGCATGCGAAGAGAATTATAAGCGCACCACTAGTTTCATCTATGGTTACCTGATTGTAGCTTTTGCCATGTGGAAATGGCACATTCCTCCTATCTGGATGCTATCAGAAACTATCACGAGCCAGCCCCTCGCGATGAAATTCACCCCGTGGCAGGTGTCCTCTGACCCCAGCACTAAACAGGTGAATGCGGAAGCGTTTCGGGCTTTGTACGGGTTAATGAGAGATGTGGTGGCTAACCAGCAACGGGTGCCTAGGCACCTGTTGGACGATTATAGTGAGCAGGTATGGTTCGGGGTAAGCCACAGGCACACTTCCCTCCACCCCACTTGCGTGCCGGAAGCCACCTTCCACATGGCGCCGCTCAGATTCCAGCTGGACGATGCTACCTTTCACCGCGAGGTCTCTGCGTGGCCGGGGGTCATAAAGCACATCCACGACGGGAGACAGGCACAGCAGGGTCCTCACAGGCCGCGACGGGACCTTCTCAGGATGCAGTCGAGGCCTCACAGGAATTTCCCGAATCACTGGTCCCCGTCGTACAACACTTCAATACCCAGGTACTCAGTCTCAACGTGGTGACCCAAGTTATTTCAAGCGGTGCCCCTTTGTTCCCTTTATTTTCTGAATTCCAAATCAATCATTCTCTTGCTCCGTCCCATACTGCCCCTCTCACTTCTCCCATCCCTACCAACTTATTCACTTCTACCAGCCCCATCATCACCCCGATGGGCGAAACGGGCCTGGGACCTGATCAATTAGACCCCCCTCCATCCAAGCGGGCCCGCACCGCCGTCACTGATCCGGTGGTGGACCTTACTGATGATGATCCTCCATCCACTCCACTCACAGGGACATTGATTTCGGAGGAACCCCTGATCAATCCATCATAATTCCTCAATATTCACCTCCCCCATACCTCCTCCACCCCGTGCACCGCTCCCTCCACCGTCCGTCCACCTGCCACTTCATCCGTTCCATCAAACTCATCTTCCACTGTATCCAACCCTCTTATCTGGGAACTCTTTGGAGGAAACCATGGGGCTGAAGTCACCTCCAATACTGAGGCCGTAGTACCACCAGTCGACCCCATGGCCACACCCAAGGGTTCTTTCTCTACTATATTTACCCGGCTAGCCAATGTTGGGGCTGACTCGGTCGAGGCTCCGCCTGAGCATGCTGACCCTCCCCCCCCAGGCCAGACCACTCAGCAAGAACAACCATATTCCGACATGGACACCTCAACGCAGCAACAGACACCGGTGTCCCCTCCTGAGAACTCCAACAGATCAGTGGCCAGTGGGCAACCTCTGCAGGAGCGAATGCCGGAGCAGGGCGCTTCCGGCAACCCCAACGTAGAAACATGGGGTACAAGCTAGTTGTACCTATTCATTCAGCGGGCGGCCCTACAGGCTGAACAGCTTCATTCAAAGCTGCAGCAATGGTGTGATGAGCAACACCACCAGATCATAGTGCTTATTGAACAGCGCGACCAGCTGACCAAGGAGAAGACCTACCTGCAGGACAAGGTCACCTTTGTTGCTCAGGCGTTCTCAGACCTATGGCCCGTTGTAAGGGCTCACCATGCCCCAAGTCCTGCTGATATAGTGGAGAGCAATGTGGTCGTCCAGGCTTACCACATTCGGTCTGCCTTCATGGGTCTACGCAGGGAGAATCAGGAACTTCAAGCGGCGTTAGCCGCATGGCCCGCGCTCCCCGACCCACAGATTGTATACTCAAAACAGGTGGCCGCGAAGCAGACCCAGGAAGCTCACATGCAGGCGACCCTTCACTCCACAGCGTTTGAGGCTTACGACCTCCTACGAAGTCTACAAGAGTGTTCACTCGCCCTCACGGTCAAAACGTAGCCCATCTCTGCCCAGCTGCAATATATTTCCAGGTAAATTGAGGAGACCACAGACCCCGCGCAGTTAGATCAACTCTATGCCCAGGCGGACGAGCTCGAGGTTCAAATGTAACAGACCGAGGCCAACTCAGCAGCGGCCAAGCAGATAATTCAGGAAATCCATCCACCCATTCAGGAAAGGCCGAGACCCAGTTTACCACGATGTTCGGGGCCATCCCGATGAATATGGAGGAAGCCGCTACCACCAGGATCACTAAGGAAGCAGACTCACTAATGCAAGGCTGGCAGCAAGCGGTGTCGGACTTCACCGGGCTTAAAGATACAGCGCTCCACAGGGTCCCGGAGTTGGGGCCCTTTTTTGAACAGCCACTTGGAGGAGCACAACAGGAAAGGGCATGAGGCGAAGGCACACAGGCCGAACAGGGCACGAGAGCCAGCGGGGCAATGGAGGTGGAAACTGTCATTTGTGATTGACTCAGGGACGAGTCAAGGAATTGTGGTCAGGGCCTGTTGGGGCCCTTGTTTTTGAAATCTTGGTTAGAACATTTTGAATTTTGACCTTTTGAGTTGCGGCATGAAGACACATGGCAATCGCGACCGCGTCGCAAATACCAGGAGTCACGGAGCTATCAAGGTGGCGCGGAAGCATGAGATAGCTGAAGAAAGAACATGCACAGTTACAGATGAAGAAAACACACAACAGACACAGAAAGCGGAACACACAGATAACAGGAGAGAAGCTGGAAGCAGTTGGAGAAAAGACACAGAGGCACTGATAGTCGCGATAGCGGGTGAATAAATAATAGTCACCCGGCTGAAAGAGGAGGAGACTACAGAGGTTGCGAGGCTCACAACAGGAGAAGAATCACAGTGCGACTGCGGGAAATCATGCATGACACTTCTATGGTTCCTAATATTCTCTATTCTACCTTTCTGTTCCGTAATACATCTGTATAAGAGTTGTAAGCTATCGCTGAATATGCTATGTAATCATGTGCTTGGCCAAGAGATTAATATAATGAAAGGTTGTTGTCTCAATAAGAGGTTCACATGCATGTAATGTGTTTATGCTGGTTTAAAATTTTATTTGCTAGTGTCTGAATGCTTCTTAAGTGCTCTTGCGTACATGACCCTGCCTATATAATCAATGCATTTTCCATCATGAGTTGCGACTTTGTTCCTTGCCGTCGATCTTATCCCCTTCTGCATGTGGTTGCGGCACGCCTCGGGTGAGACTCACTGCTCTCCGGAGTAGGGTGAAAATGTCGGCACGATCCTAGACTACATCGGACCCCTTTGTTGGGCACAACTCCTGAACCTGGATCTTGTCCATGAGACCTGACTTCTCACCAACAGTGAGTTCTCTCTTGAACCTAGAGAAATTACTGAGTGATAACATGAGGATTAATGAATGCAGAAGTATTGTTGAATATCTGAATCTATTGGAATTACTGTGATGTGAATCTGTGATGTTTGGTTAATTAATATATGCTATTGTGTTATTGATTTAAGCTGTGAACATACTTGTGTTACTTGTTTATGCTGCGATCTAGATCTGTTCTGCTACACTTCATGCAAGAATATCTTGAATAGATGTGTTATCGTTATATAATTTCATGATTTTTTGATTACTGTGAATATCATTGTTTTTGTGCACGATGATGCGAAGGGAATATGTAGATCTAGGCTCTATGATATAAGATCTGGTCACTATAATATTGAACGCAGATTTTCTTGACTTACCTACCCTCTCCCTGGATGGGGAAACTTGGTTCCAGGACCCACCCATACTACTTTGGGTGAGACTTTGGCCTGCGCAAGCAGGTCACTACCAAAAGGGCCAGTAGTATAGGGGTTTTTTGGCAAACCTTGAACCTTCGAACCTGGGTCAGGACCCCTCGAGCCAACAAATTGTTTCGTTTTCGGGACCGAGAGCATTTTGAGAGAGGGATTGGTTAATGCCAAGGCCATACTGGAAACCTGAAAGTAAATAAATTGATGAATGGTTCAAACAGCAAGTTCAGGAATTCGCAGTGAAAGAAAACCGCAGTAAGAGGTTGACCATCGAGGAGTGGAAAAATAAGTATATTTTCATGGAGATATAAGAGATCTTCTTTGTAACAATTGCGATCAAGCTCCAGGAGTGTCTCGCAAGGTTGGTCGGATTTCAAAAGTTTTGGAAGGACGAACGGTTCACGTAGTGGACCCCCGAATTGATCCAGCAGTTAGAGACGACTGATAACACCATCACTCGCACAGTGGACCACTGGGTGGACAGTGTGCTAGGAGGGTTCGTGACAGGATTTGCTAGTGATCAGCTCATATCCTACTCTGAAGCAGAGTGAATATTCTTCAAGGGTTTCTGGGGTAAGTTTCTGAAGACCTTACCATTTCTGATCAAGATATTACTGTGCGAAAAAATTATTTTGTGTAGCCACACCGAGTGAATGACCATTGATCCGGATGGAAGTACAACGCAAAGCGGAAAATACTATCGGACCAACCTAGAAGGAGGTAGATATGTCTACATCCTGGTAAGAGAATCAGCTGCGCAGAATCCTCCCTGTACACCACTTTCGAGCCAGCATAGGAGTAAGAATTCGCCTACACCTCCACCGCCACCAAAAGATGACATGGCTGTGCACATGAAATTTCCGACGTTTAAAGGTGTGGGGGATGAAGACATGGATGATTTATGGTTTGTTGCAGGATCGGTATAGACTGTGCAGAATGTAGCTAGTGATGCAGTGAAGTGGGCACAGCTATCCCTTACCTTTGAAGGAAGAGTGTTGGACTACTACATGGGATACATTGGCTAGCATGCGAATGCAACCATTGAGGAGATTAAGAATGCTTTGAAGCAACAATTCAAGAATCCTAGTCCTACTCTCAAATAGTGGTTGATCTAAAAGATTTCAAGAAAGGGTCTTCTAAGTCTGTGTGGGAGGTCGATCAACGACTGAAGAAGGTGATTAGAGAAGGATGATTTCAATATGATGACAGACAACATACAGAATGGTTCATTGCTATGCTGCTACCTAAACTGCGCATACCTAAGGGTCATGAAAAGTTCGAATCACAGGAGAAAGCCTTGGAGGGTGCTATGAAATTAGAAGCTACGCCTCGAGATGAGACCCAACTTGGAGTCCAACAGATCCAAGGACAACTAGAAGCAATGCACATAGAGATCCAGAACCTACGAAAAGAGAGAGGAGCAGAGGCTAGCCCAAAAAGGTGGTGCATACGATGCAGGGTGAATGGTCACACCAAGGATAATTGTCCTCTATTAACAGACTATATGTAGGCTAGGGGACCTAGCCCATTTCGCCCAAGGGAAATTGCAGGGCCAAGCAGTCCAGCATTTTGGTGCGATGATTGTCACGTTACAGGGCTGCATGACACAAACCACTACCCCTACCTTGTTGCATATGTCCCAGAGGTAAAACAACAATGGTGTAGGTTCTTTAGATCGTTAGGACATGACGAACAGAACTGTCGGACATACGATTTGATGATCGATTGTCGAAACTTATATAGGGTACAATCAGACCCTGCATCGTGAAGGTCCCCCGCAGGCATAGGTGACTCCCCAGCCAGGGGCAAGGGGGGAGGACGAGGCGGAAGTGACGGTCAGGGAAAAGGGTAGCTAATATGTTATAACTATGGAGAGGTTGGGCACTTTGCGAGAGACCGCCCAAATCCTATGAGGCAGTCCTGCTCATACTGTAGACAGCTGGATCATGCGATCGAAGACTGTCCAATATTGATAGAAAAAATGCAGGAGAAGCAGCCAGCACCTATGCAGAATGTGTAGAGGGTTAAGGCTGAGCTATGAGACAAATATCCGAGTGTAAATGTCATAACGCGCAGTGGAATGGCCACCGGAGGACCTGGGAAGAAGGTTGCAACTGAATCTCTGATCTGGCAAGCTATTATCAAACAAGAGGGTTTGGACCTAAGAAAGGAAAAAGAAAAATTTATCGCAGCTTACAAAGACTTTGATAAAGCAGAGGCATCTACTTCTCAGACACCTGCGAACATTAAGGTGGATGAGGAGGTCAAGCCCTTTTTACAGGCATGTATGAAGTTGTTTCGCAACCCAACGATTGTAGAGAATCTTCAGGCATTGATAGATAGTTGTGAAACACGAACTAGCCTACCTCCGGAAATCAAGGATGTGAACAAACTACATGGATATAAGAAACACACTGGTAGGGAGATGCGGTTGACTGCAAAGATCGGTGATTATGAGATGAATCATGTTAGTTTGTACCTAGGGTCAAATGTGAATGTATTACCCAAAAATACTTGGCAACGAATGGGAGAACCTAAGTTGGAATGGTCCACTATCCATCTGCACATGGCTAATCAGAAAAATATTATACCCTTGGCAAGACTATCAAAAACCGTAGTGGATATCGCGGGAGTAAAGGCTCAGGCGGACTTTGAGGTAATTGAGATCGTAGAAGATGTGGACCCTTATCCTACGCTCCTGGGCTTGGATTGGGCCATCGATATGGGAGGTATTATTAACTTGAAGAAGAGAAGCATGGTGTTTGAGAATAACGGTACAAGGGTGATAGTGCTATTAGATCCTGTAGAAGGCGAACGATACACTGAGCCGGTGTGCGATGAAGAGGATGTAGATCATATTTATAAGCTGACTGTGCGGTACGAAGATTGGATCAACCCCATGGATGACGGTGTACTCTGTTGGGAAAAGGACAGTGAATGTTTCTCTGACTTCGATGGGGAGATAGAGAACTGGAAAAATCGGTTACATTATGTCTCTGCGCTGCGATGGCTTCGGGTTACAAAGGATTTCTGCTGCATTTCCTCAGAGGTAAGAGACCTACCCTATTTCGATGGTTCTAGTAATATTAAGGAATTTTTACAAGCATTTGAAGTTGAGGTTCCAAGATGACGAAGGCTAGGGGCCCTTAACCTCGCCATGCGTGAGACACCTTCGCGGTGGTGGGACACACATAAGGAAGCATTCCAGGACTGGTAAAAGTGTCAAGATATGATGATTCTGCGATTCGAACCACCTAATCACTTGCGTGTCCAAACATACATCAACCCCGAAGACCCGCACAAGTATCTGTTCACATGGATGAAGAAATGGTGTGATAGGACTATGGAAGAATGGGTTCATCTATTTATCCATGCCTTGGGACCACTTCCCACCACATGGTATTTAGATGCAGAGCTACATCAACGCACTCGCCATCGGGAGACTTTGAAGGATGAATTTCTGGGAACATTTGGGTTCATAGGTGGAACAGAGGCGCTTGACGCAGCACTATAAGACACTGATGCTATGGCATGGGGTGAATCACACCTGTATATCGCACCTAAAATACCCACGTGGGAAATGCAGGTACAAAGTATGGTCAATTACCGCGGCCTAGCCCCAAAAGAAGGTAATAATGATCCATAAGCTGCTTCTGACTCAGAATTGGAAGGGATGCGCATGATTACCAAGCTGTATAGGCTGCGAATGGTCGGCATTGAAACACACCCTACGTTGGCTAAGATTGGGGATGTGGATACAGGAAGCAGATTTATCATATATCCAGCAAATACTACCACCAATAAATAGCTGCGTTCAATCCTCGACCATGCAGGTTATTATAGGAAGTTTGTTCGATAGTACACACTAATCATAGCCCCTCTGAGAAACTTTCTTACGAAGGGGGTTCGTTATGTTGGGATGATGCATGTCAGAGGGACATGTCTTTAGTTTCGACGTTCCTAGGGAATGAGCCTGTGTTGAGGAAGGATGCACTAGAGGTGCAAGCGTTTATTCCAAGCACAGCAGGTACGTTGAGCACACATGAGGAGCGAAAATTGGTGGTTGTAACAGTAAAATCTGGTAAAGAGGAAAATTTACTATTGACTGGAGTGGGCGTTTGGCAATTAATGAGGTGATTCCTTGAGATTTTTACCATTTACTTGATGGTAAGTTCCAAGTGACATTTACCCTAACATTGGACGATCGCATGCACTATAAAGTAGGAAGAATAGCTCAGACAAAGGTTTTGTATCACTTCCGTAACCCTTATATATTTTCTCTATGCCGCACGGTTCTCTGGGCCTGTAGTGTCCTTTTCATGATGAATCAACCCACTCCCACTACCAATAGTCCCCCAGAATAAGGATTCCCTTTTCACGCTAGAATGACAGCTACAAACCCCACAGAAGCTTCGGTACCTACAGAGCTAGAACTTCAGGAAATCATGGTGAGTGGGTCAGGGGACGATGAAATTGATAGGATAATTGCGCTCTAGCTCCTTGCATGGAGGAATGGCTTCATACCCAGTGAAAAGAGCACCGAAGGGACCTGCACAACAGGAGTGAACCCCCCCCTTTCAACCCTGAGGAGACCGCAGGACCGAGCGAGAGGGGCTCGGACGCAGCCACGGAAAAGGACTCACAGCTGCCACAGATTGCCGAAATGGATGTCGAGGTCAGTTCACAGCTAGACCTGAGCGTGCAAGGGATGAATAACAAAGATACCACCTTCCTCTAGGGTACGAAGTGGCCAGGAAAGCCTGCAAAAGGCCCCCAAAAAAGGCATCGCACCCAACGCTAGTAATATGATGTGACAGTGACACTAACTGACGGTGACCTTGAGCAAATCACAGACGCACTTACACTGGCTACAGAGGATAAATGGGAAGCCATAGAGGAACAATAGAAGGCTACAATTGACACCATTCAAGCCAAGCTCCGTGCCCTCCAGTGGAAGACAGATACACTACAGAACAGTTTTAATTCAGACACGGACTCCCTTGGCAACCAGCAGTACAGAGCTAGTTACAGAAGATATCCATATCTGCTCTTTGACTAGTGCTACCCTTTTAGGAATCCAACTCCAAGAAGGTACAGGGATACAATTGGATATGGCTAAGCTGCCCCATGAGGCATTATAGGGTCTCCACATCGTCGTGTTCCGGGAGATCCACCATCGAGACCTAAAAGTACACCAACAGCTTGGTGTGGCCAAGCGAACCATCACACGGAAGAATGTAGAAATGTCCCTCACTATATCACAGCAGGTGGAGCTTGAAATAGTGATCCACCAGCTCTACATGGAGGTTCCAGATGGGATCCTGGCCGTAGATGCACCTTGGACCAAAGTGGAAAGAGTGGCTGCAGCATTGAAAGCATCTATGACATAAATGCAGGTCATCAAGACACAGCTGGAGCAGCTAATCTTCGACTTACAGGACAAATTGCACCCTGCCACACCGCTGGAGATATGAACCCAGCGCGCTGCGCTGGTGACCAAAGCTACAAACACTATCACAGGGCAGATTGCTCACGGTGCCCAGTTGCTAGAGTCAGCTATGCAGCTCTAGACCATGATCCAGTTCAATCCGGTCCTATGAAAGATCAATCAGGACTTACGGTAGAAGGAAGAAGCTTTCAAGCAGGTCGAGGCTAAATTTCCCACCTTCATGCCTACACAGCATTTAACACATTTTAGGACCAGCAGCGCTCTCTAGGATGAGATTGAGAAACTTTGGTGTAAGAAGCACGTCATCGAGGAACGATTGAAGCCATGGGCTGCCACAACCCTCCAGCTCTCACAAGATACAGATGGCGCGGTCAAGAAACTAAACCAGACACTGGAAAGTGTCATCACGGTAACCAAAGCACCAACATCCCAAAATATTGTGGACCTTGCGCAGAGTGCCACTACTCAGAGTCAAGAGGTGTTTCCTCCGTTGATCGTAGCCATCAATTCATTACGCGCACAGGTGGAGACCATGCCACTACAGTGACTCAAGACGAGTCATAAGATTGTGTTGGGGGACTATTGGTGCAGGGTCCTCCAACGGCTGCGAACTGGGGCAATTTCGAGTATTTTGTATAATTTTGGCATATTTTAGTCTAGCGCAGGGGTTTTGGGTGGGTCAAAGCCCTGAAAGCATTGTAATGGGTCAAATGGTAGACATAGAGCTTGCAAACCACGGTTTGCGGACCACAAGAAAGTTTAGGCTAGTTTATTATAAATAGAAGGACATTTTGAGTTGTAAGGCAGAGGAATGAATAGAGATTGATGCTAAGTGTGAGCTAATAGATCTTGTTAGGGTTGTTGGGGAAGGACTCTTGCTGTTGTGTACGCGGAGTTTCTCTGTCCCGCTATGTGCAGACCCTGTTGCTGTGTGCGCAGGTTGGTTTTTGGGGTATTGTAAGAAGGATTTGAGGATTAATGAATGTGGAAGTATTGTTGAATATCTGAATCTATTGGAATTACTGTGATGTGAATCTATGATGTTTGGTTAATTAATATATGACACTTTTTTATTTATTTAAGCTGCGAACATACTTGTGTTACATGTTTATGATGTGATCTAGATATGTTCTCTTGCATTTCATGCAAGAATATCTGGAATAGCTACATTATCATTATATAAGTTCATGATCTGTTGATTACTGTGAATATCATTGTTGTTGTGCACATGGATGCGAAGGGAATCTATATATCTAGGCTCTATGATATGAGATCTAGTCACTATAAGATTTAATGCAGCTCTGCTTGACTTACCTACCCTCTCCTAGGGTGCGAAAACTTCGTTCAAGCACCCACCCATACTACTTCGAGTGAGACTTTGGCGTACGCAAGTAGGTCACTGCCGAAAGGGCCAGTAGTATAGGGGGTTTGTTGGAAAACCTTGAACCTCCGAACATAGGTCAGGACCCATCGAGCCAAAAAAAGCACTTCCTGGCATTCAAGGGTGCGTTGGTCAATTGGGAGTGAAATTCTCATTGTTCCAGAATCTCAACATGGCCAGTGCCTTCTATAAGAGTTCATATGTTTCAAACTTCGAATCAATGTTACCATCTAACACCTTTGATTTTGGGAACATGTCTTGGCTATTATTAGAAATTCATTGATTGAGAAACTACCTTCAGTTGTTCTATAAATTGAGCACGGATCCTAGTGCTTGAGAAGGAAGAAATTTGGTAAAGAAATGTTGTTTAATTCTCAATTGAGCATTTGATTTGAGTGATATGTTGCTGGAGATATTTTCATTGTGATGAGGCTAGGATGATGCTAGTGTAGAAATTTTCTGAATAATAATTAATTATCCACCAAGACTATCCTGATCACATACAATTCGAATTTATATGCAACACATAATCTCTTCCACTCAGATCATCACACATGCGGAAATAAAATCAAGCGATAACACATCAAATCATCATACACATTAACACAGTATGTATGGGGAAAGCTTATAGCTGAAAACCCCTGCAGCTATTTTGATATTATAATGGATAAATCAAGTAACAAACTCAGTACAATACTCCTCACAAGTACTCAATACTTTCTCATACAGTTACCCACAATCTAGCTCAGTTTTGAACAGGTTACTGGTTCAAAACTCACCGCCAATTGCCTTTCCTCTATTGCGCAATCCAGGCCTGTCTATATAGAGATCCAAGGTTCGAATCTCCTTGGCTTGACAGCGCAATCATCATG
Source organism: Pinus albicaulis (assembly GCA_034641835.2). NCBI lineage: Eukaryota > Viridiplantae > Streptophyta > Pinopsida > Pinales > Pinaceae > Pinus > Pinus albicaulis. The sequence continues at coordinate 1,301,340,803 of CM076582.1, read as the reverse complement.
GGAAATTCCTCCAAGTGTGGTGCAAATCTCATGCACAACTGATGTCGCCACCGATAGCTAACTCCACCCTTTCATCTACCTCTTTCACTGGTCTCCACTAAACTGTCCATGCACTGTAGTGAACTGATGTGTTCTTGAGTTGAATAATGAGTTACTAATTAATGAATTAAATAATATTTAATTCACTCCACTCATAAATAATTGATTAGCTAGTTAAACTAATCTCAACTAGTTCAACTAAAATAAACATAACACAACTCCACTAGCTGTCTCATTAACTCCACCAAACTTCTGCCACTGAAGTCCTAACTGAATTCAACCATGCATGATGCCATCAAACCCTAAGAATAGCATAATTCCTCTGTCAGATGCATGAGCCACTTATGTAGCTCGAACTGAAGTGCTCCAAGAGAGTAAACTGCTATTTAGAGTCCAAATATTATTAAGGGTAAATAATATTTGACTTCCCTATTTTTAGGAGAGGCAGTCTAAAAATAGCCTTCGACCTCTTCGACATAAAAAATAGAGTCTCATCTATTTTTACCAACATGACCAATGCTCCAAGAATCTCAAACTAGAATCCCCGAACCATGCTCCATATGTCTAAAAATAGACATAGTCTAAAAATAGACTTTGCGCCAGAATTCGCCTGCTGGCCCACTTAGTGAAGGCGACTTCATTTCACTAAGCTCCATCATCTTGCTACATTTTCAACACTCCCTCTCAGCAAGATATGGATTATCTGCAACCCCTATCCCGCCTCTGTGGAATTCGAACTTGCTCCTGGTGAGCGCCTTCGTCAGGATGTCGGCATCCTGATCCTCCATGGGAACATATGAAAGCATCATGATTCTCCGCTGAACACAATCTCTGATATGATGGTACCTGATGTCGATGTGTTTGGACCTATCATGAAATACTGGATTAGTCGAGAGTTTAATGCAACTCTGGTTATCACAGTAGATCACTGTAGGCTCCAAATGCAACCCAAACAATCCAACGAGGATCTTCCTCATCCAAATAGCCTCACATGCAGCCAAGCTAGATGCCATGTACTAGGCCTCTACTGAACTGAGTGCCATGGATCTCTGCTTCCTGCTGTACCAGAAAACTGTTATCGACCCAATGCTGAAAAATCCTCCAGATGTGCTCTTCCGGTCCGTTGGGCTCCCTGCCCAATCTGCATCAGTGAAGCCAGAAAGCTTCGCTCCATCCTCCTGTCTGTACCATAGACCATATCCCGATGTGCCTCTGATATAGCACAATACATGCTTGCCTGCCTTCCAAAAGAGCTTGGTAGGCTTAACCATAGCTTGTGAAAGCTGGTTAACTGCATAGCATATATCGGGTCGTGTATTGACCAGATACATAAGCGACCCCACCAACTGTCGATAGACAGTGGCATCCACTACCTCCGCTGAAGTAGCATCCTCCTCCCTCCAACCACCAGGAAGAGGAGTGTCAACAGGCTTGCAGCCTTGCATGTTGAACCTCTCCAGAATCTCCCGGGCATACTTGCCCTGAGAAACAAACAGTCCTCCGCTGTGCTGCCAAATCTCCAATCCCAAGAAATAATGAAGGATGCCCAAGTCCTTCATCTCGAACTCTCGTGCAAGATCCTCCTTGCATGAAAGTATCAACTGCTCATCGCCAGTCAAATTCAGATCATCTACATACAGTACGATGATCAACAGCTTCCCCTCCACCACAATCTGGTACAGGTTTGGATCCGCCTCACTCTTGGAGAATCCAAGCCCCGTGAAGTAGCTGTCTATCCGAGTGTACCAAGCACGAGGTGCTTGCTTCAGCCCGTACAGTGCTCTCTTGAGTCGGCACACATGCGACTCACTGCTGAAGATCTCAAAACCTTCAGGCTGCTCTATGTACACCTCCTCCTCAATAACTCCATTAAGGAATGCAGTCTTCACATCCATCTGATGAATGTGCCACCCCATCTGCGCTGAGAGAGCAAGGATCGTCCGTATGGAAGAGTACCTTGCGACAGGTGCAAAAGTCTCCTCATAATCGATCCCCTCGATCTGTGAAAAGCCACCGGCGACAAATCTCGCCTTGTACTTCTCCACACTCCCGTCAGCCGCCTGCTTCACCTTGTAGATCCATCGCGAACCCACCACTGATTTCCCAACCGGTCTTGGGACAATCTCCCATGCACTGTTCCTGACGATCGAATCATATTCCTCGATCATGGCATCAACCCATGCAGGTTCCTCCACAGCTTCCTCAAAAGAGGATGGCTCCGTCACAACACATTGACTCACAAGAGCCATGTATCCATTGTACCGATCCGGTGACTGTCTCTGTCTACGCTGTGCTGTAGGTGGTCCTACAACCTTCTCTGCATCCCAAGCCAGTCGCTCAGCTTCTGTAGTGCGCATGCGCCCTCTGATGGTTGGCGCTGCCTGGGTGGTTTCTTCCACCTCCTTAACCTCCTCTTGTGGCTGATCCACATCCGGAAGCTCCTCCTTAGGAACTAACAGCTCCTCATCTGCATGCAAGTGTAGCTCCCTCTCAAGCGAACACTACATGGCTTTCTCCTCCTGAAATTTTATATCCCGTCGCACAACAGTCTTGTGACTGTCTGGCACATACACCCAGTATTTGTGAGGTGTATCAGTGTACCCCACAAATATTCCAACCTCAGCAGTTGGATCCAGCTTCCTTCTCGCATCCTTCGTCACATGCATGTAGACAGGAGAACCAAAATCCGCAAATGGGAAATATCAGGCCTCTTGCCAGAATAAGCCTCCTCTGGTGTACTCATGCCAAGAACCTTGTGAGGACAACGGTTCTACACATACACTGTTGTATTGCATGCCTCAGCCCACAAGTGAAGGGGTAGGCCCTGATCATGCAACATCGCCCGTGCAGCACCCACGATCGTTCTGTTCTTCCGCTCAGCCTCCCCGTTCTGCTTTGGGTTATGGGGTGCGATGAGCTCTCTCCGAATCCCTTCTGCGCTGCAGAACTCCTTGAATTCAACCAAGATGAATTCACCACCGTTATCACTCCTTAGAGCAATCACCTTCTTCCTCGACTCCTTCTCGACCAGTGCTTTAAACTCACAGAACTTCGCGAATGTATCGCTCTTCTTCTGCATGAAGAAGATCCAGCACTTTCGAGAGAAATCATCAACAAAGATCACATAATACTTGTGCTTTGCTGTCAAAGCAACTGAGAAAGGACCACACACGTCCGTGTGAACTCTCTCAAGGATCGTCGTGGCGCGACTATCCTTCTCGTGAAAGGTGGCTTTCACATACTTCCCTAAAGTACACCCCTTGCACTGATCTGACTGCGCAAGGGTGCCCTTAGGAAGCCCAGTAGAAATCTGCTGTAGAATCTTCAAAGCTCCATAGTGAAGGTGGCCCAATCTCCTGTGCCACAGTTCGCCCTCATCATCCCGGCTCACCACTTCTCCCGCCTTGCATGCCATAGCTGCGCAGCCATCTACCTGCAACTGATAAAGGTTCTTGGTCCGAACCCCTATCTTCCGGGTCTCTCCAGTAGTCTTATTGCGTAGGAAGGCTTTTCCTTCACTGAAGACCACATCATACCCCTTATCCTCCAACATCGCCACAGAAATCAGATTCTTCTTCAATCCAGGTACATGCATGACATCCTTCAAGACAAAGGGTTTACCAGACTCCCTCTGAAAGGATATGGTACCGATACCAGTCGCACTGTATCTACCACATCGCCCATCTCGATGTGCACACCCAAATCTTTGTCCTCCAGATCTGAGAACAAATCCCGATCTCCCGTCATATGAAATGACGCACCGCTGTCCAAGAACCACACCGATCCCAACACCCTTGAAACCAAGCATGCGATCAGTGAAACTTTGACAGCCACCCCCACAGTTCCCAGCTCATCTCTGCACTAAGTGAACTTCGTGAGGTATTTGGCGATACTGTCGCCTTTCTCCATCTTGATGTTCCTGAGCTTATCTTTGAGCGCCAGCTTCCTTTGGTCGCTCTTACTCTGGAATAGATCCGTCAAAGCTTTCCACATTAAATATGGAGTATCCTTTCCATGCAGGCTGGATACAATATGATCCTTGACGCCCTCCAACAGGATCCTTCGACACTTCGCCATCTTCTTTTGCCATGCATCGACTTCAGCAGGATCAGTGGGCTTTTGGACATCCGTATCTACGAACTCCTTGAGACCATTATCTTCTAATATTGCTTCCATGCGATCCTTCCATGCAAAATAATTCGAACTGCCTTCAAGAGCATATTCGAGTCGCAAACCGTTGAAAGACATTTTCAACACTGGCACCAAGAAAACAAAACTGCTGCAAAATTTCGAATTCCACCTCAAAGCTCAACCGATCTAGATCTGTGAGAACAAATTATTTCTAGCACAGAGATCGACTGCAAGGGGCATTTACCAGACCTTTCACTTTCCGAAGAAAGATGAATCCGGAGGCTACCTGGCCCGCATGCAGACTCTGTCTACCGAAATAAGTTTGTAATCACTGTGATGATCAATCTCTTCTTCAATAGCTCCGATACCATGTAGAAATTTTCTGAATAATAATTAATTATCCACCGAGACTATCCTGATCACATACAATTTGAATTTATATGCAACACATAATCTCTTCCACTCAGATCAACTCAGATCATCAAACATGCGGAAATAAAATCAAGCGATAACACATCAAATCATCATACACATTAACACAGTATGTATGGGAAAGCTTATAGCTGAAAACCCCGCAGCTATTGTGTATATTATAATGGAGAAATCAAGTAACAAACTCAGTACAATACTCCTCACAAGTACTCAGTACTTTCTCATACGGTTACCCACAATCTAGCTCAGTTTTGAACAGGTTACTGGTTCAAAACTCACCGCCAATTGCCTTGCCTCTATTGCGCAATCCAGGCCTGTCTATATAGAGATCCAAGGTTCGAATCTCCTTGGCTTGACTGCGCAATTGTCATGGAAAAATCCTCCAAGTGTGGTGCAAATCTCATGCACAACTGATGTCGCCATTGATAGCTAACTCCACCCTTTCATCTACCTCTTTCACTGGTCTCCACTGAACTGTCCATGCATTGTAGTGAACTGATGTGTTCTTGAGTTGAATAATGAGTTACTAATTAATGAATTAAATAATATTTAATTCACTCCACTCATAACTAATTGATTAGCTATTTAAACTAATCTCAACTAGTTCAACTAAAATAAATAGAACACAACTCCACTAGTTGTCTCATTAACTCCACCAAACTTCTGCCACTGAAGTCCTAACTGAATTCAACCATGCATGATGCCATCAAACCCTAGGAATAGCGTAATTCCTCTGTCAGATGCATGAGCCACTTTTGTAGCTCGAACTGAAGTGCTCCAAGAGAGTAAACTGTTGTTTAGAGTCCAAATATTATTAAGGGTAAATAATATTTGACTTCCCTATTTTTAGGAGAGGCAGTCTAAAAATAGACTTCGACCTCTTTGACCTAAAAATAGAGTCTCATCTATTTTTACCAACATGACCAATGCTCCAATAATCTCAAACTGGAATCCCCGAACCATGCTCCATATGTCTAAAAATAGACATAGTCTAAAAATAGACTTTGCGCCAGAATTCGCCTGCGGGCCCACTTAGTGAAGGTGACTTCATTTCACTAAGCTCCATCATCTTGCTACATTCTCAACAGCTAGAGTTGGTGACATCAAATCAATCACTAGTTGTAACCCCCCCCCCCCCCCCTTCTATCCATTAATAAAGATTGCTGCTCATTTTACCACATATGTATCTATATATATTTCTATCTTTCATATCATGGATTCTTAGCTTATGTATATGTTTCATGTTTCATTGATTTAACTGATTAAGATAAATAGCCATGTGTATATTTCAATCTCTTTGTTTTTTAGTGTTTATACTTGCAGGAACTAGTCTAGCGATCAAAGTTGGATTGGAAGCTACTGCAAGATCGACAGAAGGAGAATAGGAAGTTCTTGGATCACAAGTAATTTTCTTCATTTTTCTATATGTCTATTTACTCTTAGGAAAAGTGTCTACAAAGTCTTTGACCTGTTGTTCTAAATTCATAGCACCACATTTAGGGAGTTTGTTTTATCCGTAATTAATAATTTTGCATAACAAATTGGTGACTCCACAGGGGAGTTTCCCTTCATCCTTGGTCTATTTTTGCCTCTGATTATCCACCCAGTAGAATCTACTCTCAATTATTAGGCTTTTGAAACAAATAATTGCATTATAAGTGTGTCAGTAGCTTGAGTTTTTAAATCTCTGCTACACCCAACACACCGTTGGTCAAGACACCATGCTTTGCATAGCACTATCTTCCACTGATGGGTGCTTTGCAACGCACTGTATCTCCTTAGAGACTATGTTTCCCCCTAAGCCAACCAAATTCCCTTTGAATTTTTCATTTCCATCACTTTCATCCTTTTTTTTGTTGTGTTTTCAATTGTTTGATACCTCATAGAGACTAGTGAATTTTCCTGAATCTTCCTCTTTTGAAAAGTAAGTTTGTTCAATGTCTCTTTACCTATTTTTTTATCATTGAAAATAAAATTCAAATTATTTTATTTATACATTAGATCCATTTGTTTTTGTAAAGTAAATTGTCGTTAAATTCTTCGTTTCCTATAGGAGAAATTTTAGTTCCATTCTTCATTTTTCCTAAAAGATAAATTGTTGTTAAATTCATCATTTCTCAAAGAAGAAAGCATTTTTTTTTTTACTTGACGCATATAGTTTCTTTTTTGCATTCACATTAAGGGGACTGAAAAGAAAAATTTGCATTTTCATATAGTGAGTTATGTGTTTTGCATAGGAACAAATTAGGAAAGCTACATATTAGTTTGTGCTCTTTGTTGTTTGCTCTCAAAATTGATTGCTCTTTCCCTTTAGTAACTAGGATTTTCATTGAAAAACTAAAATTGAAAAGCTTGCTTATCATTTTAGTTTCCATTTTAGGAATTTCCATCACATCATCATGGTGAACCTTGAAATACAAATTTATAAACAAGATCAACTTAAAATTTACATCAATTTACCTAAAAAGGCATTGGAACCATAACGATAACATTTAGAAGGTCTAGGCTAGAGACGTGTTCCGGCATCATTAAACATAGCAGCTGTCGTTAATTGTTTGTGATGCATTCTGAGTGTGATACCTCACTCCACGTACATAAGTATATCATAGCTCGTCGACGTACCTTTAGGTATATCGGGTTGTGTTATAGTATGAAAAGTATAAAAGGGTGCTCTCACTGTGCGGTTTTGCATCAGATAATGCTAATACAAACTTGGGCCTCCACGTATCTTCAGGTATATTTGGGAGGAAAAAATTATATTTCTATCCATTCATAGTGAACCGATTCAGCCACCTTGCAAATTTTGATACATTGAACACAGCATTTGGGGAGATTTCTTGCCCATACTTCTTGGTTCGCCATGAGGTATTCCGCAGTTCACAGTTTCTTGGTAAACCTTTTGCCTAGAATTACCCTTTTTTTTTAATAATAAAATAAATCAATCATCGTGGAAGAAGAAAACTCCTTTCCCCATCGTTCGCGTAGACTTGTATTGAAACCACCTTTACCATCAGAAATGACTTCTGGTCAGTGAAGGTGACATCGCTCTACCGAAAATAATACCATGAGTACCTCTGGTGAAGCATCATCTTCACATATACTAGACTCAGCAAAAGTTGTTTCTACAAATCTTGGTTCATTTACTATTGTCGAGACAGAGTCCTCACAGCTACCCGTGGTTACAATCCATCCAATCAGTGAGACCATAACTCCTGAACCCGACGTTTTCAACTGGAATTTAATCCAGATCCTGTCCCTTTTTTTCCAGAACATCTGCATCCTAAAGTTGAACGACCGAAAGTTGTTCCTGTATCGGTCACCCCACAATCTATTATATTCATTGAGTCTTCCATATCGTACAGTCAACATCCTGAAATATACTTTGGGCGTGATGGAAAAATCCTTCCACCTGGTTTAATTTTGATTGAAGAAATACCACAAGACGAAACAAATTTACATCCAACTCATTTTGGGGAGGATATTTATTTGTATGAGTCTTTTCCTCAATCACCTGCCTCTGCTTTTGTTGATCCTATACCTATTCAAATTATCATCGATTCAAAAGGGTATACATTTGGTCAAATAACCATGCCTGAACCAACATTTTTGTTGGACCATCTGTTCCAATTTCATCATCACATGCTCTCGCTACCTCTTCGATGTTCACAACTTCACCAGATTCATATTTACATGGTGACCCTATGGTCCCATCAGGTTATAAATATTTATTTGGAATTTTCTCTTGTGCATCTTCAAATCCATGGACTTAACCAATGTCATCATTTGGTATTATAAATAGTAAACATATAGTCAGTAATGAATGGCTTGATCCTTTATATCCATCATCGGGGAAATATCAAGCTGGTCCATATGGGTCTATTCCATCCTGTTCAATCTCAACTAGATTCCCTACATTTGGAGAACAATATTTTCCATCTTATTATACTCCTCATGCTGGGGGGCAACCTATGGTCACCCACTTTGACTGTACTCTGTCGTTTTTTGGTCATCCTAATGTTGAAATGAATTTTTTTCAATGGCGGCACACTCTTCCTATCCAACCAGAAACGGTTGTACACTCGTATCAACCAGTTCAACCTGTTGCACCCATGTCAACTCCACTTGTTAATACATATTTACCCCTATTATAGACTCACACTGTTATACAACAACTATTTCAGACAGGTCCTTCAACTTAATACTCTCAAGTATTGGACCCTTAGACTCCAACTCCTTCGGATAATTTACAACAACCACCTATAACCAAAATCATTTATTCGCAAGCTGGATTACCATATTATGGGATGTCACAGCCACAACCAGGTTATACTTATCCTCAACTGAAACCAAGTTATCCTAGTTTGGGTTATAACAATGGTCGACATACCCCTTAGCAGCCACAAACACAAATGCAACAACCTTCATTTCAACAAGTATCGTACCCAGGTTTTGGTCAATAAAATCCTCAAGCATTTGCCTATCAAAACAACCCCTATCTAGGTTACCAGCAACAGATTCCTTATGATGGTGCTCAAAGGACTGTTTCCAAAGCAATTCCAACATACCCTGGCTTTTCTCAACCCGACCTCAATTGAAAGTTGCCCTTTGTTGCAACTTTAGAGTTACCAGATTTAAATCGACTCACCAAGGATCCAATCAATTATGCTCCTTGGTGGCCAGTGACACCTCATAAATTACCCTTGGATATTCCTAAGTTCAATGGAAACCATAGGGAAGACCCGTCGACTCATGTTATGACTTATCATTTGTGGTGTTAATCTAACTCCCTAAATGATGACTCTGTTTGACTATGTCTTTTCCAGCGAACGCTCACTAGTCCAGTTGAAAAATGGTGCATTGAGTTACCTAGAGCTTATTTTGATAATTTCACTGCCCCAGCTACTTTATTTTTGACCCACTTCCAGTTACCCATACGATATGAAACTGGAATGTAACTCTTGAACAATTTTAAACATACTAATGCTACTCACATTTATGATCATATTCATGATTGGTGTCATCGTCGTAGAATGGTTAAGAAATTTGTTCTTGATCAGCTCCTTGCGGAGTGCTTCATTAAGTCCCTGTTACCATCTATAATTGAGGATGTGGCTAAGGGTGGCGTCGTCACTAAAGAGTAGGTTATTTCTCGTGCCCAATATTTAGATTTGATTTATACTCAGTCTGGCATGCTCTATGAGAAAATTCCTAATGCTTCGCGATCTAATTTTACTGTTCCTCCTTCATTAAAGTACTCTCATGCTGAAGATGGTATGATCAGTATTGTAAGCACACATCACACTATTGCATATGATCTTGCGCCTTCTTCCTAAATCAATTCGGTGTCATTTGATAAGGGAAAACGTGACAAGCAACCCGGAAGTAAGGAAAAAGGGAAATCAAAGAAAAAGCAAACTTCTACCCCACAGGAAAGATCATCTCATCAAACATCTGGAAATCTAAAACCTCGTTATCCATGCCTAATCTATAATGAGGAACACTTTGTTAGGGATTTTCCTCACCGTCCTGAAGTCTCAAAAATTGTTTAAGACCTTACATGCGTTAGTTGTGTTAACATATCCATTTTTGAATACGGACACAGATTTGGTTGCTACGGATACAGCTTCTAGTTCCCAAGTACTTATGTTGTCTATCACAAAGCCATCGAATGATGTTTTGATATCAACACGTAATAAATATTACAGTATTCAGGCTATTTATCAACCCACTACCTCGACCACGAATTCGCCTACGGAATCGATATCACCTCCTGCTATTCCTTAATTTAAAATTAAGCCACCAAAGGGAGTCGTTCATAAATTGACATATAACCCTCGAGCTTGAGCTGCTCAAAATTATAATATAGTTGAAGATTTGGCTCAATCCCCTTCATCTATGTCAGCGCTTGAGGTGTTACAAAATTTTCCCTCCAAAAAACAGGCTTTGTTGTTGGCAGTTGGTGGAATTGATCCAATAGATTTGAATCTTGTAGTCTTTAATCATACGCGATATGTGTCATAGTTACCAGCAGAATTCGCATTATCTATACAAATAAATGTTCTCAATCACCTTGTTAACCATATTATTATAGATGAGGGAGCATCTACCTAAATTATGTCTCTAAATTGTTGGAAATCTCTTGGCTCGCCACGTTTGTCTCAATCATCAACGACATTCAAAGCTTTCGATGGACGAACTTATAAGCCTTGTGGTATTATTAATAACCTGCATGTTGAGCTAGGGGAAAAATAGTGAATGCTGACGTTGAGGTCATTGACGGACCCCTTGACTACAATGTTCTACTTGGAAGGCCATGGGTATATGCTACGACTGCAATTGTTTCTGCATATTTTAGAATGATCGCCTTTCCACATAAAGGTGTTATCACAGTCATCAATTAAATATCCTTCTTTGCCTCCACTTCCCAGGTAACTAGAAGCGTTTCTTTTGTTCATGCACCCCAACTCGCACTTCAGAACATTGGTGTAGGACTCTTAAAGGATTCCACTCTCATGGGAACCTTTTCATTACCGTCGTTTGCAACGTCAGTAGAAATTGCAAGTAAAGAGACCTACTGCATGATCTCTTCCACTCCAACTGGCTTAAGGAAGAGTACGGGTGATTTTGAAGTTTTCACATTGGATGAGTTTACACCGCCTAGACCTATTGAGCTGGCATAGAAATCAATCTATCTGACTTGGGCGGTGAATTCAAAATCATCGTCGTCGGTTGTTTGGGTTGATCATTCACTAGATTTTGGTACTCCATCTGATCCTTTTTTCTCAACTTTCTTGACAGATGAGAATATTTTGGAAAACATGATGTTAGAAGGAGAACCATGGGAAGATTATCATCATGATTCCCATCCTCCTGATTATGAATAAAATAATCTTAGTGAACTATATCACCCATCGATCAAAAATTTCTTTTCGAATTATTTTCCTATTAATGTAATTGATTCTGAGTGAAATTTGTCAAATATTGAAGAAACCGTTTCTATCGATATTTCGACCAAACCCAGCATTTTAGAAAACATTCATTTCAGCGTGTCTTGTTCTCCATCAGAACTCGAAAAATATTGCTCTCTCTTTCATGAATTTTGAGATATCTTTTCCTAGTCTTATGAGGAAATGCCAGGTATTGACACTAATATCATTTAACACATTGTCAATATGTACCCTGATGCCAAGCCGGTAGGTCAACGCCTTCGTCCTGTTCATTTGAAGAAGGCTCCTGCCATTAAAGTAGAAGTTGAAAACATTTTGCGTGTTGGTTTCATTTACCCTGTTCTTCTAACTAAGTGGGTTTCCAACATTGTTCCTGTTATGAAAAAACAAGGAACCATCAGAGTATGCGTCGATTATCAGGATGTCAATCTTGCTTGTCCAAAAGAAAACTATCCTATTCCCTTTATCGACCAGATTATTGACGATTGTGCTAGATGTGAAATATTTTCTTTCACAGATGGATTTTCTGGCTATAATCAAATCAATATTTGCCTAGAGGATCAATAAAAGACAACATTAATCTGTCCCTGGGGCACATTCACTTATAGGAAACTACCATTTGGTTTAAATAACGTTGGGGCAACTTTTCAAAGAGAAATGGATTATGATTTCAATGAAATCAAGCACATTGTTCAACCCTATCTAGATTATTTACCCACACATTCACGAAATTGTATTGATCACCCGATTCATTTGAGATCCATCTTCTTACACTTCCAAAACTACAAAATACACCTCAATCCACATAAATTTGTGTTTTTTGTTGGTTATGGTAATTTTCATGGATTCCTTGTCTCAAAAGAAGGAATTTGAATATACCCATTGAAGGTTCAGGCCATTCTTGATTTACCTGCACCATCAAAGTTACTTTAGATGCAGAAACTTCAAGGAAAGGCTAACTTCCTAAGGACGTTCATACCCAACTACGCTGAAATGGCTAAAGGATTTACTCAGATCTTGAAAAAGGAGATTCCCTTCCATTGGGACCAAGTTGCGCAAGCTTCTTTTGATGATGTCAAGGATACTCTTTTCTGGGCATCATTAATGTATCCCCCCAATTATCAGAGTGATTATTTCTTATATATCGTCGTGGTTGATACGACCATTGCTATGGTAGTGGTCCAAGTAGAAAATGGGATAGAACGTCCAATCTATTATTTGAGTTGTAATCTCAATGATACGAAAGTGAAGTATTCGTACGTATAAAATCTTGCCTTGGCAGCTGTTCAAGTTTTCCAAAGATTTTGACACTATATCCACTTATGGAATACCATTGTCATTTTATATTGCAACCACATGACTTATATCTTATCACGTCAATTTCTAAGGGGCAAGTATTCAAAATGGATTGTCATTCGGTAGGAATTTGATTTGGAATTCATCAAATCAAAGTCAAATAAGTCTTTAGTTTTGGCTGAGCTTCTTTGTGACCTTCCCTCTAATATTACTACTACTAAGTCAGAACCATATATTCCTGACGAGTCTCTATTTCTGATCGGATCATCTGATCCTTGGTATGGATATTTTACCATTTATCTCCAGACCCAAACTTTTTGGCCTCATACCTCTCACTCTGACCAGCGACGTATTCGATACCAAGCCAAATATTATCTGATCATCGGTGATACACTTTATCATCATGATGTCGATACAATTTTTAGAAGGTGCCTCACTCATGAGGAGGCCGAAAAGGTTTTAAATGATTGTAATGTTGGGGATTGTGATGGAAACTTGTCTAGATACACTACCATGCAGTAGATACTCTGCGCTAGTTAATTTTTGCCTACCATATTTCAAGACTGCATCCTCGTAGTCAGAATTTGTCATGCGTGCCAGATATTTGATCATAAAATCTGCAAACTGCCAACGCCAATGCATCCTATTGTCTCTATGGGACCATTTTCAAATGGGGTATTGAATTCATTACTTGTAACCCTCATTCATCTGGGGGTGTCGTTATATTATTTTTGCAATAGACTACTTTACCAAGTGGGTTGAAGCGATGCCTACATTCAACAACACAGGGAAAACAACTACATTGTTTTTATTCAATCATGTCATTGCACAGTTGAGGGTCCCACAAGCTATAATCACAGATCAAGGGAAGCATTTTTGCAACCATATGATGACTGAATTGACTACTAAGTTAGGATTGTCACATGATAATTCTACTCCTTATTATCCATAATCAAATGGACAAGTTGAATCTATCAACAAGATTTTTAAAAATATGCTTCAACAAATGATGGGAGTTTGTAAAATAAAATGGAATTTGATCCTATACTCAGCCTTGTGGGTGTACCAAACCTCGGTGAGAAACGCAACCGGATTTACTCCCTTTCAATTGGTGTATGGTCTGGAAGTTATCTTTCCAATCCAATGTGAAATACTGTCATTGAAACTCGCAATCGACTTGTTACCTGACACCTCTGATGAAGAAGCATGTCTTTTTAACCTCATCCATCTTGATGAAATTCATCTTGAAGCCCAATTGGCCAATGAAGCACATAAGAGACGTATAAAGGCACAATACAACAAAAATGTCCAGCCTCGCATTTTCTCATACTGCGACTTGGTCCTTCTTTATGATTAAGAAACTGATGTAATAGGTACAAGAAAATTTGATCCATTATGGCATGACCCATATATTGTCAAAATATTTCTTGGTAAAGGTTCCTATGAGTTGGTAGATTACGATAAGATTCCGTTGGCGCAACCTAGAAATGGGTTGTCTCTGAAACGTTACTATGCTTAATCATGAGCATAGTAATTTTTTGTATTGTATTATATATGTATATGTATATGTATATGTATATGTATATGTATACACACACACACACACACACACACACACACACACACACATATATATATATATATATCTGTTTTTGATTTGCATTCACTGTATTGGTTTGTTTTTTAGAGTTTTCTTGACGTTAGTAATCCGCTTTACATTTCATCACAGATGTTTGAATCTTTGGAACCATTTTTTAGATATGTTGATGGTGCTAGTCGTAGTACACAGAATCTATCCTCTGCAGTGTTGGCCATTTTCGCTCCCAACGGCGAGTTAGTGAGTTTTCAAGGATTTTTATTGGTAGATCGACAAAAAATATCGCTGAGTATAGCGCGTTGATCAAACTTCTCTCTGATTTCATTTCATTTGGTATTAACCGCATCATTATAAGGTTAGACTCACAACTTGTGGTATTACAACTTACTAGTGTTTATACTGTTAGAAATCCAACATTGCATCATTTTTTCCTAAGAGTTAGATTTTTGGAAAGACACTTTGATTTTATTCAATATTCAACACATTTCTAGAAATTTTAACACGTTGACTGATTCTTTATCTAATCATGTTATAGACAGACATTTGCAACACATGTAAATATACATTCACATAATTGAATAGGATTGTGCAATAAACATAGGAAAAAATTGAAATCAAATAGATATATAGTTATATGATTTTACAAAAATTTGTGCCCAAGGCACATTGGTCATCTGACCTCAAAATGTATGCAACATGTCAAAAGTAAACTAGTGATGCTCATGTTAACATGCTATAGATCTAGCTATCCTACGCAGTAACCGCATCCAACGGTTATGAATGCCTTTATTGTGGCGCTGGTCTCATGGGTAACTCTTAGATCTGGAAATCCAAAATCCTGAAGGTCAATCCCTATATTTGTTTCCAAATCTCAGACAGAGTCTCAGCCATGTCTAAATCCAGAAGGATTGATCTCCTGACAACCCTCTCTACTGGCTGATCCACCCCATGCTCTGGTTCCTCTACTGGTTGAACTCGACCAACATCTGCATTACATTAAAAATTTAGTTTAGTCTTTGGAAAACATCAAAATATAAAAAAATTGTATAAACCTTAGGAAAATCAGAAAACATGGTCAAAACATTGTTACCTATTGCACCCCACTGAGCGCCTTCTGGAAAAGCTAAGTCTGGATCTCCTCAGAAATCAACACCTGCGTATACATACTCATCGATGGCGATAACCTGTCACCTGAACCAGGTGAAGAATGTAGTCAAGAACACAATGGACGATTTTCCTACATGCCTAGCCATTAGTTCTACCCATCTCTACATCCTTGAATCTCTAGGTTTAGACACACCCAGTGTCACATGCTGAGGTTGCATCAGTGGAATCCGCTCTAAGGCAAATGAAATGAGGATCGAACCATAACTAAAGTTTGTATTCCTTCCTCCCTATGCCTTGTTCAATTGTTCTTTTATCTGAGAAAGTACAGCTTCATACCAGTTGAAGACTGTTTGCTCCATGCACTGTAGCGCATACTGCATATAAGATCTATTCGCTACATGTAGTGTAACGGTGCCAGCAAGCTTTGTGATCGTGAAAAGGATGGTTCTCAAAGGCAAATAACAAATATCATGGATGTTTATTTTCCCATCCTTTCTTCGCTCTGCCCCTGGATAGAAATATTTCAAAACATAGTCTCTCAATGTCTCTCCTCCGAGAGCAGACTATGAGAGGGAAATAGGAAAGCCTCTCCTCGACAAGCCTATGAGAAAGTATACATCCTCCACTATAATATGAACCACTTTGTTCCTAATTTGAAATGCCTCAATAGTTGGATCCCATGCACGAACTAAGAACTCCAAGAGTTCTATTTGTTGCCTCACCCCTGACAAGAAAAAATACTTTAATAACCCACAATATCTTAGGGCTCTTACAGTACCCGGATCATTAAGGGCAATCATATTTTGTTCTTCATGCTCTCTTTCTCTCCAAGTAATCGTCATTCTAGTTCAATGAATCCCTAAAACATAACCATAAGACTCATTAGACTCCTTTTCATGCAAAAAATTAGACAAATTTTAGGTACAATGCAAGAACCAAGAATGTGAATTACGCCCAACGTAGTCTTGAATAAGGGACAGTGCATTGCATATGCACCTCGGCTTCAATTTAGGGGATCCACAAGGCATTTTTCAATGCTCAAGGGTGCTTTGCCCTCTTTTGAAATATAATTTACCCTAAGGGGCCCAAATCCCTAAAAATTTGCAGTGAAATGAAGTGAATTGACTATTGAAAGAAAGAGAGGGTTTATGGCACCAACCTGGATCCAACGGTGATAAAAACCGTCCACATAATCGATCACAATAAATGACTAAAGTTCGAGGGAAAAAACAGGTTCAAAGCTCCAAAATGAAAATGGTAACTTTCAAATGGTAAAAATGGATAGTTAATCTCTTTTAATTAGTCATTTGTTGATGTGACTATGGTTTTATTCAATTTTTATCACGAAACAGGTATTTTTAATCCATTTGATGTTGTTCGGAATAGGTTTTACAACTAATGAGCAGATTAGTCATGCAGATTTACTTCAAGAATGATTTGACTACAAAGCATACTTTTATCCTTATTTTTTTAGCTTTGATAAAAACGAAAAAGGACTTGAAGTGCACTTTTATCTCTTTTTCGAGCTTCGATAACAGCAAAAAAGGAACCCCTGAAGTCTTCTTTTAGCTCTTTTCAGACTCGGATAATGTGAAAATATTGCGGAGCACTTGTATTTTTTAGCTCATAAAAGTAAATGAATTAATATCTACTCAATATAAGTTTAACCCTTTTCCGGACTAAGGTAGATTACTTACAAAAAAGGAATGCCTTATTTTAAAGGCTAGGAGGTTCTCTCAGATATTATTTTACACTTTTTCGGATCTTAGCGACAACTTTA
Source organism: Pinus albicaulis (assembly GCA_034641835.2). Classification (NCBI taxonomy): domain Eukaryota; kingdom Viridiplantae; phylum Streptophyta; class Pinopsida; order Pinales; family Pinaceae; genus Pinus; species Pinus albicaulis. Next base: position 1,301,323,474 of record CM076582.1, on the reverse strand, counting down.
CGAAAAATTACTCATGGATTTTTCTTTCATCCTCTTTTTCAAACTCTCTAAATATGAAAAAGGACTAGGATGTCATTGTCGTTAGGCTCGTTAAAACATAAAATAGCGATGGGCTTGTTAATCATGGAAAGAATCAAGTTTCATTTATTGCTAGACTCATTAAATTAGTAAATAGAAATACATTATTCGCTCGAAGGGTTGAATTATAGATCAATAATATATTATCCTCGTCAAGCTTGTTAAAAAATAAAGAGGTACTGGTTGACAAATGACCGGGGAAAATTTCGGAAAGTGAACAAAACTTTTTACGGTAGCAGGTCGCTCTTGAACATGACACTTCACTCCATCATCATGACTGTTTGGAATGGGTAATATTCTTAACAGTTCATTCATACCTATGGTTCATCATACCTTCACTTCGGTTTTGGGTCAATGCTGCCAACTCATCTTAGTTTCATCGATATGTTCAAGAGAAGTCATCTAGTGAATACTCATCCTTCTGCAATACTCATAAAACTTCATTCTCATGACAGGCATCCTTGAAAATTGCTATATCAAGTCACATTTTGTCTCCAAAATTCGTAACTCTCATTTCAAAATAAAGTGGCTACCTGTCGACGTCAAATCATCATGCAGGAAGTTTACTTAGAAACATCATCTTCCATTACCATGAGGCTTGTTACAGCATCGACAAGATCCTTGCTTCCGGACTTTTGACCAAACTTTTTTGTTTTTCGTTCGACATCAAATCATCTATTCATGCGTTACGAAATGTACTACAATACCTTGATAGCTATTAACATCAATGGTGGTTCTCTCGCGTTTGTTAACAACTCACATCATTGGCTAGTAATCAAATGATGTCTTACCATGTTCCACTACAAATCATATAATCGCATGGCTAGAATTGTACCTGAACGATCGAGTGAATGAGATAAGAAGACTTTGGATCTAGTTTCATCCATCCAAGCTGTGATTTTAGGATTGTTGTACACATCATCTGTATGGTGACCTTACATACATATCATCATAAGAACATGGGCATATATATATATATATAGGCATGTTTGTATTGGGAAACATTCCAATGTAGACAACTTCCATACTACGTACATGTTATTAGATAGTTTATGTGTTGAGCATGGGAATTCCTTCCCTCAGCTTTGGCTCGAGGGGTCCTGACCCAGGTTCAGATGTTCAAGTTTTGCCAACAAACCCCTATACTAGTAGCCCTTTCGGCAGTGACCTACTTGTGCAAGCCAAAGTCTCACCTGAAGTAGTATGGGTGGGTGCTGGAACTAGGTTTCCACACCCTGAGAGAGGGTAGGTAAGTCAAGCAGAGCTGCGTTCACCCTTATATTGACCTGATTTGGTATACCAAAGCCTAGATTCCCTTCGCATCCATGTGCGCAACAGCAATATTACTCACAGAAATCAACAGATCGTGAATTCATATAGCAATACGCAGCTATTCCATATATTCTTGTATGAAGGAAGCAGAACAAACCCAGATCACAGCATAAATAAGTACACAAGTATGTTCGTAACTTAAACCAATAACGCAATAGCATATATTAAGTAATCAAGACGTCACAGATTCATATAACAGTAATTCTAGTGGATTCAGATAGGAAATAATACTTCTGCATTCATTAATCTTTCAGATTTACTTACAAAACCCCAAAAACCGAACCTGCACACATATCAGTAGGGTCCGCACACAGCAGGATAGAGGCCCTCTACACACACAGCAGCAGGAGTCCTTACCCAACAACCCTGACCAGATCTATCGATTCGCACTTAGCAGCAATCTCTTATCATTCTTAGCTTGTCCTATAACTCAAAAATGTTCAAGTACTTATAATATTTTAGCCTATGCATCCAATGGTCCACAAACCGTGGTTTGTGGAATCTTGGTCTACCCTTGACCCATTTACAATGCTTTAGGGGCTTTGACCCACCCCAAAACCCCTATGTTAGACTAAATATAATAAAAAATATACAAAATGGACCAGTTTCGCAGCTTTGTAGGAGACCTTGTTCCAACAGTCCCCCAACACAATCTTGTGGCTTGTCCCGAATCATTGTGGTGGTGGGGTCGCCACTTGTGCACGTAGTGTGTTGATGGTGGCGATCAGCAGGGGAAGTACTTCTTGGCTCTGAGCATTAGCGCTCTGCACAATATCCACAAGCTTATGGGATGTCGGTCCTTCGGTCGTTGCGGTGATACTTTCCAATGTCTGATTCAGTCACTTGACTGCAACATCGGTATCCTGTGATAGTTGGAGGGCTGCGTCAGCCCAAGGCTTCAATCATTCTGTGATGGCATGCTTCTTGCGCCGGAGTTCCTCAATCTCATCCTGGAGAGCATTGTTATTCTTTAAGCGTTCCAAATGCTGAGCAGGGACTAAAGAGGGCAATGTAGCTTCGACCTGATAGAAAGCTTCTTCCTTCTGCCACAAGTCCTGATTAATTATTTGGAGGACCAGATCGCGTTACATCTTGGTCCAAACTTGCATGGCATCTTTGAGTAACCATGCACCCTAAGAAATCTGACTTATAATGGTGTTATTGGCCTCAGTTTCTAGAGCAACGCACTGTGCTTGTACCTCCGGAGGTGTTTTGGGCTGCAGCTTGGACTGTAAGTCGATGATTTATTGCTCCAGCTGTGTCTTCATGACCTACAGCTCCATCGTAGACGCCTTCAATGTTGCAACCAACCCTTCAATTTTAGCCCGGGGGGTGGCTACAGCCGGGATCTCCTTTGTAACCCCCGTACAGAGTTGGTGGATTAATGTTTCGATCTACAGAACCTACACCATTATTTCTTTACCTATGGAACGTATGCAGCAAGGCGGGGATAGTGGTTAGTATCATGTAGCCCTGGGACATGACAATCATCGCACCAGAGCGCTGGCCCACTAGGTCCTGTAGCTTTCCTAGGGCGCCATGGGCTAAGTTCCCCGGCCTGCATATAGTCTGCTAATAGAGTTCAGTTATCCTTGGTATGGCCATTCACCCGGCATCATATGCACCATATTTTAGGCCTGGCCTCTGCCCCTCATTCCTTCCGCAGGTTCTTGATCTCTACATGCATTGCTTCCAGTTTTCCCTAGATCTGTTGGATGCCTAGCTGAGTCTCATCCCTGTTAGCCACCTATAAAATTTGTTATATCAAAAGGTGGCTAAGAATTTTTGAGCCTTCAAGGAACAAATTTTATTGCTAAAATGTGTTGGCTCTTGAAGACTCTTTAAGGCCTCATGCCTCTGTCCAAAATCTTCATTTTCTATTTCCATTTTATACTCTGTAATTTCTATTAAATTCCAAGAGAAAGACTGCTGTAAAACCATCATTCCCCCCCCCCCCCCCTCTTCCAAAACTAACCTTCATTTTTCTCCCCTTTTTCTCCATAAAATCCTTTATTTTTAATGATTCCTCTTCTTCCATTCGTGAAAATCCTCTTTACATAGTTTAAAACTCATTTTTAAAATATACCGAAACCCCCAAATCCATTGAAAACTCTAAGAAATGTCATAAAACCAAGGGTTTTGTTACCATGGACTTAAGCCCCCTTGGGCTAAGTCCTAACCACTTCCCCACCATACGCTTTGGGGTTGGAACCAAGCGCAAACCCTTTTCGATGCTTATCGCATCGCAAACATCCAAGTGAGCAAGTCTTTGAACCATTACAAAAACTTCGATGCGATTAAGCCTTGTGTTTTATAAACCCCGACCATATTATTTTTCATATAAACCATGAGCCCGCCTTCCACGTTTAAAACCTTGTAATAATCCATTCCTGATCACCTTTTTTCTTTTGTAAAGTCATAAAACCAATTTATCCAAATTTTTGATCTAATGTGCTAAAGTCACATGTTAAATGAAAATGGTTAGATTAAAAAGACCCGATCACGCAATCGCATCGGAGAAATTCACAATGGGTTGATTGAAACACCTGAATCAAAATTTCCGATGCAATTGGGTCATATATACATAAAATCTTCCCCCCTGCCTTTCTACTCCATATAAATTTCACCCGGGACCAAGTGTTAAAGATCCCAAGGCGCTCAAATCGCATCGCAAAATTCCAATGGGTTGATTAAAAAGCCCGAGCCCGAGGCTCCAATTGCGATTAGATATTTGATATATATGCCCCGGGCCCATCATGTTCCATATAACTAAAGGCCCCGAGGTGCCTATCCACTTCATATGTATAAAACTCGCCCCCAAAACCAAAAACTTCATATAATATTAAAATTTGGGTTTTATAAAGTTTTAAAGGGTTTTCCGCCGGTTCGCTTTAAAAGAAATCCCCGTCGTTGATCATAAGCCAATCAAACGGCCAGCGCTCATCACATCGGAACTTTTCATCGCATGCCTTTGTTTTCTCCCTCCGATCGGCTAACCCTCTAATTCATTCTCCATCGTTGATCTAATCCTTATATTAACGGCCTGCACTACATCACATCACAAGTTTTTTTCCGAGCGCATTAACATGATTCCTCCGCCGATTGCGATCCTCCAATTGGATCTAGACCGTCCACGTGTCCAGATCGGATGGTCCCAAATAATTGTCGTCTTATTCTTCCCCCCGCTCTCCTTTTTTAACCTCTTCTACACAGATCTCCACCGTTGGATGTTGCCATCCAATGGCTACGCTCCTCCCCACATCCTCTGCAGCAGTTAAACCCACAACGCAGGATTTCTTGATATTTTGTGTGTTTTTGTAGGATTAATGGTTTTCCATTATGTTAAAAGAAAGGGCCAAGGGTCGGGAATGACGATTCCCATGCCTTTGATTTATTAAAGAGAAAAATTCACGGGGCTCTACTCCATGTCTCGTCATTTCTTCATGAAGCAGTGATGCCATACAAGCCTTGCATGGCCCTGCACATCGACAAGACACTGTGTTATTAAATCATGATTAAAGGAGTATCAGTGTTGAAGACATAATACAGCAAAACAGAAGATTGAAGACAGATTTGCGGGGATCACGGCTAAGATTGATTATCAAAAACCTAATCCCCCAAATTAAAACACAGTTAAAAGAAAATCATAAGTGTCTAACAGACAGAAAGGCCTCCACCACCACACTTGATGCGAATTGATTCCTCCCAGCTACCATAAGTGCCACCTCTGCCTCAAAGCATTCAAACAGAAGCCGAAGTTATTGTTCAAAATCATATATTCACCTCAGCACAGCCAAAAAGTTACTTCTGCAAGGAACTTAATACAAAAAATATCTGCAAAGTTACTCCAACATGAAACAGAGCCTCAAAGGTCAACAAAAGCTCCCACCGAGCTTAATTCATAAATGGAAATCAATTAATACAGTAACACACCTGTAAACTTCTCCATCGAACCCCTCAAAGGCCGAGAAGTCATTAATCTGTATTTCTTGTCCTGAGAGATATTTTATCAGATCTCACCTCCTCATTCTTCTATAAATACTTCTGTAGAAGATGAGAAATGGTTGGTTGCAGAACTTTGAAATACATTTGAGCTTAAACTTCTGATTGTAAATAGTGTTCACTGGCCCTTGGAGCTCTATTTGTGCTAGATTAGTTAGGCTGAATAGTGAAGATGATTGTTGAACTGAAACATTGGACTTGAAGACTGTAACTGGTTTGACATCAATAACAAGTTCTTTCTTGGGATCCTGGTCTATATCACTGGTGAAGTGCCCCTTTCTTTGTTATTGTTTTCCTTCTATGTATGTCATATTTTTCACTATTCTCTGATAAAGAACAACATTTATGGAGTTAGGATTTACTGTTTACCAGTACCCTTCTCTAACTGGTAATCTTTATCTCAATGTTTTCCTCCAATTTGTTTATTTAAGAATGATTCAATACAGTTTAAGCAGTTAGGAATGATGGCGTTCCCTCGTCCTACTGTTTGCCTTAAACATTATTCTTGAAAGTTATTTTCATCATTTTCTTATAAAAGTTAGACTAGAAAAGTGATGGTTTGCCCTGTTTCTAGTTTCTATTCTCCAAAGGCAGATTCTGAAGGTTTCCCTTGGTGTTGGCTGAAAGCAGATTAGCTTTAAAAGTACCTTATCTAATCTTAGGTTACACTTTGTTTCCCTTATGTGTTTTCATACTTTCTGAAGGTAATTATGCGGATTACTGGATTGTTTGTCAATTAATCTGCTTTAATACAAACTTTCCCAAGAATTCTATGGTTAGCCCTGTTCTTGGTTGGTTTTAAACAGTTACTTAAGAGGCTTTTCTTGTTTGGACTGACTATAAATCCCTTGTGAAATTATTATCAGTTTCCACCCCTCCAATACTTTATTGTTTCCATTCCATCATTTTAATCTCATAATCTTGTGATACAGATGACTTGCCCCTTGGATCACTCTTGATGTTTTTGTTCAATTAAAGTCCTATTAGGACTCCATAGCCCAATGGACCAAAAACTAGCGTTATATCTATATTTTTAGACAAAGCTTTTCTATTCACTTGAAACTTCTCACCTTTGAAACTTTTTGCACTTAGAACTTTCTCCTCAAAATAATAATCATGCTCAACCATCCAAAAAAAAAACAAACCCTTGGCCTTCATAACTAGCCTAATATTATTACCCCAAACTTCAAAGACAAATCCATCTTTGCACTTATTGGAGAGATCCCTCTCCGGATTCAGGAGGGCTAGATCCTAGAATCCCAAAGTGGTTGAAATGATGTTTCTCCCTGCGACCGGACTTTCGCCAATCTTGATGATTACAGGGAGCTAACATTTCTGGCGACTCAGCTGGGGACACTTCCCTTAAAATAAATAAAACTTTGAGAGTAAAAAGTATCCTTTTCAAGCACTACCAAACAATGGTAATCATGATAAAACTTGTTGAATCAGTGACAAACTAGGTAGACCCTAGGATTCTCATAAGACTTTATCTAACCTTGAAAAATTAGTTGGCTTAGCCATAAGAGTGGACTGTCTTTGTCTCATAACCGTAGCTAAGTTTTGAAACAGAGTTGGGATATTCTTAGAAACCACACAATTGAAAAATTACTCAGAAAACCTAAAAATAATTTAGATTGGTATTCAATAAACATGGTGGTGGACCATAAAAACTTTTACCTCTAAAAAGAGCTAAAAACTTCCACTTGGCGACTCCACAATCCTTAACAGACCTTAAGACTCCACTGGGAGGAACCTTTGTCATTGTGATATCTTTCAAACTCAATTAGAGGACTGTAGGATTAAAATTTTTGTAAACAGATTAGTTAACCTCTCAAATATTATCATACCTGGTTGAACTTTTCCTGTTTATTTGGGTCTAAAAAACACAGCATAGTGGCTTCTAGAAAGATTCATACTAGAGCCTACCCAGACCTTGATCCACCTGAAATTGTCGGTAACCCAGAAAGTATCCTTAGGAAGTCTCCTAGGATTAAATTATCAACTGTTTTCAAATCACCCTTGAGAGCTAATTCAGTTCTCGAAAATCTTACAGCTCTACAACAATCACAAGCTGACTTAGTAAATCCATTTAGAACTAGGTCATTTGATGATATAATCCAGCTAGACTCCGAGTCTTCACTTTCATCCCCGGAGTCAAGTGAACATCCTGGTAGTAGAGAAACAACACCTCATGATTTGCATTTCCTTCACAATTTAGGTGTCTCTCATCCAAGATCAGCTCAACAATCTACTGCTTTTCCATCCACATCCCTTCATCCTTCATCCACTGTTCAAACCACTCCACTTCAGCCCACTTTCCCTTTTGTTAATCCACCCCTTGTGAATCCACCTACACCACATATCATGGCAGCATGGTATGCTCCCTTAGTCCTTCCTGTACCATTAGTCAATCTCCCACAGGACTATTAGTCCAAAATTCCATTATATGATGCTAGTAATGTTACAACTGCATCACAACATGTGGATAAGATGAATGACTACTTTGACATAAATGAAATTGATGATGGTTCTGTCGAACTTAGATTATTTCCTTAGAGCTTAGGGGGAGAAGTAAGAAAATGGTTCAAAGGTTTAACCCCCCATAGTATTAATGATCTCCAAGCCTTCCATCAAACATTCTTAAACAAATGGGAATTAAAGAAAAACCCTCTCCAAGTCCTTTCTGACTACAAGAACCTCCATAGAAACACTGGGGAAAGTGTGCAAGATTATTGCACTAGATTTAACAGTGTGTATAATGCACTTTCCCCAGAACTAAAACCTCTACAAGGCTCAGCTTTAAACAAGTTTCCTGAAGGGTTTGACCCTGAGATGGCTTATCAGCTGAGGGAAAGACATCCTGCAACTCTTCAAGAGATGCAAAAGGGTGCTCTTTATGTGGAAGTCAACTTAATGGAAAAGAGAGCAAGAATGAAAAATGAAAAGAGAGTGTCCTTTAGAGAGGAATCTTCACCCTCTACTTCCAACTCAAAGATGGAGAGAATGATGGAAGACATGATGAAAGAGATGATCATAATTAAGAGATCACAAGCCAATCAAAACCAAACTACTCCTTAAAATAGAAACCAAAACCAAAACAATAATTTTAGAAGGAATCAACCTCCAAACAGACCCAGGGAGATGATCAGCAGATCACTCCGCCCTTTCATCAAAACTATGTAAGTGAGGTTGAGGAAACAGATGAAATAACAAAGGAGGATGATATCAACATGCTGGGGGTAGATAATGATGACTTTGAGATTCATTATGATAGAAAACAAGGTCTATACACACCTTACGATGATAGAAGAGATGATGATGAAAATTATTATCAAGACATGGAAAATGTCATCATAGAATCTCAAAAATAATATGACCTTAGAAGAAAAACCAGTCAACAAACCCCCAACAATAAAACCTTTGACAAATATTCACAAAACAACACTACGTCCAAGCCTAAAATTGTCAAACAAAAGGACAAAATAGTGGCTATAAATTCTGGTAATGATAAAGATAAAGGCACTCAAAACTGAAAAATAGAGTGCAGACATTAGTAGTACTAACATCTCAGCTAGTGCTCATGTTAAAACCATTTTGTCAAATGTAAATAGGACAAATCAGCAAGCTGATATTACTGATAAGTGACAGCTAATAAGGCTGAGACCAGCGCTTTAAAATTTCAAATCCCTTTCAGCCTGGAGCAGGAAATTTCCAAAATCAAAATCTCTGTTCCCTTGACTGAGTTAGCTTCCCAGCATGTATATAGGACCCAAATTTTGAAGGCTTTAAATATAGAGGAAAACGAGGATACATTCAATCTTAATGATGACCAACCAAAGCTTATTTTTGGTCCAAAGATTGAAGGTCTGTATCAAGAGGGACCTGTTCCTCCCTTTTATGTGAGTTTAAACGTTCATGACAAAATTTTGCACAACGCTATGCATGACTCCGGGGTTTCTCATAATTTAATGCCTAAAGATGTGATAAAGAGCCTTGGTCTAGAAATCACCAGACCTTATAAATATCTATACTCCTTTGACTCAAGCAGAATAAAATGTTGAAAAAGAGTTTGCCAATCCAAGTGCACTCTAAATGAAGAAAAAATGTTAGATCTGTAGGATTGGGTAGGTAGAAAGCTTGTTGATGAAATAATCATTGTTTTTGTGGCTGCTAATATGTTTTCAAAGCAAGATCATCCCAGGAAAGGAAGGGAAGCCCAATGGATTAGGCACAGATCAGCCTCCCAGAGAACACAAGGGATGTGGCACAGTTTAGCCTCCCAGAGAATGCAAGTCTGAAGTTCTTGATGCCTTCAAGAAGGCACCATCCCCAAGTGGACCCACTGTTAGCCACCTATAAAAATTTTTATATCAAAAGGTGGATAAGACATTTTGAGCCTTCAAGGAACAAATTTTATTGCTAAAAAGTGTTGTCTCTTGAAGACTCTTGAAGGCCTCATGCCTCTGTCCAAAATCTTCATTTTCTATTTCCATTTTATACTTGGTAATTTCTGTTAAATTCGAAGAGAAAGACTGTTGTAAAACCATCATTCCCGCCCCCCCCCCCCTCTTCCAAAACTAACCTTCATTTTGCTCCCCTTTTTCTCCATAAACTCCTTTATTTTTCATGATTCCTCTTCTTCCATTCGTGAAAATCCTCTTTACATAGTTTAAAACTCATTTTTAAACTATACCGAAACCCCCAAATCCATTGAAAACTCTGAAAATTTTCATAAAAAACAAGGTTTTTGTTACCATGGACTTAAGCCCCCTTGGGCTAAGTCCTAACCACTTCCCCACCATATGCTTTGGGGCTGGAACCAAGCGAAAACCCTTTTCGGCGCTTATCGCATCACAAACATCCAAGTGAGTGAGTCTTTGTACCATTACAAAAACTCTGATGTGATTAAGCCTCGTGTTTTATAAACCCCGATCATATTATTTTTCATATAAACCATGAGCCCGCCTTCCATGTTTAAAACCTTGTAATAATCCATTCCCGATCACCTTTTTTTCTTTTTTAAAGTCATAAAACCCATTTATCCAAAGTTTTGATCTAATGTGCCAAAGTCACGTGTTAAATGAAAATGGTTAGATTAAAAAGACCCGATCGCGCAATCACATCGAAGAAATTCACAATGGGTTGATTGAAATACCCGCATCAAACTTTCTGATGCGATTGGGTCATATATACATAAACTCCACGCCCCCCGCTCCCCCCCCCCTGCCTTTCTACTCCATATAACTTTCACCCGGGACCAATTGTTAAAGATCCCGAGGCACTCAAATCACATCGCAAAATTCCAATGGGTTGATTGAAAAGCCCGAGCCCGAGGCTCTGATTGCGATTAGCTCTTTGATATATATGCCCCAGTCCCATCATGTTCCATATAACTAAAGGCCCCGCAGTCGGGCGCCTATCCACTTCATATGTATAAAACCCGCCCCCAAAACCAAAAACTTTGTATAATATTAAACTTTGGGTTTTATAAAGTTTTAAAGGGTTTTCCATCGGTTCGCTTTAAAAGAAATCCCCGCCGTTGATCGTAAGCCGATCAAACGGCCAGCGCTCATCGCATCGGATTTTTTCATCACATGCCTTTGTTTGCTCCCTCCGATCGGCTAACCCTCCAATTCATTCTCCACTGTTGATCTAATCCTTAGATCAACAGCCCTCGCTACATCACATCGCAAGTTTTTTGCTGAGCGCATTAACATGATTCCTCCACCAATTGCGATCCTCTGATTGGATCTGGACCATCCACGTGTCCAGATCGAACGGTCCCAAATCATTCGCGTCTTATTCTTCCCCCTACTCTCCTTTTTTAACCTCTTATACATAGATCTCCACCGTTGGATTCTGCCATCCAATGGCTACGCTCCTCCCCACATCCTCTGCAGCAGTTAAACCCACAACGCGGGATTTCTTGATATTTTGTGTGTTTTTGCAGGATTAATGGTTTTCCATTATGTTAAAAGAAATGGCCAAGGGCCGGGAATGACGATTCCCATGCCTTCGATTTATCAAAGAGAAACATTCACAGGGCTCTACTCCATGTCTCGTCATTGCTTCATGAGGCAGTGATGCCATACGAGCCCTGCGTGAACCTGCACATTGAAAAGACACTCTATTATTAAATCACGATTAAAAGAGTATCAGTGTTGAAGACAGAATACAGCAGAACAGAAGATTGAAGACAAATTTGCGGGGATCACGGCTAAGATTGATTATCAAAATCCTAATCCTCCAAATTAAAAAAAAAAGTTAAAAGAAAATCATAAGTGTCTAACAGACAGAAAGGCCTCCACCACCACACTTGAGGCGAATTGATTCCTCCCAGCTACCATAAGTGCCACCTGTGCCTTAAAGCATTCAAACAGAGGCCAAAGTTATTGTTCAAAATCATATATTCACCTCAGCACAGCCAGAGAGTTACTTCTGTAAGGAACTTAATGCAAAAAAATATCTGCAGAGTTACTCCAACATGAAACAGAGCCTCAAAGGTCAACAAAAGCTCCCATCGATCTTAATTCATAAATGGAAATCAATTAATACATTAACACACTTGTAAACTTCTCCATCGAACCCCTCAAAGGCCAAGAAGTCATTAATCTGTATTGATTGTCCTGAGAGATCTTTTATCAGATCTCACCTCCTCATTATTCTATAAATACTTCTGTAGAAGATGAGAAATGGTTGGTTACAGAACTTTGAAATACATTTGAGCTTAAACTTCTGATTGTAAATAGTGTTCACTAGCCCTTGGAGCTTTGTTTGTGCTAGATTAGTTAGGCTAAATAGTGAAGAGGATTTTTGAACTGAAACATTGGACTTGAAGATTGTAACTGGTTTGACATCAATAACAAGTTGTTTCTTGGGATCCTGGTCTATATCACTGGTGAAGTGCCCCTTTCTTTGTTATTATTTTCCTTCTATGTATGTCATATTGTTCACTATTCTCTGATAAAGAACAGCATTTATGGAGTTAGGATTTACTGTTTACCAGTACCCTTCTCTAACTAATAAGATTTATCTCAATTTTTTCCTCCAATTTGTTTATTTAAGAATGATTCAATACAGTTTAAGCAGTTAGGAATGTTGGCGTTCCCTCGTCCTACTGTTTTCCTTAAACATTATTCTTGAAAGTTATTTTCATCATTTTCTTATTAAATTTAGACTAGAAATGTGATGGTTTGCCCTGTTTCTAGTTTCTATTCTCCAAAGGCGGATTCTGAAGGTTTCCCTTGATGTTGGCCGAAAGTAGATTAGGTTTAAAAGTACCTTATCTGATCTTAGGTTAAACTTTGTTTCCCTTATGTGTTTTCATACTTTCTGAAGGTAATTGTGCGGATTACTGGATTGTTTGTCAATTAAGATGCTTTAATACAAACTTGCCCAAGAATTATATGGTTAGCCCTGTTCTTGGTTGGTTTTAAACAGTTACTTAAGAGGCTTTTCTTGTTTGGACTGACTATAAATCCCTTGTGAAATTATTATCAGTTTCCACCCCTCCAACACTTTATTGTTTCCATTCCATCATTTTAATCTCATAATCTTGTGATACAGATGACTTTCCCCTTGGATCACTCCTGATTTTGTTGTTCAATCAAAGCCCTATTATGACTCCATAGCCCAATGGACTAAAAATTAGCGTTATATCTATCTTTTTAGACAAAGATTTTCTATTCACTTGCAACTTCTCACCTTTGAAACTTTTTTCACTTAGAACTTTCTCCTCAAAATAATAATCATGCTCAACCATCCAAAAAACAAAACAAACCCTTGGCCTTCATAACTAGCCTAATATTATTACCCCAAACTTCAAAGACAAATCCATCTTTGCACTTATTGGAGAGGTCCCTCTCCGGATTCAGGAGGGCTAGATCCTAGAATCCCAAAGTGGTTGAAACGATGTTTCTCCCTGCGACCAAACTTTCGCCAATCTTGTTGATTACAGGGAGCTAACAATCCCGAGGTGCAACTTCTTACTTCATGGAACCTTCCAAGGCCTTCTCCTATGATTCAAAATTTTGGTGCCCCATTGGTACACGCAGGTGAGGCAGCAACATAGTAATAAACCATTCTATGTGTTGTCTATCATCATATTGGAATCCCCCTTCTCTAATCACCTTCTTTAGTCGCTGATCGGCCTCCCACACAGATTCAGAAGGTCCTTGCTTGAAATCCTTTAGATCAACCATGATTTGGGAGTAGGAATTAGGTTTCTTGAACTGTTGTTTCAGGGCATTCTTAATCTCTTCAATGATTTCATTTTCGTTTTGGCCAATGTATCCCATGTACTAGTCCAAATCTCTTCCTTCGAAGGCAAGGGACAACTGTTCCCTTTTCACCACATCACTAGCCACGTTCTGCGCAGTCCATACCGATCCAGCAATAAACCATAATTGATCCATGTCTTCATCCCCCACACCCTTAAAGGTTGTAAATTTCATCTGCGCAGCCATGTCATCTTCCGGTGGCGGAGGGGTCGGTGAATTCTTACCTCTAGGCTGCTTTGAAAGCGGTGTGGCTGGAGGAATCTATAAAGTTGCTTCCCTTACTGGACTGTAGACCAATCGATCTCCTTCTAGGTTGGCCCTATAGTACTTTCCACTTCGTTTTGCGCTCCCATCTAGATCATAGGTCATTCACTCGGTATAGCTACACATAATACTCTTTTCGCATAATAATATCTTGATCAACAATGGTAAACTCTTCATAAACTTACCTCAAAACCCCATGAAGAATCTGTTAGACTCCTATACCAATAGGTGTCATTTTTCATGATTGTCTTGATTGAACTATGGAATATGTTCAAACCTTTTTCTTGGACAAAGGTGTTCCATATTCTTGAAAAACCAAAAAATCAAAAAATTTAAAAAATGTAAAGAAGGTATACCCTAAAAGAAAAATCAAAGGGTAAAAATAATAAAAATGGCCAAAAAAGTAAAAGAAATGAACCCCATCAAAAACAAAGGCCAAGGAAAGTGTGCAAGTCTAAATGCCACTACTTTTTACTCTGATGTAATAAACAAATTGTGTGCAGCTTGTCAAAATTTTGCCACAATTTATGAAGAGTCAAATTGTTTAAACTTGACTCATTCATTTTCAATTTCATGTTGTAGAATAGAGAATAAATATCTGACCAAACTATTTAATCTTGGCAGATAAGTAGATAAGTAGAGTTAATAAAAGGTGCTCAACAATTTAATCTGAGCCCTTGGATGTAATAAGGGTAGAAATAGATAGATTTACCATGTAAAAGAAAAGAAGATTGATAAGGGTTTGCAAGTCTAAATGCACCCTAATAAAGAAGATAAAATGGTAGTAGTAGATAGGGTAGGTAGATGGTGTTACAAAGTTTTATCTGATGAATGATGCTGCTACATGTTTTTGATCCTTTACTTTCATCACAAGTATGGAAGCAAGAAAAGCACTGGAAAATCACAGAAAGCAAAGCCAAAATCATTAACTTCCCTCTTCACTTTTTCCCTAATATTTTACTAATTTCCCCAAAGTGCTAAGGTATTTGGAGATCAAAGGGGCTCAAGGCATTTCCTTGACTTTTGGAGGGACCGGACCCTCGGCCTAATGATCAAAAAGACCTAAGTTCTTGAGATAATTCATCATTATAATTATTCATCTTTAACCTTGTCCTAAGTAAAATCTTATTTTGCTTAGGAAAATTATGCAAAATTCCATAAAAATCCCTCAAAATAACTTACTATTCTAAGTTTAAGTGTTGAAGATGAGATATTGCAATTTACTTCACAAATTGTCACTTTCTTAGATATGCAAAGTTTTTTGAGTTCCCTTGTCCCTGTGTCATATTTACATTTAACTTTATTTACTAAATCCCTAGTGAAAATGCCTTGTCCTAAGTATATAACTCCTTTTTTATAAATATTCAAAAAATCCCTCTATTATAAAGTTTAACCAAAGTATTTATTTCCCCGTGTATTCAAATAAAAACCCATTATACAAGCCCTTTGGTTAAAATATAGCGTTATACATTAGTCCCACCCCTATGATAAATTAACTACATTGATTAATTTGTCATATAATAAAAATATCGAAATAAACGTTTAAACATATAATCCTATGTGTTTAATACAAAAAAGATAAAAACCCGAAGTTTTGTTTTTAAACCAAAACATTGGAAAAATCCCATGCCAACGTGGCTCATCCACCTGGCATCCCACCCGACATTTTAACTTTAATACCCGCGCCCAACAAAACCCCGCCACGACTTCGTTTTCCGTTATATGATGGGATTAATTAGTTATCTGAACTAATTAATAGCCTTCCACCCACCAATCAAAAGCCTCCCGGGGTGATTAGATTAAACTTTAATGGTTTTAAAAACCCGACGGGCCCACACCTTAATCCTCCGCTTGTTCCCCGTCATTGCAACCGTCCGATCACTCTTCCAAAGATCAACGCTCCCTATCAATCCCGCTACCCATCCCTTGTCAGCATTTTAACGAGCGGGGGATTGGTGGTATTGGAACTGTTCACCTGCCACGCGTCCATCGCTCAATGGAATCGCTCCCCCCGCGTTCAAAACCACTCTAGTCCATAAGCGGTGCGGGGACTTACCACTTACCGCCCGACCCCTCCACACGTCAGCCCGTACATTGATGATGTCACTCCTCGAAAAACTAAAAAACCCTTTTAACTTGTAAATAAAGCCAATTTTCATGTTTTTTCCGTTATTTTCGTTATTAAACGCGACTGTGCTCTCTGCTACGGTTTTCGAATTTTCATTGAAATCCACTGTTCCATTCAATTTCGCTCCATAAATCCACTAGACCTGCGTTCAAGCGTCCTCCTGCTACTGCCTGTTACCTGTTAAAAACCAGTTTTCATCCAAGAACAGGTATTTATCCTTTTACGCCCCGAACTTCAAATGAAACTATGTTTTCCTTGTTTTTCGCTGAATCAGTGTTTAAATCTTATTCCTAAGATCATTCCCTGAGTTTTACGACTGTAAATTGTTCCCATGAACCTGCAATTGTGCCAATTTCCCTCAGTAAGACCAAAATCGCGCCCGGCCTGTGAAAAACCCAGAAACTTCTATTTTGAATACACAAGAACCAAAATGGAAGCTCCGGCAGCCCTGAATGTAACCCCATTGAACGCCCCTCATAGAGACCTGGATTTCATTAGCAAATTGTTTGATTTTAGCAGGTTACCATCAGAAAATGGATTTGGACCAACAATTTCAATACTAGTTGACAAAATTGTTTACTCCAAATTCTCAGATTTTAATTCAATATCTTCATTCAACAAACAGTTTGTATACAAATTCAGAGAGATATTAGAATGATGAAATGTTCCCAGTGAATGGTAAAAGTGAAATGAGAAATTACAGGGATAGGAAAAGCATAACAGTTAAAGAGTATCAGTGGTTAAAGTGTATCAGGTAAAAGTCAGAGTGCAAGTTAAAATGAAGTTACAGAGCAGTCAAAGGTAAAACAATAAAAGTAATTACAGAGGCAGTAAAATGGTAAAAAGAGATGAGAATAAATTTCACCAATAGTGAATTTTGTCTAAAAGTGAAAGTAAAACAGTCAAAAGAGCAAAAAAGTAAAAAGATGAAAAACACAACAAAAAGGAACATTTTTGCAGGAATTGCATGTTTTAGTCATTGTTTTGCAGACACTATTGTGATCAATATAAGATGAATTTTTCAAAACTGAAGGAGGTTTATTTTCTTAAGAGTACCATCTACAAAAACCTCTCTCACTTTTCTAACAGCTATTATGGTTTTGGAAATATTAAACAAAGTTGTAAAGCACTTTTTGCAGAAAATTACAGTCAAGTCATCATTTTGCAGAGAATATTGTGGCCAATTAGAAATAAATTTTACAAAACGAAGGAGGTTTTTGTTCCTAAGGGACCCATATACAAAAACCTATCTCACTTTTTGCACAGTGATTTCAGAATGAGAGATACATGCACATCTTTAGAGGCTATTTTTCAGACTCTGTAAAACTCTGTTTTACACATATTTTTTACAGAGAATATTATGTACAGCTGGAGAGGAATTTTGGGAAACTGAAAGAGGTTTATCTCACCAACATATTAATCCACAATAGCCTCTTTCACTTTTTACATATCTATTACGGATTGAGAAATACGAAGATATCATTGGACCCTAAGTTTGCAGAATTGTTGGAGCAGATTGCACAAAGAAAGGAAGCAGTTAGTGACTTGGATGCCTCATCATCAACTAAGAGTTGGATCAGATTCAAATTCTCCTCTTTGTCATCACCTATCCATCAAAAATAGTGCCAAATAGTTTGAGTGTCCTTTACTTTAGTTCTATTTATGTAACATAGTTAGAGAGATTTGTGAACCAATTTTGATATTTTTTCAAGATATTTTAGTTTAGAATTTGTATAAATACTCCACTCTTGGAAGCATTTGGGGGTGGATTCTATTACTCTGCTGTAACATTGAGATTTTCGGAATAAAAGCTTTTGGAGAAATTTACTTGTGGCTTGCTGGATGACGATTTAAAGCACTGGACTTGTTGCAGGATTCATGTGTTGGACTTCAGTTCAATAAGTTTTCCAACCCTTGTGTTTAAATTTTATATTAGTTTATGCTATCATCATATCTGTTTCTGAATAGTTTACATAAAGGATTGAAACAGAATTTGCTTAATTGTACTCTGTTTTCAAATGTTATTATTCTTAATGTTTTCTTCTAAATTAGTTATAAGCATGAATTCTTAAATGCTCCTGCTTCGCTAATTTAATCATTGTTGATTACTATAACAAAGAATCCTTCATTGCTCTTTGCTTGTAGTCATTTCTCTTCTTTCTCTTGAACATGGTGAAAGATTCTTAGCTGCCTTTCATCCCTTCAAGACCATCCATCCACTTTAAATTTTAAGGATTGTTCTCTGTCTAGCTATCTTGCCCTGTAATACCATCTTGTGTTTAGAAAAGAAATCCAGTAAAGCCATCCTTAGACTCCATAGCCCAATGGACTGAAAGCCCTCAACCTTGCCCTTAGTTTTGTGGATTCCACCAATTTCCAAACAAACCCTTGAAACTATAACTAGCCTAAAACCTTTCAAGAACAAAGATAAATCATAAAGAGAGAGCCCTCTCTGGATGCAGATTGGCTAGATTCTGCATCTAAAAGATTGGTTTGTGGTTACCTCGGGTATAATTTCCTCTTACACAACTTCTAGGAAAACCTGAGTGATAACATAGTGGCGACCATACTGGGGAATCTGAATCATTTTATTGATACTATTGTTTGATTTATAAGCTATAGACAGAGTCTGAAGATCAGCCAGGTAGCCTTTGAAATGCTTTTGCTCTGCAACTGCATAGTAAACAAATGTTGCTTTAGTCTATCTCTGGTTTAGCTTATAAACTGAACTTTGGATTCAAAACATTCAATCAAACTCTCTAGTTCAATAAATCTTTGAGAAAATTTTAATTAAAAATCTTAAATTTCTTAAAGAAATCATAGAAGTTGTTTTGAAAATTCACAAAAAGTTTGGTTTCCTGAAGATCTAACTTTTTCTTCAAAATTTTTTTACAGGTTTAGATCTGATCTATGATGGTGGACAGGGATCAGACACACAAAAGTTAAAATCATCCACCTGGCGACTCCAAATAAATTTCACAATCAAGACTCCACTGGAGGAATGAACCTCAAAGGACAATATGGAAAGATCAAGCTTTCAACTTGGATCTTAATCCAAGACATTATGTTCTTTCTCATTAAGAATTTTTTTCAATGTATATTGTATTTTATAGAAGATCTTAAATTATTTTTTAGTTATTTTCCTTTGAAATTTGTAAGTAATAATTCTCCTAATCTCTTTGAGCAGCTTTCTTATGAATCTAATGATGATCATTTTCCAATTAAGAAGCCTCAAATAATCAAGACTGATCTTACAATACCTGTACATATCCCTGTACCATATAAAGTTCCGGATAGATATAAGCCCCTTATTTTACCTCCTATACTCCATGATTTTCCTAAAAAATACTACAAGTATCTTCCTAGATTTGATGGAGAAAATGGTATCACTGCCCAAAAACACATTCAAGGTTTTGAGAATTATTTGGATTTATTTGAGATTGATGAAGATGATGTTAAAATCAGACTTTTTTCTCTTTCTTTGCAAAATAGAATAAAGAGTTGGTTCAAAAATTTGCCTAATGCTAGCATCTCAAATTTCCAACAGTTTATCAAACTTTTCCTTGATAGATGGATAATAAAAGTTAATCATTTTGTGATCATGGAAGAATATAATCAATTAAAAAGACATTCAAATGAAACGATACAACAATTTTCTGACAGATTTAATCAAGTTTATTATTCAATGCCAGAAAATATTAGACCTCCTCATGATTCGGCTCTCTTGCATTATCCAAGTGCCTTTGATTCAGAAATAGAATTTCAGTTAAGAGAAAGAGATCCAAAAACACTTGTACAGATGCAAAATATTGCAGTTGATGTGGAAGTTAATCTCCAAATCAAACAGGAAAAGTTGAAAGTAGAAGAAGAGGAAAGGAAAAACATCGCAGAGGTAAAACTCAACCTTTTGGTAAGAAAACTAGATGAAATAACACAGGAGATCACTATGAAAGAAGAATTTTTTATTCAAAATCACCATGAAGAAATAGAAGAGGTTGATAGCCATGAACAAATTGCTCTTAATTCAAATTATCATAAATCAGAAAATGAGTTTACAAATCAATATGAGGAAGAGGAATCTGTTGTTCTAATGTGTATGTTTGATGACATTCCTTATTTTGATGATTTGCCTAAGTATGATCATTATGATGATAGTTATGTTCTCCAAAGTCAAGCTAACTTTACAGAGATATCAGAAGCTAGTTTGGAGGATGAAGAAAATCAGTTTCAGCAGATTGAAGACAGTGATCAGCCAATACAGATCAACCATGATAGTGAAGAAGGAAGAGTAGAAAATGTGGAAATAAGTGAAGATTCTTTACCTCTTTGTTTTGCTTCATTTCAGTTCATTAGAGAAAACTATCATGCCATAAATAATCAGCAATCTTTAGGAATTGTGATTAACAACAAAGAAGATAATGAAACTATTGATCAAGATTTTTCAGTTTCACAATTGCAGTTATCAGTTCCCATTGAAATAAATGATCAAATGACACAAGAAAGTTCCATACCACTATTTTTTGAACCATTTCGGCTTTTAAAGGAAATGTGGTATAACATATTTAAAGAAAAGAATGGGAAACTTGTTGAAGTTTATGAAGTCCCATGGAATTTTATATGTCATAGGTTCCAACAATTTTCCCAAGATTTTCAGGATCCAATAGCAGATATGTTGAATATTGAAGGCATTTAAAGCATTCCTCTATTAACTAACTATGTTTTTCAGAATCAAGATGATAAAGGATTCAACACTCAAACATTACAGTCAGTAGGAATATCATCACAAATCTTATCTGAAAGTTTACAGGGAGATAAAGATGAAAATAGCATTTCATATTCATGGTATGGAGGCCATCCAGAACATATGTACAGTTGTTCAGATCAGTTAAACATTAGTGTATATATTTTGGAAGATCCTTTTGTACAGTTTCTAGAGTCAACAAAGGAAATCAAGTGTTTCCTTATCCTCTCATTTGTTGACAAGTTTCTAATAGGTTGCAGAAGTACAATTTTGATAATAAACAAGAAAATGCAACAAAATCTATCAAAGTACATATTGCTTGAATGGTTTCATTGGCTATTTCATTTTACCTAACTAGCAGTTGAACAGTAGATTGAGTAGGCAGATGAGTGCTAATAAGCTCAGAATTTTGAGCATTTTTTTAGTTTTTCAATTTTCAACTAGTTTTTCATTAAGTTGGTTTGAAAATTTTTGTGTGTTGTTTTAGTTTTAGATTAGATTTCAGGTTGCAGAAAAAGGACTATATTCAATTCAAGATTTTCAGCCACAGCTAATGCATCAGTTTTGACTGGATGGTGACTTCTTGGAGTTGAAGCCCGAAGCGAAGGCCCTAAGCTTCAAAAGTTCCACTATCATATATACAATAAAGCTACCAGAAGAAGGAGATTACATAGTTCAGTTTGAAGACATGTTTAGGCATCTGATCTGCTGTTCTTGACTTTCCACAAGGAAAAGCCATCCCCAAGTGGAGCCAGTGTTAGCCTCCTATATCAATAGGTTTCATCTTTCATGATTGTCTTGATGGAAGTGTGGAATATGTTCAAACCTTCTTACTTGAGCAAAGGTGATTCCATATTCTTGAAAAACCAAAAAATCAAAAAATTTAAAAAATGTAAAGAGGGTATACCCTAAAAGAAAAATCAAAGGGTAAAAATAATAAAAATGGCCAAAAAGTAAAAGAAATGAACCCCATCAAAAAGAAAGGCCAAGGAAAGTGTGCAAGTCTAAATGCCACTACTTTTTACTCTGATGTAATAAACAAATTGTGTGCAACTTGTGTTTTATGCCACAATTCATGAATAGTCAAACTGTTTAAGCTTGGCTAGTTCATTTTTCAATTTCATGTTGTAGAATAGAGAATAAATATCTGACCAAACAGTTTAATCTTGGCAGATAAGTAGATAGGTAGAGTTAATAAGAGGTGCTCAACAGTTTAATCTGAGCCCTTGGATGTAATAAGGGTAGAAATAGATAGATTTATCATGTAAAAAGAAAAGGTTGAAAAGGGTTTGCAAGTCTAAATGCACCCTAATAAAGAAGAGAAAATGGTAGTAGTAGATAGGGTAGGTAGATGGTGTTACAAATTTTTATCTGATGAATGATGTTGCTACATGTTTTTGATCCTTTACTTTCATCACAAATACTGAAGCAGGAAATACACTGGAAAATCACAGCAAACAAAGTCAAAATCATTAACTTCCCTCATCACTTTCCCCTTAAAGTTTTACTAATTTCCCCCAAAGTACTAAGGTACTTGGAGATCAAAGGGGCTCAAGGCATTTCCTTGACTTTTGGAGGGACCGGACCCTCGGCCTAATGATCAAAAAGACCTAAGTACTTGAAATTATCCATCATTGCACTCATTCACTTTTAATCTTTTCCTAAGTAAAATCCCATTTTACTTAGGAAAATCATGCAAAATTCCATAAAACCCTCAAAATTACTTTTTATCCTAAGTTTAAGTGATGAAGTGATTATAGTGCAATTTACTTCACAAATTGTCACTTTCTTAGATATACAAAGTTTTTTGAGTTCCCTTGTCCCTTTGTCATATTTACATTTAACTTTATTTACTAAATCCCTAGTGAAAATACCTTGTCCTAAGTATATAACTCCTTTTTTATAAATATTCAAAAAACCCCTCTATTATAAAGTTTAACCAAAGTATTTATTTCCCCGGGTATTCAAATAAAAACCCATTATACAAGCCCTTTGGTTAAAATATAGCGTTATACATTAGTCCCGCCCCTATGATAAATTAACTACATTGATTAATTTGTCATATAATAAAAATATCGAAATAAACGTTTAAACATATAATCCTATATGTTTAATACAAAAAGGATCAAACACGAAGTTTTGCTTTTTAAACTAAACTTTGGAAAAATCCCATGCCAACGTGGCTCATCCACCTGGCATCCCACCCGACACTTTAACCTTAATACCCGCGCCCAAAAAAACCCCGCCACGACTCCGTTTTCCATTATATGATGGGATTAATTAGTTATCTGAACTAATTAATAACCTTCCACTCACCAATCGAAAGCCTCCCGGAGTGATTAGATTAAACTTTAATTGCTTTAAAACCCCGATGGGCCCACACCTTAATCCTCCGCTTATTCCCCGTCATCGCAACCGTCCGATCACTCTTCCATAGATCAACGCTCCCTATCAATCCCGCTACTCATCCCTTGTCAGCATTTTAACGAGCGGGGGATTGGTGGTATTGGAACGATGCATCGTCACGTGTCAATTACTTTGTGGAATCGATGCCCTCCCGACTAATACCACCTTCGTCCATAAGCGGTGCGGGGGTTACCGCTTACCACTTACCGCCCCGACCTTCTGCCCCACGTCGGCAGTACCAAAATGAGCGTCACTCCTCGAAAAACTAAAAATCCCTTTTACTTGTAAATAAAACCAATTTTCGTGTTTTTCCGTTATTTTCGTTATTAACTTGTGCCGCCCTCTGCTACGATTTTCAAATTTCAGCTAAAATCTTTGTGCTATCGATTTCGAATTTTTAGATTCCGGCTTTTGTGTTCGGCGAGTACCCTCACGCCATCGCACGATGCACATTTAAAACTTCAGTTTTCATCCAAGAACAGGTATTTATCCTTTTACGCCCCGAACTTCAAATGAAACTCTGTTTTCCTTGTTTTTCGCTGAATCAGTGTTTAAATCTTATTCCTAAGATCATTCCCTGATTTTTACGACTGTAAATTTTTCCCATGAACCTGCAATTGTGCCAATTTCCCTCAGTAAGACCAAAATCGCGCCCGGCCTGTGAAAAACCCAGAAACTTCCATTTTGAATACACAAGAACCAAAATGGAAGCTCTGGCAGCCCTGAATGTAACCCCATTGAACGCCCCTCATAGAGACCTGGATTTCATTAACAAATTGTTTGATTTTAGCAGGTTACCATCAGAAAATGGATTTGGACCAACAATTTCAATACTAGTTGACAAAATTGTTTACTCCAAATTCTCAGATTTTAATTCAATATCTTCATTCAACAAACAGTTTGTATACAAAGTCAGAGAGGGATTAGAATGATGAAATGTTCCCAATGAATGGTAAAAGTGAAATGAAAAATTACAGGGATAGGAAAAGCATAACAGTTAAAGAGTATCAGTGGTTAAAGTGTATCAGGTAAAAGTCAGAGTGCAAGTTAAAATGAAGTTACAGAGCAGTCAAAGGTAAAACAGTAAAAGTAATTACAGAGGCAGTAAAATGGTAAAAAGAGATGAGAATAAATTTCACCAATAGTGAATTTTGTCTAAAAGTGAAAGTAAAACAGTCAAAAGAGCAAAAAAGTAAAAAGATGAAAAACACAACAAAAAGGAACATTTTTGCAGGAATTGCATGTTTTAGTCATTGTTTTGCAGACACTATTTTTATCAATATAAGATGAATTTTTCAAAACTGAAGGAGGTTTATTTTCTTAAGAGTACCATCTACAAAAACCTCTCTCACGTTTCTAACATCCATTATGGTTTTTGAAATATTAAACAATGTTGGAAAGCACTTTTCACAGAAAATTCCTGTTAAGTCATCCTTTTGCAGAGCATATTGTGGCCAATAAGAAACACATATTACAAAACTGAGACCCATCTACAAAAACCTATCTCAGTTTTTGGAAATTGATTTTATACTGAGAGATACATGCACATCGTTAGAGACTATTTTTCAGACTCTGTAAAACTCTGTTTTACACATCTTTTTTGCAGAGCCTATTGCGCACAGCTGGAGAGAAATTTTAGGAAAGTGAAAGAGGTTTATCTCACCAACATATTTATCTACAATAACCTCTTTCACTTTTTACATATCTATTACGGATTGAGAAATAAAAAGATATCATTGGACCCCAAGTTTGCATAATTGCTGGAGCAGATTGCACAAAGAAAGGAAGCAGTTAGTGACTTGGATGCCTCATCATCAACTAAGATTTGGATCCAATTCGAATTCTCCTCTTTGTCATCACCTATCCATCAAAAATAGTGCCAAATAGTTTGAGTGTCCTTTACTTTAGTTCTATTTATGTAAATAGTTGGAGAGATTTGTGAACCAGATCGGGATATTTGTTTCACAAGATATTTTAGTTTAGAATTTGTATAAATACTCCTGCACTATGGAAGAATTTGGGGTGGATTCTATTACTCTGCTGTAACATTGAGATTTTCGGAATAAAATCATTTTGGAGAAATTTTTCGTGGCTTATTGGATGACGATTTAAAGCACTGGACTTGTTGCAGGATTCATGTGTTGGACTACAGTTCAATAAGTTCTTCTACCCTTTGTCTGAAGTTTTACATTAGTTTATAATATCATCATATCCATTTCTGAATAATTTGCATAAAGGATTGAAACAGAATTTGCTTAATTGTACTCTGTTTTCAAATGTCATTATTCTTAATGTTTTCTTCTAAATTAGTGATAAGCATGAATTCTTAAATATCACCTTGGCTAATTTAATCATTGTTACATTACTATAACAAGAATCCTTTATTTGCTCTTTTGCTTGTAGTCATTTCTCTTCTTTCTCTTGAACATGGTGAAAGATTCTTAGCCGCCTTTCATCCCTTCAAGATCATCCCATCCACTTTAAATTTTAAGGATTGTTCTCTGTCTAGCTATCTTGCCCTGTAATACCATCTTGTGCTTAGAATAGAAATCCAGTAAAGCCATCCTTTGACTCCATAGCCCAATGGACTGAAAAATCTCAACCTTGCCCTTAGTTTGTGGATTCCACCAATTTCCAAACAAACCCTTGAAACTATAACTAGCCTAAAACCTTTCAAGAACAAAGATAAATCATAAAGAGAGAGCCCTCTCTGGATGCAGATTGGCTAGATTCTGCATCTAAAAGATTGGTTTGTGGTTACCTCGGGTATAATTTCCTCTTACACAACTTCTAGGAAAACCTGAGTGATAACAGAATCTTCTCTCTACTTCAGAGTAGGAGACAAACTAGTCAATGGCGAATTTTATCACAAATCCCCCTAACACATTTTCTACCCAATGGTCCACTATGCGATTGATGGTGTTATCAGTCTTTTCTAGCTGTTGGATTAGTTCGGGGGTCCACTCTATGATCCGCTCGCTCTTACAACACTTCTGAAACGCTACCAGTCTTGCGAGCCACTCCTAGAGCTTGATCTCAATTTTTATAAAGAAGATCTCATAGATCTCTGTGAAAATGTACTTATTCTTCCACTCTTCGATGGTCAACCTCTCACTGCGGTTTTCTTTTATGGAAAATTCCTAAACTTTCTGTTCAAACAATTCATCAATTTCCTTTCTCTCCGGCTTCTAGTACGGCCTTGGCATTACTCGATCCCTCTCTCAAAATTCTCCAAGTCCTGGAAACGGAACCATTTGTTAGCTCGAGGGGTCCTGACCCAAGTTCATATGTTCAAGGTTTGCTAACAAACCCCTATACTACTGGCCCTTTCAACAGTGCTAGAATCAGGTTTCCGCACCCTAGGAGAGGGTGGGTAAGTTAAGCAGAGTTGTGTTAACCCTTATATTGACCGGATCCAATATCACAGAGCCTAGATTCCTTTTGCATCCACATGCACAACAGCAATATTACTCACATAAATCAACAGATTGTGAATTCATATAACAATACGTAGTTATTCCAGATATTCTTGTATGAAGAAAGTAGAACAAACCCAGATCACACCATAAATAAGTACACAAGTATGTTCGCAACTTAAACCAATAACACAGCAACATATATTAAGTAATCAAGACATCATAGATTCATATCACAGTAATTCCAGTGGATTCAGATAGGCAACAATACTTCCACATTCATTAATCTTTCAGATCTACTTACAAAACCCCAAAAACCCAACCTGCACACACAGCAGCAGGGTCTGCACATAGCAGGACAAAGGCCCTCCACACACACAGCAGTAGGAGTCCTTACCCAACAACCCTGACCAGATCTATCGATTTTCACTTAGCAACAATCTCTTATCATTCTTAGCTTTTCCTACAACTTAAAAAGGTTCAACTACTTATACTATTTTAGCCTATGCATCCAATGGTCCACAAACCATGGTTTGCAGACTCTTGGTCTACCCTTGACCCATTTACAATGCTTTAGGGGCTTTGACCCACCCCAAAACCCCTGCGTTAGACTAAATATAATAAAAAATATACAAAATGGACCAGTTTCGCAGCTTTGTAGGAGACCCTATTCCAACACTCAGCAATTTGTGATCAAGAGGATATATCATGATGTAATGTATTGTAAGATTGATGAAGGTCGCCACTCTGCTTCAGTTCCAGCCCATCACAGTGTAAATAATCTCATTGAAAAAATATTTTTATTATTATTATGACTTCATGCTTTAGGGGGGAACTATTATAGGTCAATTTGGGCACCATTCCCAATGACCTGGTTAAACTGGACATCATCCCCAGAACCAATGAAATAGGGTCTATCATCCCATATCATTTCAGTTGCTACATGCCCTAAGCCAAGAACAAGAAAAAATCATCCATGACTTCCATTGCAATGTTTCCAAGATTTGAAGTACATGTTATATCACCTATGAGCTCACCAACGTAGTCTCTCAAGGGACTAACTTCTTTGCATATGCAGTTACCTCCATTCAAGGGTGATCTGCAAAGCACTTTACGGCATTCAAGGGTGCATTGGTCAATTGGGAGTGAAATTCTCATTGTTCCAGAATCTCCACATGGCTAGTGCCTTCTAGAAGAGTGCATATGTGTCAAACTTCAAATCCATGTGTCCATCTAACACCTCTAAGTTTGGGAACATGTCTTGCCTATTATTAGGAATTTATTGATTGAGAAAAAACCTTCAGCTATTCTATAAATTGAGCACAGATCCTAGTGCTTGAGAAGGAAGAAATTTGGTAAGGAAATGTTGTTGAATTCTCAATTGAGTATTTGATTTGAATGATATGCTACTGGAGAGATGTTCATTGTGATGAGGTTGGGATGATGCTGAGTTGGTGACATCAAATCAATCGTTGGTTGTAACCTCCCCCTTCTATCCATTAATAAACATTGTTGCTCATTTTCCCACATATGTATCTGTATATGTTTCTATCTTTCATATCATGGATTCTTAGTTGATCTGTATGTTTCATGTTTCATTTATTTAAATGATTAAGATAAATAGCCAGCTATATGTTGCTATCTCTTTCTTGTTTAGTGTTTATACTTGCAGGAACTAGTCTGGTGATCAAAGTTGGAATGGAAGCTACAGCAAGAGCAATAGAAGGAGAATAGGAAGCGCTTGGATCACAAGTAAGTTTCTCCATCTTTCTGTATATATATTTACTCTTACGAAAAGTCTCTGCAAAGTCTTTAACCTATTGTTCTAAATTCATAGCACCACATTTAGGAATGTGTTTTATTCGTAATTCATAATTCTGCATAACAATGTCCATGATCATGACAGTGAAAACATTTCACCATTGACATTTCATGCTTCTTGCCTTCTTTGCCGGTCTGAGATTTGGAATGGGACTTCTTCCTCTTCTCCTTCTTTGCCTTACTAGCAGTTGAGTCCCAAACTTGCATCTTTCCTATACACCTTTCTGGACTTTTTCCATTTACCTGGACCTCCTAAGTCATCAACATCATTGCATATTAATCATAAAATAGCATTTAAAGTGGTTTTTAACTATGTTTTGTGTCTGTTGTTTGAATTAGATTTTTGCTCATTGAGCTGCGGAATCTTGTCACTTTCCGCAGCTGCTTCAACTTTCCACAGCCATTTTGTTAAAGTCTATATTGCAGGTGTCTTCAGGAAAATCAAGCCACATGGGCAAGTTGGAAATGACATGGACATGGACCGAGTCCTACTGGCTCAGTCGAATTCATCAAAGAAGGCCGTGGTCAAAGGTAGTCAAGCGGTGGTCAACCTAAGAGTCCTATGGTGACAGAACTTTGTTTTTCACCACGTGAAGACTTGCGTGGCCGTTCCTAAATCTCAGGGGACGTATCAACACCTGTGAACTACTCCATAAGCCGAATTCAACGGCCACCCTCCATAGATTTAATCTTCACGACAGCCATAATGCTAGATTTTTGGACGTGGTTGTTCATGTGTCTTTTATCAGCGTAGATTGTAGGAAATTAGTTATGTCATCCTCTGTTATAAATAATTCGTTCTCATACGCATAGTAGCTAGCTCCTGTAATGTAATTTTTCTGAAAAGAAAGTCCACTGTGCTGTGACATTATTTCCTTGTTATGACTGCGTTTTGAATACATAAGAAGACTCTGTTCATAAGCATAATTTGTGGTTGATAGTTGTTGCCCGAGGATTGTGCAGAGGGCCCCTGCACACGCCGAGGTTTTGTTTATTACTGTATAGTTTCATGCTTTATTTCCTTGCGTCCATTATGCCATAATTATTTACGTGTATATATTACATCTCTTATGGTATTAACGTTTTATTTTTGTCCATAATTTTTCATGCTTTATAATGTTGTTAACTGATCAGTGTCTTTGTTCCAGATTACAGTAGGCAGCCCGGGCATTTTCACATAGTTTTACAATGACAAATGACATGAAATCAGTATTTTCCTTCTGCTGATTTATTTTTCTTAGTTTTTAATTCTAGCACTGTTTTATTTATTTCAGTTTTGTATATTTTCTTTAATAGTTAGATTAGATATTAAATTGCTCATGTCATTATCAGTTACCTCCAAAAGCCATAGCGAGACTAATGGTAAGGGATTGAAGTATGAGTGTGTAATTTGATATTAGTTTATTTTTCTGCAAATTAGATATCAGATTGCTCAAGTTGTTTATGATTACCTCCGAAAGCCATAGCGAGACTAATGGTGAGGGGTCAGAATATGAATTGATGTAATTTTATTTTAGCTTTATTTTTCTTGCAATTTTGGATTTCTTTGAGCACAGTTTATTTTGTATTTAGATAGCAGCAAGGGTAATGGGTTTCATGATCAATGGTTCACTGTTTGTTTGACTAGTATAGTGGCACATTTTCATTCTCTTTTCGGAATTAATTTTGTTATTGCATGTTTTAAAACTCTCTTGAAGTTTGAAGTTTGGGAAATATTTATAAAGGACATCATTGCCTTGAAAATTTATATCCATACTTGTCTTTTAGAATTTCCATCTCACATTAGGAAACCAACCAAGATAAAACCCCAAGATAAATAAAAACAAAAACCAAAAACGACAAAAAGTAAGAGATAGGTTATCTTGCACATATAGTGCGCCACACTTCGTCAGCTTACGAATACCGGATTGAAAAATTAATGTAGCAATTTAGGACACACTAAATTGATCAAACATTTTGGCGCCATTGTTGGGGAAGTGTAACTAGGTAGCCAATTTCTTAAAATAAAAAAAACAATAAAAAGAAGGGAAAATTTGATAACTTCTTGAAGTATGCTCTCCTCTTGCACCTAGTGTGATCTGGAGGATCAGAATAGAGAGTTATTGGTTCAATAATTTCTTAAGTATGCTCTCTTCTTGCACTTAGTGTGACCTGGAAGATCAGAAAGAGAATTATTAGCCCAACTTACAAATAAAAAATGACATGCATAGAGCAAGAGATTCTAGGGGAAGGTTTATAGCTAGAGCCAAGAGTTCGATTTTCACAACTCCATCTTCTTCAAGACATAGACAAGATTCACCACCATCTACCCCTAGCCTTAAGATTCCTGGAATTCAAGGAGCAGCTGAACTAGAGGATTCTCCTACACCATCTACCAAATCTCATTTAGAAGAAGACCATTTCTTTACTTCTACAGGAGAGTATATTGTAATTAAAGAAGCAGAATAACCTGAAGAAGAAAAGGAAGAAACTACCTCTCATCCTCCCTTGATAGAAGAACCAGAGGACTCTGAAGAAACTATCATGACAGAGGAAGTAGTAGATGGATTCAGAGGTAGAGGTAGAGGAGGAGGAAATAATGGAGGCAACAATGGTGGAGGTGGAGGTAATAGGGAAGGAGACAACTCGTTTGGATTCCCTATAGTTGATGAGGAAACTCATACAACAATGAAAAACATCTCACCATCTGTCCTCCCCAACTTTTATGGATTGCGAAGTGAGGATCCTGAAACATTTCTGTTTGAGTTTGAAGTCGTGTGTCGAACCTATGACTATATGGAAGACTCTCAAAAACTCAAACTGTTTCCTTCAACATTGAAGGGAGCCACTTTGAAATGGTTCATGGGATTAGTCACCCAATCTATTAGGACTTGGAATGATATGAAACAAACATTTTTGGATAGATACCTGGACTATTGCATGCCCACTAATCACAAGGATGAGGTATTCAAAATGGTACAAAAAGAAGATGAAAATTTGGAGGATTTACTTGAAAGATTTCAATACAACTTAAAAAGAGCAAAGATGAGCAACTTACATGAGGAAACTTTGAAAGCCCTTCTATTTAAAGCCGTCATAGATGAATGGATAGATATTTTAAACATGATGGGGAAAGGAGACATTTCTCAACTTCCACTTCGTGACATAACAGAACTATGTGTCCATCTCTCAAGGGGAAAATCTAAAACGGGAAAAGGGCCTAGAGATCCTTCTCTTATCAGGGCAAACAAATCTGTAACTGGATCAGTAAGTAGGGCAGAGATTGGAAATATGCTTGATGAATTCAAAACTGATATCTTAGGGAACCTTAGTGAACAACTAGACACCCTTAAAATGCAAAACAAGCAGAAAGCAGAAACTGATGCTTTAGCCATCTTTTGTCTGAAATGTAGGAAGAAACATGCTTTAAGGGAATGTCCCTTGGATGAAAAAGTTGTAGAAACATGTATGATTTTCTCAGAGAATCATGAGACCAAGGATTGTCCTTCAATTCCTGGACTCAAAGCTTTCTTTCAAGAAGATCCATATTCAATAGAATCTCTCTGTTTTGTTGCAAGAAGACCTTGGCAGGGGCAACAAACTCAAGGGTTTAGCAACCCTATGAATCTTCAACCCCCACCAAATTGGAATCCTTGGAAACAACCTTGGCCCCAACCTCAAAATTCATATCAATCATGGGTACAAGGTATGCAAAATCCTTATGGGAGATTTGCTCAATTTTATCAATATCCTCCATCTTTTCAAAATCAACAAGCTCCACAACTTCCAAACCCAAATCTACAACCTTCATTTCCATTTCCACAACAAAAACCCTCTCAACAAAATCCAAATCCTCAACTCATGCTTCCATTCCAACAAAAGACAAATCAACTTCTAGCTTAGCCATTGCCAAATCCTAACAATAAAAATCCTCAGAATACTTACATGATATAAGGACAAAAATTTCCTACCTATATGATTTTTCCTCTCAATGATGTACAACTCAGGTCTGGTAGACTTTTAGAAAAACCTTCTATAGATGTCCAAGAGCAAGATGCCTCTAAGGAGGACTCTCTTAAAGTCAATAAGGGTTCTGAGGAAGCATCTCTTCAAAACTCAAACATTCAAAAAGAGAAAGAAAATTTAACCCCCACAACTCCTATAGTTGAGAAACCTGCATCTTCATCCACACCTCCTTTCCCTGAAAGATTACAAATTGATAAAGGGGTGGAAAAACAAATCTTGTTGCCTAACTATGATTTTCTAGATGAATTAAAGAATTTTTGTATCAATATTCCCTTGCTACAAGCCATTAGAGAGATTCCTATTCTAGCAAAAACAATAAAGGAGTTGAGTCTCAAAAGACCAGGAAGGAAACTAAGAGATACAAGAAGAATCCACCTAGTAGGAAAAATTGCAGATATCATGATGGGAAAAGTTACCATGCAGAAGTATGTAGATCTAGGTAGTCCAATTGTCAAGACACATATAAATGGGATAGAAATTCCAAACACATTGATTGACTTAGGGGCTGCTATCAACATTATGAGTAGACAGACTATGGAACAGCTAGAACTTCCTAATCTTATTTTTACACCTACTTTACTGCAACTTGCAGATCGATCAATTATCAAACCAGATGGTGTATTAGAAGATATTTCAGTCTCCTTAGATTCTTGGGAATATCCAATAGATTTTATGATTTTGACTCCCAAGAGTAATCTAGGAGGGCACCCACTTATTTTAGGAAGACCTTGGCTAGCCACAGCTGATGCTTTTATTAGTTGTAGATCTGGAGACATGTACATTTCTAATGGTAATTTGACAAAGAAATTCAATTTGTATCCTCCCGCAAGAGCAATTACAGAAATAGGAGATAATGAATGGGTCGATGATGAGAACACTATACAACCTGTCTTTACCATTTCTGAAATTAGTGAGGATAGTCAAATTCTGAACACATTAGAAAATTTTGAGATAACTTCAGAATATGAACCCACACAATTTCAGTTGGAATCTGACATAGAATATTTATCATCAAGACAAATGTCTCTTTACTCTATGGAAGAGTTTGGTAATTCTGCTATTGAGATTTTTCCAGAAAAAACATTGAATATCAACAAACATTTGGAGAAGTCACAACAAGAAGAACTAATCAGAATCTTGCAAAAACATTCTACTGCATTTGCATGGGAGTATACTGACATGAAGGGTATTGATCCTAAGACTTGCATCCATCATATCTATATTGAGGAAAACAGTAGACCAATCAGACAACCTCAAAGAAGGATGAATCTAAATCTTAGGGAGATAGTGAAAGAAGAGCTCCAAAAACTTCTCAATGTAAACTTCATTTATCCAATTTCAGATAGCCGATGGGTTTCTCCTTTGGTTATAGTACCTAAAAAGAATGGTAAATGGAGGGTATGCATTTATTACAGGGAATTGAACAAAGAAACTTTGAAGGATCACTTTCCTTTGCCCTTTATCGATCAGGTATTAGACACATTAGCAGGCAAAAAGTACTTTTCATTTTTGGTTGGTTTTAGTGGCTATAATCAAATTCAGGTAGCACCTGAAGATCAAGATAGGGCCACATTTACCTGTCCATGGGGGACTTTTGCCTATCAAGTGCTTCCTTTTGGGTTATGTAATGCACCCGCAACATTCCAAAGAGAAGTACTAGGAATTTTTTCTGATCTAATCCATGATTGTGTAGAGGTTTATATGGATGATTTTACAGTTTATGGTAATTC
The DNA here is from genome assembly GCA_034641835.2 of Pinus albicaulis. Classification (NCBI taxonomy): domain Eukaryota; kingdom Viridiplantae; phylum Streptophyta; class Pinopsida; order Pinales; family Pinaceae; genus Pinus; species Pinus albicaulis. The sequence goes on along the minus strand of CM076582.1, from coordinate 1,301,289,272 downwards.
ATTTGAAGAGGCATTAGAAAAATTGGAAAAATTCCTTATAAGATGTAAAGAAACAAACCTTTCATTAAGCCATGAAAAATGCTTTATGATGTTTACTGAAGGTATTGTTTTGGGGCATCATATTTCAAGAGATGGGATTAAGGTTGATAGATCAAAAGTTGAAGTCATCTCCAAGTTGCCTATTCCAAATTGTCAAAGAGATGTTAGAAGTTTTCTAGGATTTACCGGATACTATAGAAGATTTATAGAAAACTTCACTAAAATAGAATCTCCACTCTTCAAACTGCTTACAAAAGACTGTGAATTCAAATGGGATCCTGATTGTCAATCAGCCTTTGAAACTTTGAAAACAAGAATATCTGAAGCACCTATCTTGAGAGGACCAAATTGGAAACTCCCTTTTCATATTTCTACAGATGCTTCAGATACAGCTCTAGGAGCTGTGTTGGGTCAAAAATATTTAGTCCCTTATGCCATTTACTATACCAGTAAAAATTTGACTCCCACTGAGTTGAACTATACTGTAACTGAAAAAGAGTTTTTAGCTGTTGTTCATGCAATCCATAAGTTTAGACATTATATAACAGGCTATGAAACTTTTATTCATACTGATCATTCTGCGATTAGATATCTAATGAACAAACCTGTTACTAATGGCAGAGTGACAAGATGGCTCCTACTTTTTCAGGAATTCAATATTACTGTGTTGGATAGACCAGGGAAACAAAATACAGTAGCTGATTTCTTGTCTAGGATTCAGAATACTAAAGAAGATTCTCCTGTAGAGGAAAAGTTTCCTGATGAATACTTGTTTGCAGTAACTACTAAGACATCTTGGTATGCAAATATTGATAACTATTTGGTTATAGGGAAACTGCCTCCACATTTATTTCCAAGTGAAAAAAGAAAGATTATTCAAGAGAGTTCAAAATATTCATGGATTTCTAATGAATTGTTTAAAACAGGGCCAAATCTTGTGATCAGAAGATGTGTCAGGGAGGATGAAATGCCTGATATCCTCAAGGCATGTCATGATGAACCATGCGGCGGATACTTTGCTGACAAAAGGACAGCCTATAAAATCCTCTCTTTAGGATATTATTGGCCTTCCCTCTTCAAAGATGCAAAACAATATGTCAAAAGGTGTGACAGCTGCCAAAGAGTAGGGAAACCTACCCTTTCAAATGAAATGCTATTGCAAACACAGGTACTCATTGAACCCTTTGAAAAATGGGCTTTAGATTTCATTGGACCTATTAATCCACCATCTAAGCAAAAGAAGTATATATTGGTTTGTACTGATTATGTTACTAAATGGGTGGAAGCCAAAGCATTAGTTTCTGCTACTGAAAATTCAGTTGTTAATTTTCTTTATGAGGATATTTTTACTCGCTTTGGTATTCCAAGAGAAATTGTGACAGATCAGGGAAGCCAATTCACATCCAACCTGGTGGAGAAGTTGATGGAAGAATACAAAATCAAGCACAAAAGATCTACTCCTTACCATCCGCAAGCAAATGGTCAAGTGGAGTCTACAAACAAAGTTCTCGAAAGTATCATCACCAAAATTGTTCATCTACACAGAAGAGATTGGGCAGAAAGGCTTCCTGAAGCCTTGTGGGCCTACAGAACTACATGGAGAAATACAACAGGACATTCTCCCTATGAACTTGTTTATGGGAAAGAAGTCCTGCTTCCCATTGAGTTCCAAGTCAAGACCTTCAAGATAGCAGTTCAGTTGGGGATGGACTTATCAGAAGCCCAAAAGCATAGAATGGAGCAGTTGAATGAGCTAGATGAGATCAGACAAGAGGCAATTCTAAGAACTAATCTAGTTCAATATCAAAGAGCTAAATGGCATGAAAAATACATCAAAGAGAAGAAGTTTCAAGAAGGAGATTGGGCATTGTTATTTGATTCCAAGTTTAAATATTTTAAAGGAAAATTTCAGACTCATTGGCTTGGGCCATATGAGATTGAAAAGATCTTTAGCAATGGAGCGGTAAGAATCAAGACCATCGATGAATCTCAAACTCCTCTTATTGTGAATGGCCACAGATTAAAGATCTATCATAAGCCACTCTCAAAAGAGGAATTTGTCAAAATGTTTCAAGATAATTCTGCAATAAGGCTAGTGAAGAAGAATCCTTCTTCTCCACCAGCCTAGCCTTTGTTCTTTTCAGTTTCAAAATAATAATAATAATAATAATGTATAAGCCTGAAAACCAATCACTGATTGGCAGTATTATACAGAAAATGTAGGGTGAAAATCAGGAACACTTGACACCCTATATTTTCCAAAAAAAAAAAAATCTCTCTCTCTCTCATTTCACAAGTTTTATGACAACCCACTCCATTTCATCTATTTCATTTCATTTCACCAATAAAAATTTTCTTTCATGACCATTTTCATTCAATCAGTTATCATCTATCTATTTCCATTCACCCAAATAATTGTTGTGTCATTTTCCACAGCTGACACCAATTTCCGCAGCCAGAAGCAGTTTCTGCAGCTACCACTCTGTTTTTCAAAAATTTACAGTCAGATGTTAGTTCAACAATCATGAAATCAAATGCAGGTATGAGGACATATTATGAAGACATGAGGCATTAAAAAGCATCAACGATGAGCAACTGATTGAAGACTAATGAAAAATGGCAAGAATTCCAAGGTATGAGTGGAAATTTATTTCAAATGGTATTCAAGCACATTTTTACATAGTTATAAACCATAGCTCCGTTATATGAAATGATTGCGTTGATAACCCCATAACCATTCCATGATCTCTATACGATTCCCCCACAATATTTGCATTCATTTTTAAACGGCCTCATAATCAAGCCTCCGGTCTTCACTCGTGTTCGACTATACTTTGATACTCCACCTGTAATTATGGAACGTAGTTGATTTGACTACGGCTTCTCTCAGCCGCACAAAATCCGTAGCCATTGCATAAACGTGCTTGCATCTACTCTACAGCCACCCAATTTTAAATACTGTCGGATGCATTTTACTCCCCCTACTGATCTATTGACCTCACGGCTGCATTTCCACCGTGTTCTCATAAGCCTTCACCCCATTTTGTTCTCTATTCCGCTTCATTCCGTGTACCTATTCTCTGATATCTGCTTACAGTCACTGGTCTCCTTCATAAACCCTGTTCATTTCTGCTAATTTAGTCATCTTACCTCCGCTAAACCCTCCTCACGCAGACGCATTTTAAAGAACAGAAGGAAGGATGGGTCAGTTGTTGAGGACAGAACCAGAGGGACCCAAATTTATGGAAGGATACCCGCAAGTCAAAGACATATTGAAAAAGGCAAAATGGCTTCGGTTTATTCAAAATTTTAAAGGCTACAATAAGGAGGTAACAAAAACGTTTGCGAGGTCTTTCAACGGTTTGGAGGTAGAAATTGGGGACCTCAAATTTACAGTGATTGAGGCATCCATAGCAGCTGCTACAGAACTTCCTCAAGAAGGTGAACGTTGGTTCAAGAACAAGAGCATTGGCGAGGAAGCCTGGAAAGTGATCCTACGTAACCCAGGTATGGATGTCACCATTTTTAAAAAGGGAATTCATGTTCATGCTTTAAAAGAAGAGTGGGCCAGTTTACTGTTGGTTATTCAAAATTTTATCACCTGTGAGGGACGTTTTGGATCAATGTACATGTATCATACCCGACTGTTGATGAATTTCATAGACAACCAGTCCCTCAATCTGCCATACTTTTTACTAAACAGTTTGAAAAAGATGTCTGTAACTGTCCAAAAGCATTTGGGGGATGTAGAACCACATTTGTATCACCATGGTCTCGTAAAAATCTTGATAGAAAAACAATTAAAAGAGAAAAAGGACACCTGGGAGCAGTTTTTAATTAGAAATTTCTTTGAAGAACCCCAAGAAACCCCTGAAGGCAGTACATCAAAAAGAAGTAGAAGAAAGAAAACAAATGATAAAACTCAAAGCACTCCTACTAACACAGTTGAAAGAACTAGTAGAGAAGAAAGACTGTCTAAAAGGAGGAAGGAAAAGACTGAGGGTAAAAAGCCAACAAAATCAAAAGAGAAAAGAAGCATTGAGGCTGTGCATCAAACCCCTTCCTTAGAATATGACCATCAAGTATTATCTGAGAGACTAGTTCACCTTTACGAACAGTCATCTATGGCCAAAAAGAAAGGAAAAGAAAAACAGAAGGAAAAAGATAGTAGTCCACAGCATGTAAGAAGAAGCAGGCTTAAAGGAAAGTGGAGGAAAGCACAAACAAAAGGACCCCATTTTATTGATTTGGGAGAAGGAACACCTGAAAAAACTCCAGCTGGCCGTAGTCCATCTCATTCTCAGCCAAACTTTGAAACTAGTCCTCAAGATGTTGACGTGAGTCCTTTTCGGCCAGATTTTGAAGTCAATTCTCCTCCACAGCATTTTGGGGACAGCCCAAGGAAAATGACACCCGAGATAGATCCAAAATAGCAAGCGTTGTATGATTACATAGAATCCTTAGAAAGAACAGCCGCAGGTCCCAGCACTTCATCCACTCAGCCTCACATAGCACAAGAAGCCCTAGTCCAATCGTTGAAACAAGAAGTCTTTGAGTTGGAGGTTTTAAATAGACATATTAAAAATGAAAATGAAGTATTAAAGGAGCAAAGCAGATTGGACAAGATCATTCATGATAACACTATGCTACATCTGGGACTGTGGCAGAAAAAGAACAGGAAATTGAAGAAGAAATGCAAGAAGATAAGTAGAGCACTGATTAATCTCAAATTTAGATGCTTGATGAAGAAGCCCAAGATGTTAGCAGCACCAAGAAAGAGGAGAAGAGGACTGGATGTACTGGCAGAGGTATCAGGGCATATGAATTGAAGAAGGATGATCAAAATTTTGGTTGCATGGGGACATGCAAAACCTTCACAATGGGGGTATGTTGAGTCCCAAACTTGCATCTTTCCTATACACCTTTTTGGACTTTTTCTATTTACCTGGACCTCCTAAGTCATCAACATCATTGCATATTAATCATAAAAGAGCATTTGAAGTGGTTTTTAACTATGTTTTGTGTCTGTTGTTTGAATTATATTTTTTCTCATTGAGCTGCGGAATCTTGTCACTTTCCGCAGCTGCTTCAACTTTCCGCAGCCATTTTGTTAAAGTCTATATTGCAGGTGTCTTCAGGCAAATCAAGCCACATGGGCAAGTTGGAAATGACATGGACATGGACCGATTCCTACTGGCTCAGTCAAATTCATCAAAGAAGGTCGTGGTCAAAGGTATTCAAGCGGTGGTCAACCTAAGAGTCCTACGGTGACAGAACTCTGTTTTCCACCACGTGAAGACTTGCGTGGCCGTTCCTAAATCTCAGGGGACGTATCAACACCTGTGAACTGCTCCATAAGCCGAATTCAACGGCCACCCTCCATAGATTTAATCTTCATGGCAGCCATAATGCTAGATTTCTGGACGTGGTTGTTCACATGTCTTTTATCAGCGTAGATTGTAGGAAATTAGTTATGTCATCCTATGTTATAAATAATGCGTTCTCATACGCATAGTAGCTAGCTTATGTAATGTAATTTTGCTGAAAAGAATTCCCACTGTGCCGTGACATTATTTCCTTGTTATGACTGCGTTTTGAATACATGAGCAGACTTTGTTCATAAGCATAATTCGTGGTTGATATTTGTTGCCGAGGATTGTGCAGAGGGCCCCTGCACACGCCGAGATTTTGTTTATTACTGTATAGTTTCATGTTTTATTTCCTTGCGTCCATTATGCCATAATTATTCACGTGTATATATTACATCTCTTAGGGTATTAACGTTTTATTTATGTCCATAATTTTTCATGCTTTATAATGCTGTTAACTGATCAGTGTCTTTGTTCCAGATTACAGTAGGCAGCCCGGGCATTTGCTCATAGTTTTACAATGACTAATTACATGAAATCAGTCTTGTCCTTCTACTGATTTATTTTTCTTAGTTTTTAATTCCAGCACTGTTTTATTTATTTCAGTTTTGTATATTTACTTTAATAGTTAGATTAGATATTAAATTGCTCATGTCATTATCAGTTACCTCCGAAAGCCATGCGAGACTAATGGTGAGGGATTGAAGTATGGGTGTGTAATTTGATATTAGTTTATTTTTCTGCAAATTAGATATCAGATTGCTCAATTTTTTTATGATTACCTCTGAAAGCCATAGCGAGACTAATGGTGAGGGGTCAAAATATGAATTGATGTAATTTGATTTTAGCTTTATTTTTCTTGCAATTTTTGGATTTCTTTGAGCACAGTTTCTTTTGTATTTAGACAGCAGCAAGGGTAATGGGTTTCATGATCAATGGTTCACTGTTTGTTTGACTAGTATAGTGGCACATTTTCATTCTCTTTTCGGAATTAATTTTGTTATTGCATGTTTTAAAACTCTCTTGAAGTTTGAAGTTTGGAAAATCTTTATAAAGGACATCATTGCCTTGAACATTTATATCCATACTTGTCTTTTATAATTTCCATCTCACATTAGGAAACCAACCAAGATAAAACCCCAAGATAAATAAATAACCAAAAATGACAAAAAGTAAGAGATAGGTTATCTTGCACATATAGTGCGCCACATTTCGTCAGCTTACGAATCCCGGATTGACAAATTAATGTAGCAATTTAGGACACACTAAATTGAACAAACACTAGCCAAGGCACAATTTTCCTCATCATCAGTCTTGGATGAGGATCCATCCCTGGTATTCCGTCGAAACTCTTCTTGTACCAAATCTGACCATAGTCGCTCCCAATCTGGTAACTTCTCCCTCCCATTCACAGAGTCATGGTAACTATGCTAGCTCTTGGGAAGGCCTAGAAGTGTTAGGCTCACCAATTCATCATCAGCTATAGTAATTCCAACACTTCCAAGCTCATCTTGACATTGAGTGAACTTGGTCAAGAATTTTTGGATTGTGTCGCCCTTCTTTATTTTGATTTTCCTGAGCGTGTCCTTGAGGGCCAATTTTTTGTGGTCACTGTTGCTTTGAAACAGATCTGTTAAGGCCTTCCACATAGCATATGGAGTTTCCTTTCCATGGAGACTCGAGACAATATGATTTTGAACTCCCTCTAACAAGATCCTCCTCGCCTTTGCTACCTTCTTCTACCATGCATCGAGAAGTTGGGCATCTACTGCTTCGGGCTTGGGAATATCATTATCTATGAATTCCTTCATCTTTTCCTTCCATGAAATATAATTCAAGCTACCCTCGAGTGCATATTCGATTCTCAATCCATTGAATACATCCTCATCTGCTTCTAGCTCCAAATAAAGTATCTCAAAATTTGAATATTGTTCAACACAAACTCAATTTCTTCTCCACTATTGTGATTCCTGACGCTATGATACCATGTAAAAATTTCTAACACAACTATGATACCATGTATAAATTACACCAATGGATTCAATCTGATCATGCAATGTAATAAAACAAGATATTGAATCCTTATACAATATTTGTGGTTATAAAACATGATCGCTCAATCACATGCAAGTATGAGAAAGAAGTAAATCAATCGCACAACGCAAGATTGTTTCTGGGGAAAGCAACTGCTCAAAACCCATCCATATTTATTGTATAATCAACCAAGGAATCATGAAAGAATACAATGCATGTGTGCTCCCCACAATCTCATACACTCTACCAATTGTCTCACGCTGATCTAGGAAAAATTGGACCAATCCATCATGGGATTCTTGTGGCTTTATAACTGCACCTGGGCAGTTTGATAAAAATACAATTGATAGTTTACTTGCCTTTAACCTTTGTCTCAACTGTGTTGTCATCAGAAGTGACATGCATGCAACTATTAATAGTGAATCATCGGTTACTTGGTTGATCAGTTCTTGTGAATTAAATTTATTTTAATTCACTTGATCTACCACTAGCTCATCAATTAGGTATAACTAGTTAAACTGGTTTTAACTCAATTAATGTGAGTTAGCTAGTTGCACTCACACCACACTACTGATACAACTGCAACTGGACCCTGTAAATAATAGAATCACTCTACATGCCTATCCTTTGACCCTAAACTTGAAATTCTTGAGCTAACTAATTCTATCACACTTATTTAACTATTAAAAGTCGTTATGAGATTATATTACAATTTATTTAAAAATTGGTTGCCCACATTCTCACTAATGTGTCACTAGAATTCCTCACTCATGTGTGACCTGGAATCCCACACTAGTATGTGGTGTGTTTTCTTGCTGAATTTCAGCACAATCCATCCAAGGCTCCTATGGAACCATAAGTCACAGATCACCCTTCCTCTTCCATGCCTCCTACTTCTGGCCCTCTCCAGATTGAGAAACCTATTAGTGAATCCATCGTCTAACCACCCCCAAAAGGTTTTTTTGGAAATCATCCTATAATCTGAATGCGAGAGTTGCGTAACACTACAAAATTGTAGAGGATCTAGCTCAAGCACCTTCGGCTATGTCGGCTTTGGAGGTCCTTCAGTCGTGTTCATCACAATGGAAGGCACTACTTTCCACTATTGGAGGGATTGATCCTGTAGATTTTAATATTATTACTTTCGCTCTTGAGAAATTTTTTCCTCACCTCCCATCTCAGGTGGCTTTTCTGATTCAAGTTACCGTGATGGGAAAAAACATTCATATGACTATTGTTGATAAAGGCACTTTGACCTGCATCATGCTTATTGCGTGTTGGAAAGAAATCGGCTCTCCTCCATTGAGTCATTCCCCAAATACCTTGGAAGATTTCTACGGTAGAGGTTCTCAACTGTATGGTATTCTAAAATCATTGCCCATCCTGTTGGAGGGAAAAATGGTGAATTTAAAAGTTGAGGTGGTATACATCAACTTGAATTATAATCTCCTTCTTAGAAGCAGTTGGACTCATGCCATGGTTTGCGTGGTCTCCACCCTTTTTCTTGTCCTTTGTTTTGATCATCAAGGAAAAATTGTGATTGTCCATCAGTAAGCTTTCTTTTCCTATGATTCTTCAACAGGAAACATTCCATATGTTGGGAATACCACTACCCCCTATGAGAACATTGGGTCAAGGCTATTCAAAGACTTGTCCCTTATGGGAATTTTTCCACTCCCGCCTCTGAATGTCGCCACTATCAATATGATATCATCTACTCATGATCCATGGATTGTTCCCAATCTTGACCAGCTTGAAATTTTTTGTGACGTTATTCCTTTGAGCCTTGCTGAACAAATGTATCGGAGTATTTTCATGGCTTCTAAGGCTTCATCTAGAACCAACAATCGATTAGTTTCTTCTCTGGACACTTATGTGTAGTCTCCCTGGTTTGGTTCTTGGGAATCTAATGATCCCTTGAATAATACTTTCCCCACCAACGAAATTATCGTGGAGGTAATGTCTCTTGAAGAAACCCCATGGAATGATGGACATCATTGTTCCTTGTTTCTCCCAACCTTAGGTGACATCTCCTCCTGTCTAGAATCCCATGTTTCATCTGTACTGACTGGCCCATTCCAGAATCCAATTTTGATTGATGAAGTGTTGTCTGAAGGGAACATGGAAAATATTACTCCAACCATTCTGATCGACATCTTTTTCAAACCAGGGATTGTTGGGAATTTTCATATTGGTGCATCTTGTTATCCTAATGAGATCAAGATCTACACCAAGATTTTCCAGGAATTCTTCAATGTATTCGCGTGGTCATACAAAGAGATGCCTGGCATTGATCTAAGTATTGTCGTGCATGAAATCACTACCTATCCGGACTCAAAGCTCATTCACCAACGGCTTTGTCCTATGCACCCAAGAAAGGTTGTTTCCATAAAGGGTGAATTTGAAAAACTTCTCAAAGCCAATTTTATTTATCCTATACCATTGAAAGATTAGGTCTCAAATATTGTTCCCATTACTAAGAAACAAGGGACCATTTGGGTTTGTTTTCATTGCCGTGATATTAATTAATCGTGTCCTAAGGATAATTACCCCACTCCTTTTATTTACCGGATCATTGATGAATGTGTCGAGAGTGAGATTTTTTCCTTTATGGACAGTTTTTCTGGCTATAACTAGATTAAAATTCCTCCAACTGATCAGCACAAAGCCACGTTTATTTGTCCGTGGGAGGAATTTTACTACAAAAATCTCCCTTTTGGCTTGAATAATTTTGGGGCCACCTTCCTGTGAGCTATTTTGTATTCTTTTCTTGACATCAAGCACATATTTCAGCCATATTCTTACGACCTTCTTGCTCATTCCACAAAATGTCGAGATCACCCATAACACCTCAGAGCCATCTTTCTTCTTTGTCGACACTATAATATCAGGTTGAACCCTCATAAGTGTGTTATGTGTTGAATCCAGTTAACTCTTGGGTTTCATGGTGTCCAAAGAAGGCATCTGCATCAATGCTCTTAAAGTTGAGGCAATCATCAATTTTCCTCCTCCTTCTTCTTTTCATCAACTGCAAAGTTTGCAGGGGAAATCCAATTTCCTCTATCACTTCATATTGAATTATGCAAATCTGGCCAAAATATTTATTCGCTTATTGAAAAAGGGAATCTCATTCATATGGGATGAAATTTCCCAAAACTCCTTCAATGCTTTAAAATGAGCCCTCATCAGTGCTCCTCTACTACATCCTCCAAATTATCACCGCGATTACTGCATGTAATTTTCCGTTGCCAACAACACTATCAGTTATATTATCGTTGTCATCGATTATTTCACTAAATGGACTGAAGTGATCCCTACATACGATAATGAAGGTCTAACTGTGATGAAATTCCTGTTCAATCATGTCATAGCTCAGTTTGGTGTCCCGAAAGCGATTGTCATTGATCATGGCTCTCACTTTCGAAACCATATGATGATAGAGTTCATAGCTCAATTAAGGTTACATCACGATATCTCCACTCCTTATTATCCATAGGCCAATGTCCAGGTTGAAGCTATCAACAAATTTTTGGTGACCATGCTTCAGCGCACCATTGGGAAGCACAAACGAGATTGGAATCTCATGCTCTTCTCAGCTCTGTGGGCTTACCAAAATTCTGCTAAGACTGCCACTGGATTCACACCATTTAAATTGGTGTATGGTCTAGAGGCCACACTCCCGATCGATTGTGAAATTCCTTCTCTGAAGCTAGATGTCGAACTACTTCCTAGTACTTCACCAGAAGAGGAACATTTACTTTACCTCGAGCGTCTTGATGAGACCTAAAGACTTGTTTCTTTAGTATTTGAACCAAAAAAAAGACGATTTAAAGCTCAATATGACAAATCCATCGACTCTCGCGTTTTATCTAAAGGTGACTTGGTCCTACTTTATGACCAAGCCCACGATAAGTTGGGAGTCAGAAAACTCGAGCCAATGTGGTACAGGCCCTATATCATTCAATGAGTATTGGAAAGAGTAGTCTATGAGCTATCAGATTATGATAGCAATCAATTGGTTGAACCTCGGAATCAGCTCTATCTGAAGAAATATTACGCTTAATCATGAGTGTGATACTTTGTACATTAGTGTTTTATTCACTAGTGTGCTTTGATTAGATTTTTGGTGTGAATTTTTGCTTTGCAGACATGTTTCCTCTTCTCACCTTGTGTTCCACTTGGTTTGCATATGACATCGAATCATTACATCATTTTTGCTGATGGCGCTTGTCATAGCACACGGAACCTGTCTTCCACACAATGGGTACTCTTTGCCCCTGATGGTGATTTGATTAATTTACAAGGTATTTGTTTGGGCCGAACAACTAACAATATTTCCAAATATAGGGCAGTTATCGAGCTATTATCAGATGCTATTGATCTCAGAATTAGAGATTTGGTTGTTAAATTAGACTCACAACTCATTTTGTTACAGTTAAATGGCCATTATTCTGTGCAAAATCCTAAAATTTTACGTATGTATTTGCGTGTTCAATTATTGGAAAAGAATTTTGATTTTATTACATATCAACATATTCTAAGAAGTTTAAACACATTAACAGGTACATTAGAAAATCATGTATTAGATAAACATCTACCAACATGTAAAAACCAACACATCATTACGATACACAAGTAGTCATAGAAACATGCATATATATATATATATATATATATATATATATATATATATTGGGTTTGTCAAGTGTGTTACATCAAAATCTCCAAAAATATGTGTTCTGTGAAAAAAATGGCTCTTTGATCCTGCATCAGTACAAAAATGTAAGAACAGGATTTTTATCCTCCCACATGGTGCTCGTGATAGCAAGAAACCACTCAAATCACTCGCCAAAGTAAACGATGTAGTCTGCCTGGAACCCCGATTTTATGCCTCTGAAAGTGAAGAGGAATTACATCAAAGGTAGAATACTCGGTGATGCCTCTCATAAGGCCTACCAAGCTCTACTTTAACTCAGATAATGGGTCTCCTCCCTCCTCGTAAGGGACATCATCCACCGGGTAAGCTACCCTACTCGCGATCAGTGACATACCTGGCTTTCTTTGAGGACACATGTCTATAAAAACATCATAAGTTTACAACTCAGAATATATGACAAAAACATTCAAAAAGTAAAAAATGTTAAAAAACAATTTTTACATGCATCAGTACACTATGTGCCTGGCGGAATGGGTAAATTTAGATCTCCCCTGAAGTCGATGCCTGCATATGCAAAGTCCTCAACCATGATGAGTTGACGACATAGCCAGCTGAAAAATGTTGTAGGCACTACAAGGAAAATACCCTCTAGCAGATATTTTTTAGGAAACCCTTATAAAAATAGCCCAGATATCTGTTTGTAAAGGAGGTCTCTAGAGGAGGTTGGTGGGTGGGTTTTTGCAATGCGTTTCTCATCATAAACCGCACCAATGTAGTTTACAAAAAACGCACTAGTGCATACTAAAAATTGGCACAGCGAGACATCGTGCTCTTCGTACAAACTCACCTGGTGTGTCTAAGTACTATAGCCACCGGTGCTTTACATATAAACAGGCCCAATGCGTCTCCGTAATCCAGTGCATCGTAATGATGTGCGATGTGCCAACGATAATACCGCCTGGTGCATCTCAAAAACCCGCGCACCAAAATATTGTTAAATAATAAAAAATTTACCGGCCGTAAAAAATGTCATTTTTACTTCTTCAGTGCTCTAGACCTCTCAAACACTGGTGTGAGTTTTTCTTGTGTGAGGCACCCTACAATTGGTGCTCCTATTGCACACATTGCTACCATCCATTGTGCACCTTGTGCAGTTCGAATTTTCGAAAACGGTGGGCAAATTTGGTTTCTTCAATTACTCAACAAATATGCCTCCTCGATGCGTAAATGTACAAGTATTCTACTTGTTTCTCAATAAATAAATGTTTTAGTAGATTATATTTTAAAAATAACTTAAAATTAACTATTTAAAAAAAATAAAAAAATTTATGCAGTGGGTTCGAGCCATTTAGCTTGCACAATTCACAGTGATGCCTGTAAATTTACAGGCCGCACCATGAACGGTGTTAACGGAAACGGAATCGGGTTCTGGTATGGTACAGAAAAAAACATGCACCATAACTAATTTAAAAAATAACATGGTGGTGCGGTCATTTAAACGACCGCACTGTTGACTATGTAATAGTGTCGGGAGGGTCGTGTGTTGACCAAGGCTAACCACCCGGGGCAGATAGTTAGGTCAGTGCACCGCCTTCCTGACATCATTACATATTCAATGGTGTGGTATTTTATAGGATCACACTGTTGAATATGTACTATTTTTGGGCGGTGTGTTTACCAAACTATCCGCCCCGGGGTGAATAGTTAGGTCAGCACATCGCCCACCGAATAGTAGTACATCGTCAATGGTGCGTTCGTTTACAGGACCACACCGTTGACCATGTACTATTTTTGGGTGGTGCTTTGACCAAAATATCTGCCCCAGGGTGGATAGTTTCATCAATGCACTACAGAAAAATATTCCCATATTTGGAGGTGCGCAAAAACTTTCCATGCGCACCAAGCGTAGTGCGCGATAAAAAAGTACGCACCGGTACCGGTGCATAACTTTTTTTGGGGGCGCACCAACTGTTTTTTTTTTCAATATATATATACATTTCTCATTTAACAAAAAAATTTTATTTAATATGTGAATCATTCAACGACGTCAATGGAGAGAACAAAGGGAACAACAAGAACATATGGAGGACTGGTATAACGTGATTCAGGTGTGGGAGGCACAAGAGAGAGAGAGACTTTTGTAACCTCACCTTATTACAACAGCCACCCAGTTGCTCCTAAGGGAGGTAGGGCTCCTCAAGTTCTACAAGGAGGCTACATCCCTGAAGGGCCATTTTCGGTTATTGAGACAACTGATCTTTAGGTGGGATTCCCACCGACAAGCTTTCCGGGTCGGTCCTAGCCAATGGCTCGCACCCACTGAGGAGGACATATATTGTTACACCAATTTTTGGTCATCTAACCTATTAGTATTAGATGGACCAAGGTACACCATTTATGACCAATTTTACCCTAAGTAAAATTTCTTTCACTATGAAAAATAACTTAGTAATCCATAATTTATTAAGTTGTTTATGGTCTAAACAGGAAACCCCGTGAGAAAATATTGAATAAATCCATATTTGTTTGATTTTCCTCAAGGGATAATTACTTAAACAGTAGTTTAATTAATATTCCTAGTCATATTTAACCCAAAACAAGAAAATTAATTAGATAAATCATTATTTTTCTTATTATTTTCTAGGAATAATTATTTAAAACATTATTTAAATAATATTCCTTGTTGAATTTAACTAAATAATTTATAAATAATTGAATAAATTACTATTTAAATAAATCATTTATTTATTTATTATTCACAAATAACGGGATTTGACCAAATTCAAATTATTTTTCCCTCCAAAAAATATAATAAAATATTCCATAAAAGTTGGATCTAGGTTTGGTTAATAATATTTTAATTATGCACCAATATCTAGACTAACTAAAAATTTTGTTATAAATAGAAGGTTTTTTCCATTCACTCACTACCTTTTGTTGCCTAAAGATCACTCTGGATCTAAACTTTTTGTCTGACTTTGATCCTCCATCATTGTCATATTTTGCTACCATTTTTCTTGTGAGCTGCCTTTGAGTTCCATTTTTTGTCTGGGTTTTCTACACCATAAAGAGAGAGAGATCTTAGATCTGAAGTGCTAAGGACATACAAGAACCCATCCCATTGAGGGGGATTGGTAACATCTTTCTATGTTCCCTTCCCAAGTTTCATAATACAAAAATTCTTTAAAAATATTCTTGTCTTGTTCATTGGATGCATGGTGCAACTCATATTTATTTGTTGTTTAATGTATTTTAACTGCATAGATTTGGATTTTGTAGCATTTTTCTTGGTCAACTATCTGCATTTCTAAATAAATTGACAACCATATTTGATGTTAGGGTTGTTTGTTATGCACAACTACAGTGAGCTTTTTTCGTACGCTTGCGATTAGAATTCATGCTAACAACTAGCGACTCCACAAGGGTTTACGATTACAACTGTTGTCATTTTTCAAATCCCTACGTGACCAGTTGCTTCAAACCCTAGGGCTTTTTTTCAACTTCCTGTTTTTCTTTTCTTGATATTTTTTTTAACCTTTAAAACCCTAAAACAGTAAAAATTATAACTTACGGGTGTTTCTGGGCCAATTGCGCAGGTGACAGGTATCAGTCGCAGCTGAGACGAAATTTTTTTCTAAAACCTAATCTTGAGAGTGTCGGAAGTGTAGGTCGCACTTTTTGGGCCAAAACATGCAACCTCAACATTTAGGATGCAAAATATAGCCTCAAACCTGCGACCTTTGCTAAAAACAGGTCAGAAACTGCAACATGTACTTTTTGAGGGAATTTTTCTATGATTTTTTTGGGTTTGTTTGGGCTACTATTCAAGGCTTTCTGACCTGTGTCTCCACCCATATTGGTCTTGTACTTGCTCTATTTTACTCATCGAAGTAGGAACCTAACCACCTAGGGCTTCAGTATGCTTCCACCTTTCTAGGAGGAGTTTAGCTGAACTGGGTCATCTGAGATTTTAGTGTGTTCAGCCATTTTTCAAATATGATCCTGTACCTTCAAATACATTTCATATTGGTTATTAATCCATCCAAAACACCTCTTTTTTAGTTTTTTTTGGTCCTCCTTTAGGTTCCCCTCCGCTTCCCTTCAGGTTGTAGCCTTTCGCCACCTCATTTGCAGCACTTTTCCCTCTGGTTTTTTGTTGTTTTCTGCACCTATTTCCAACAAATCTGACCTTTAGATCATTGTCCCTCCCGAATTTAGATCCATTGGCTATTTTTGTGTGTTTTTTACTAGATTTTTCCCACTCTTAGACTAGTTGTTGGGAAGCCCTCCTTCCTGGGTTTAGATTGATGCATCTTTAATTGCTTATTTTCTATTATATTCAATTTACTTTACTGTTATTTGTAGATTTATTTATAGTTATACAGCACACTTTTTCTTTTTTTCTCTCTACACACGTCTGGGTTTAAAAATTAAAATTAACACACTTAACACACACACCCTAAGTGAAGATCGCCTGGTTTACACCGCCAGGCCAAGACTATAACATTGTAATCAATTGATCCTGCACCTCCCTGCCCTTGTTTCGACATTTTAATCATTTGATCCTGCACCTCCTTGCCCTTGTTGGTCTCTCTTCCTTCTATAATCCATGTTTTTTTTATATCATTGCACCCCCAAGGCATTTCAATCCCAGAGACTTCTTGGCCTTCATCCTCAGTTTCTATTCGGAATACTTACTCCTCTACATAGAATTCAAGTTAGTCCTCCACCGAGTTCCCATTCTGACTTCGCTTCTTATTCATCAGTTTCCCCTTCTAGTTCTACCCCCTATCACCTTCACCATGTCTGGTTCAAGACCTAACGCTAGTGGTAGCCCCAACCCTAATGCTGGGAATACTACTAGTGGGACTGCAATAGGAACTATCCTAGCTTCTCCCTTGCTCCCTTAAATGGCAGGTCTCAGTCTTCCCGATTTTAACCAATTGATCAATGACCCAATACACCATGATCCTATTTGGCCTGCTATGCGAACCAAGCTTTCTTCCGACATCCCCAAGTTTGAAGGTATTGCTGGAGAGGATCCTACAAACCATGTTCGATCTTTCCACATGTGGTGTTCGTCTAAATCAATCACAGATGAATTTTTCCGTCTTCGATTTTTCTAGCATACGCTTACTAGAGAAGCTTCTAAGTGATATGTTGACCAGGCCTCTGCCTCTCATAACACTTTTGCAACTCTTGCCAGGGTTTTTCTGTCTTACTTCTAGCTTCCCGTTCGTTATGACACTGGTACCAAACTTTTGACCTCTTTCCATCAATCTTCTGTGACCTACCTATCTCATCATGTCTAGGAATGGCGAAGAGGAAAGAACCTATGTTGAGCCCCTACCTTTGAATACCGTGTCTACATGGACTGGTTTCTCAGATCCCTTTTTCTTGTTATTGGAAAATATGTCGCATCTCATTTCCCTCAGACCGAAGAAGCTACCCTCCAAATTGCGTTGAAATATGACTTGACCTACGCACAGTCTAGTTATGTTTATACAGTCTTACCTGATCTCCCTAGACGCGATGGTGCCAATGCACAGGGGGAATCCCATACCGCCAATGGTATCATTGGAGCCCTTTCTCATCCGTACACTCATCCTACCAGGGGTTATGGTTTCCCTAAGAGAGGGGCCAGCTCCTCCAACACTTTTCCCCCTCCCAGTAGCATGTATCTAGGATACAACATGCCTCCTCCTTTTTCCCAACCTGTTTACCACAATGTTTCCCAACCTACTTATTATCTGTATCCACAGTCTGGTGCTCGAGCTCCTCCAGCATTAGCACCCCTGCCTCCCTTGCCTTCTAAAAGCCCGCAACAGTAGCCACCACCCCCCCAAGGGCAGGTGTACGCATAGAAGGGTGCAACTAATCCTCCTACTTCCAAAAAGAAGAGGAAAGGCAACCAAAATCAATCCGCCCAAGGTAATCCAGGACCTAATCCCCAAGGGAATGCACCTAACACTGCTAACCAGCAACAGGGCACTCATCCCAAGTAGGACAGGCCTATTCTCATGAATAAGCCTTGTTCTTGTTGCGATTTCTATGGTCACTACACCCATGATTGTCCTCTTTTACCTCAGATACATTAGATGTGGGAGACTCAAGCAGCATCCTGAGGACTGCACACCTCCCCTTCAGTTCCTCCCAATGCTACACCTATCCAATCGGCTATGTTTACCAATCCTTTCCCCCAATAAGGATTCGGGGGTACCCAACCCCCTGAAGGTCAAGCACCCACTCAACCTCCTCCATCTGGTACCGCTAATTACCAAATTCTCATGATGAACTCTAAACAACCCATTACCATTGACCTCAACCTTCAAACTCAGTCCCATCAGTACAACAAGCCTCCCGCTACATCTGCCCCTGAGCCCCCTTCTTCAGGTTCATGAAGCCTCTTTCGACAACTAATGGTCCTTTACAGATCCCTCATCCTATGGAAGAGGTCCATACCAAGATCCCCAAGGGACCATTACGCCAAAACATTGCTTCTGGAAAATTTTCCCATTCATATAGTATAGTAGATGATTTGGCGCAATCTCCTACTGCCATCTCAACGTTGGAACTCCTTCAGTCGTGCCCTTCACAACGAAAATCTCTACTAACTACCATGCGCGCTATGGATCCTTTAGATGATTGTTTGATCATCTTTGATGTTGACTAGTCATAACATCCCCCACTTCCTGCTTCCGTCGCTTTCCAAATCCCTATCAAGATCCGGAATGCCAACATCTCCCGTTGTATCATTGACAAGGGGGCATCCACCTGTGTGATGTCCCCTTCAGCTTGGAAGAAACTCGGATCTCCAGAGTTGGCCCCTTCCACTATCACCCTCTAAGCATGGGATGGCCACTCTTCCTAGCCCATAGGCTTGTTCCGCAATTGTCCTATTACTCTTGCAAGCAAGATGGATTGTGTTGATGTAGAAGTCATAGATTCCCCCATGGATTACAACATTCTATTGGGTCGTAGCTACACTTATGTAATGTATGTTGTCCCATCTACGGTTCACCATAATATGTGCTTTCCTCACAACAGAAATATTGTCACCATCGACCAGTTGACATATTAAGAACCGAAGTCTCAGACCTCCCCTAAGTCCATCATCTCTTCGGTGGCCAATAAAAAAATAGTCAAACCTTCAACCAGTGTTTCACCCGGAATCTACAAAGACTCCTCTTTTCTTGGTTCATTCCCTGGTCTTTCTCCTCATGTCTCCAATCCCAGCTCGTCGAATGTTTTCATGATGCAATCATCCCGGTCTGCCGTCAAGTGGCCCGCTTCGACTAGTCAGCAGCCCCACCCTCCGCAACCTACTCCTAGCACCTCGACTTAGACTTCAGGACCCCCTCCTCCACGCCCCTCATCTACACCCAGTACCCCTGAGCATATCTACCCTCCTGGCACAATTCCTCCTGGCCTTAACCATATCATAGTTGACCCGCCTGACCATTACCCCTCCGGTCAGATACCGTTCCTAGCTCCCCATCTTGGAGTATTTTCGATACCTATTATGGCTACCTTATCTCTTCCTAACATGACCCTGGGGATCCCAGTCTGGTACAGTGGTCCTCCAGTGACCATTTTTCCTGGTCAACCCAAACCTTATCTTGCTTTGACCCTGGTCCAACTGGTCTCCATGACCCCTCCCTTTGCTTTCGTGCCTCAACCACCTCAACAAAAACCTACTCCTGTTTCGAAAGCTTGTAGTGAGGGGGGGAAAGCTCGCAAGAAGGCACTTAAAGATAAGGCTGCCCCAACAAACCCTGCTCCTCCTCAACCTCCAAAGCGTACCCCTCGTGTGCTCTGTGTGATGTTGTCGATCAACCCTCCTATCATTGTCCTGAATTGTCTCGTATCAGTCCCACGGTCAATGTCACATTCCCTAAGTCTATGGTCCCTGAAGCCTCTATTCCTTCCTAGAATGAAACCAGGAACCCCAAGAATATTCACACCAACCACCCCTGTGCTTTGTGTGATCTCCATGGCCATTATACCCATCGTTTTCCCTGCCTCACGCATTACCAGGCCTCTTTGGAAGTAGTTCAGGAGTACGATATTGAACAGAACCAGTCTACCTCTCTCGTCCTTGTGCAGCATGCTTCAGTCCAACCTGAGGATTTACTCGCTCCCATTGGCATTCCCCCTACTGATGTCAAGATGACGGATCCCTCAGCCACCATCCTCTACCTATCATCATTCATGAGATCCATGATGGAAGATCCCTTAGAGACTTCCCCTTCTGTTTCACTTGACCTCCCTTCAGCGATCACCCTGGGCTCAACATCAGTGAATCCCTTATCTGGTTGTTCTTCTGTCACCCCCCGTGACGATGCACATGTGAACCTATCTTCTCATGATGATGACTTAGATAGCTTCGCCACATCATGTGGTCCCTTTTCCTCCATTCACCCCATCTTATATTGTGATGATGACATCATGGAAGTTGTTTCCACCCCCGACTTCATCTTTCCCACCCATAAGAGGAATGGCACCATCCATGTCTATGGTGGCTTTCATGACCTGAGCCCAAGCTACCACCAAGGCAGCTCCCACACACCACCTACCCGTCGATGTGCAGGTGGTATACATCCTACCCAGAGCACTCCCTCTAGCAGTGTTTTTTTTCTTTCTACCTTTCGTTTGGGTTGCCAAAATTATTCATAATTCTCTCATTTTTTGTCTTGTGGCACCTTTCAGATGGACCCCCATCCACACCTTATATCAATTATGTCAATGGTGCAAGTTTCTACTCCCAAAATCTAGCCTTAGCAGGTTGGGCCATTTTTACCCCCTTACATTCACTTGTTCTCTTGAATGGCGTATGCATTGGTATTGCCACCAATAACCAGGATGAATATGATGCAGTGCAAGGTTTATTAGCTTATGCCCTTTCCCATCGCGTCCTTAACCTTCATGTTCATTTAGATTCCCTGCTTCTTGTCATGCAATTGAATGGTGCCTATCGTGTGCATAATCCTATCCTTTCTAGAGGATATTTACGACTGAAGATTTTGATGCATGAATTTGAAATCATTACATTCAGTCATGTACCTAGAGCACAAAATCACAATGTAGATAGCATTGCAAACAACATTATAAACTGGCTTTTATCACACACATTTCATACAAGACAATAACAATAAACCATAAAACGATGCATATCCATTATATGTTTCGTATAAATGTTTTAGAGTCCATCAACTCTGATACATATGACATGCCCATAGCATGTTACAAAAAACTCAAAACTAGGGGAATCACATGCCCCTACACCAAATCACTATCTAGAGGATCTCGGGCCAATAGCTCTACTCCTACAGCTCGTAGATCTCACATCCCCTGACCGGCCATCGCCATGCACTACATGACCCCTCTCCACTCTGAGGGTAGACCAATACATGGCTCTATGTACAGTTAATCCAATTCTTGCTAGTCGTGCTTTGAAACATCGGTCAGAAGCCTCTCACATCTACAACTGATGTCCTCAAGGAGGGCCACTACATCCTGATTTTTTTGTGCTCTCAACCCACTAGGTCCTGCAGCTCCTAATACTTTAGGTCGTCCCATGTACCTGATTGGTTTTACCAGTGTTGTATCTTCATACCAAAAATGGATGAATCAGTACCATATATAATATTCTGAAACTTTAAAATGCACATAAAATATTAGCAACTTTTCACTTACCATCAAGCCCCCATACTTGGCCAGGTGGCAGTGGCAAGTCTAGGTCCCCACGATAACTCATCCCACTATAGGGATAGTCATCTATGTATAGTGCCATATGATCCCAATGAGCGAAAAATTTGGGTCAGAACACCCGTCTGATTGCCCCACCTACCCCTCTTCATAGTAGCCACCCCCAGCGGCACATCCTCGGCTCTCGTGGGCCCCCATACTGGATATGTATGCGAGTCTAGAGTGTCAGAATCTTCTCAAAGAAGAGAGAGCACAACATTGTGCCATATGCATATTAATGGTTCAATTGTCTCTTGCATAGCAACAACTGTCATTTCAAAAATGACAGCGTCATTTGGGCCCACCCATAGTAGGTCCCACTCAACACAATCTCAACAAGCATCATCTGACCCCCAATGATGTGGTGGAGTGCTTGGTTACCCAAGATCCGCAGCACTGCTCCGGCCACAGCATGGGTCTCTAGCCTCTCTAGATCCCTGATCGATATCTGTGTCCCCTTCACATGGGGACCTAGTCAGAAATGGCGCTCTACAAACTCCATTATGTTCAACCCTTGCGGTAACACTGGTTGCGTATTTTCCACCATCCCAAGTGGTGGGAGACCAGTCAGGAAATATATATCCTAGACCGTCAACTCAATCTGGTGCCCCTGCACTATAAATACCTCATGTTTTGGATCCCACTAACTAACAATCTGGGCCAACAAGGGCTCTCCAACTCTCATCAAAGGGTTCCCTACAAACTTTAGGACCCAAAACTTGGCCAATGCAGTACGGACACCATGATCCTCTCGGATCTCCGACCATAATGTCTCCAGGTCTCTCTCTCTCTCTAGTTGTTCCTCAATTCTACCATATCTACACAAAACCATCATACTTTCCGGTTGTACAGAAATTAAATACTGCATTCAATCATAAAAACCCAGCTCTCAGCCAAGAAACAACACTAAAATCCATCTCTCTATCAGGTAGCACTTTTTAGGAAAATTACTGGGACAAGTCGCAGTTTTCTACCCAACACCTGCTACCCAGGTCGCAGATATTGCCCCAAAAAGTGCGACCCGACCGTGAAGCAGAGCAAGGGTATGTTCCTGAGCTGTAGGCACCTAAACTAAACTTTCAATCCACTAAAATGAAATATTAGGGCTAGGCCTCTTACCTACAATTGACAGATCTCAATTCCAATGATCAGTATTTCTGCTACGATCACCGCAAGATTTAGGGCCTTTTCTCCTCTCTGCATTCACCACAACTACACTTGAAAATGAGTGAATTTGGAGGGAAAATGCCTTATTAAAAGAGAAACCCCAGATTTTTCTTTCACCTGCTGTGACCAAACCGTAGCTCAGTTTGACAAACCATCCATACCATTGGAAAGCTCTCACTAGGCTCCAAAATGGGTATCTGTTAGTTTTTTGTGATTTGATACTTCACCAGGACACATTTTTTCCAAGAAGGGTCACTTGACCACTCCTCAAAATTGAATTTCTTCACTTGCAACACTTGTACTTCGGGCACCACCTTGCCTTCATACTTGTCTACGCTCATGTATATTTTTGTCGTGAGCAACTAGCTTGTACTCATGTTTTTTATGGTCCCCACTAGACCTATTCTGTGTGCTAGCATCATCAAGTCTCCCTTGTTTAGAGCATCCGATTTAAGTCATCATCGCATTCATGGAGTCTATCCCGAGTCCCTTTGTATCCCTCCATAGTCCTCCATCCTTCATTGCTTTTTCCCTCTCTCGTGTTGCACATTTTGTCCTTCAGTCATACTGTCCCCTATCCCCTTTAATATTGTATCAGTTGCTACCAAGTCATCCATTCCCTTCATGCTCTAACAAGAGAAGTTGTCAACCCGCTACTCAGTACCTCGATTCCACCATGATCCCTGGTGTCAGTCTAAGTCGCTCTACTATTATCTATAGTTACCTAGTTGAGGACCCCTTATTGCCTCACTTATGGAAGACCTCCTTCTATCGACATCAGCTCATTCATTCCAGAAGACAGGTCTAGAGGGCAGTATACCTTGGTTCCAACTTCCACTCTTGTTCGGTGCCTCGGATCAAGAAAAGGGACTCTTTATTTCCCTTTGACTTGATTGTTTCTCAGCTCTGACTCCTTACAGCATGATCGAGATCTGTATACTTGATGGTTCAGTGATGTAGCATATTGTACCAGTGATTTCTAGGGTGTATGTGAGACTTTTCAGACCTCATGAGGGGGTGGCCCTTCAGGTAGCCCCCCACATGCCCAGACGACCTCTCTATTACAGCCTTAGATGCAGCTCCATATATTTGATGGTTCTGGCCTCAGCCGCTTGTAGCGCCTCTTCAGTTTTCATGTATCATTTAGATTTTTAGAGCTCTTTCCTATTTTACAGGGCCTCTTTGGTTTTACTTATATCTCATGTACTCATATATTATTGTATAAGTCCTAGTTGTTATCCCAAGCACAATATGTATGTGGGATCCATTATCATGTTTTATATGGCCCATGTTTATGCCAGCATGTACTATATAGTTCAGTCCCTTTTTTACTTGATGCATTAGTCTTTCTACTTTGTTATCTCGGCAAGCAGAGGTATGCCTCCCCCCGCCACTTGTAGAGCAGGAACTCACTCATAAAAGAGACTTGGTGCACCTGTAAGTCTCGCCTCCTCAAGGTCTTCTCCTTTATCACTTTAGTCTACCTTATATTTCTCTCTCTCTGACTTCCCCTTCGGTGTCTGGTGATTGAGTTCTTACAACGTACTTTGGTCATACGATTAGCTCCTAACGCTCGCACATTGGGGGGCAATTTGTTACACAATTTTTTTGTCATCTAACCTGTTACTATTAGATGGGCTAAAGTACACCATGTAAGACAAATTTTACCCTAAGTAAAATTTCTTTCAGTATGAAAAAAAAATTAGTAATCCATAATTTATTAAGTTGTTTATGGTCTAAACAGGAAACCCCATGAGGAATGTAATATCCCCAAATTGGGATTGCTAGCAAGGCATGCTTGAAAAACGCATTTTTTAGGAATGTATGCTACAGAAAAAAATATTAGCCCTTGGATCTCTTAGATCTGATAATATAAGATCCAAATCCAAGAGGAAATTAGAAACCAAGCAAACTAGTTGAGTTAAACAATCCTCTCACAACAAGAATGGCTAGAAAATGCCTATTAATTGGACTCCAGCAATATGTGAACACAATACTGGAGCTACAACAAGCTAGTCATCCATGGAATGTGTTAAGAAACACTTCAGCATCAATTTCGAATACATCTGCAACTTCTTCTTCATTTTAGGACCCAAAAAGTGGGGAAAAGCAGCTATTTATGCCCTAAAAATGGTAATTTTAGATATTTGCGTAAAAATTAGGGAAAATGACGGTGGGATCCCTTATATTAGGTCATGTGGGACTCACATACCAAATTTTAGTGAAAAAAAATCACTTCATCTAAGTTAAACAGATCTGTCGGTCCCGATACAGCTCAAAAACACTGAAATCCCATGACTTTTACTAAACAGAAATTTACTGAAGCATAGACTGCGTGATTTTCTGAATTTTTTGAATGAAAATTAGTTTTAATATCATATCTAGAGTTCATTACATGAAATTATGAAGAAAAATGGAGATTAAGCTCCTTTATACATCACGGAGAATAACCTGGCAAGGGTTTCATGAGATCCACTGCATAAAAGTGCAGATCTGCATATCTAGATCTGAAAAATGCAGTTTTACTATAGCACTAAATAAATATGGCTGGAATGTACCAACACAGAAGAAAAATACAATACAAATCTTTTCCGGGAGAAGGGTTGGCCCTTCCTCCAAGGAATAAGCCCACAAGCAAGGGTTATAACCCTACTACTACAACTCTCTGGAAAAAGGACATAGTTTCTACAGGAAAATGTGCAGTTGATGCTACAGAATTATTTAGCCACATTCCGAGGTCAAAATATGAAGCCCACGCTGCTAATACACTCTTCCAGGAGGTTAAAGGACACACTCACTGAGAAGAGGCACTAGTACAATCTAGATATGAGCAGATCTAGTCTCCACTTGCTACAGCTCACTGAAACAAGTAAACCCCAACAGGATTTATGTTGTATAAGGGATATGGAGCTTTTCCATATGCCTGATAGTGGAAGATAAGTGCAATTCCCTCCAAGAGCTACTCAATGGAAGAAGAGAGAATCCCTAAACAGGAGATCCTCACAAGTCTCTTCTAAACAGCCAAGAGAACTCAAATTGTCTAAACAGACATCAAAATCAAATATCATCAACAACTGTCTCTTCAGCCTTCCCCTTCCTTTTATAAGTTGAGAGCTTTAGCAAACCCTAAACCACATTGATGAATTATCTCCTTTCACATGAGGACCTTCGTCTAGAACTGCGCTAATCAGCAAGGAGGTTCAATGCATCTGGACAGTGCTGTGATTTGGTCCTGTTGACCCAGTCAATCTGCCTCATCCCTTTTCACACTCAAGTGCAATCCATCCAGCTCACAAATTTTTGCCTATGTTGATCCTTGTTCACACTAAACTGGTTTGATCAATGATCTCTTCTTCTTCATGCATGCATGTTGACTTAGTCAAACTTGACTATGTCCTCATCTATTTTCCCTTATTCACACTCATAAGTGTAAAATCCAGCTACTGTGATGATCCCCTTTTCACATTATAAGGGTATTTTATTGAGATAGGCCTGATTTTCCTCTATTCACATTGGGCATTGATTTATTTTTATGTTCTTAGGAGTTTACATGTCCTCCTTTACATTTTATTCATCAATTAAGAAAATTAACACAAAATGAAATATTCCTATTAGCTTGGGCTAATTAGGAATATTACAAGGAAATATTGAATAAATCCATATTTGTTTGATTTTCCTCAAGGGATAATTAGTTAAACAACAATTTAATTAATATTCCTGGTAATATTTAACCCAAAACAGGAAAATTAATTAGATAACTCATTATTTATCTTATTATTTTCTAGGAATAATTATTTAAAACATTATTTAAATAATATTCCTTGTTAAATTTGAATAAATCATTTATAAATAATTGAATAAATCACTATTTATTTTTAAAATAATAAATTAATCATTTATTATTTATTATTCACAAATAAAGGGATTTGACCAAATTCAAAAAAAATTTCCCTCCAACAAATATAATAAAATATTCCATAAAAGTTGGATTTAGCTTTGGTTAATAATATTTTAATTATGCACCAATATCTAGACTAACTCAATATTTTGTTATAAATAGAAGGGTTTTTCCATTTACTCACTACCTTTTGTTGCCTAAAGATCACTCTGGATCTGTACTTTGGTCCGACTTTGATCCTCCATAATTGTCATATTTTGCTACCATTTTTCTTGTGAGCTCCCTTTGAGTTCCATTTTTTGTCTAGGTTTTCTACACCATCAAGAGAGAGAGATCCTACATTTGAAGCACTGATGACATACAAGAACCCATCCCATTGAGGGGGACTGGTATCATCTTTCTATGTTCCCTTCCCAGGTGTCATAATACAAAAATTCTTTAAAAATATTATTGTCTTTTTCATTGGATGCATGGTGCAACTCTTATTTATTTGTTGTCTAATGTATTTTAACTGCATAGATATGGATTTTGTAGCATTTTTCTTGGTCAAATAACTTTAGATCTAAATAAATTGACAGCCATATTTGATGTTAGGGTTGTTTGTTATGCATAGCTAAAGTGAGCTTTTTTCGTATGCTTGTGATTAGAATTCACACTAACATATATTTTATTACTAGCCTATCTAGGAGAGGGCAGGATTTTCCCTAGTTTCGAGATGTCCCCATCGGCTATGCAGCAGGCAGTCAATTGGCGTACTCCCATATATACATTAGGGATGATATAATTTCTCCTGCAGATTTTCAAGTGTCTGATGGTCAATTACGTATTTCTTCGTTCAGTGTGGAGGAGGTGAGGTTCCTCTCACTACTTCTAATTACCATTTCACACTATACTAGTGATGGGCAGCACATTAGTTGCCCCCTTTATTTTATGTTGATCCTTTATTCCGGGCACCACAACTTATGAGATGGTCTGCGATTTTTTTGCACCAGTTTTGTACAGCATTAGATAGATGTCATTCTCAAGCACGTGGGAGGTTGACCTTGGGCCTTTTGATTCAGATTTATTTTTTTTAGTTTTTGAGAAGTTTGAAGAGACGAGGCCTAATTTTTTTCAACAGCCTCATAGGTTGATGTTTCATTTACGTATGTAGATGTGGGGCGAGATGATGCCCCATAGGGGCCAATCTGACTTTCCCACCAGGATATATCCTGATGCACTGGAGTTTCTAGCAAATGTTGATGTTCACTCATTCATTCTGGTGCCATGCCCGTATGCCAGTTTGGATTGGTGAGGGTGTACCAACATCCTCTTCACAGAGGATGAGCCACTGGATGTTAGAGGTAATATTAGTGTTTTATTTAAATTAATATAGTTTCTTTTTTCCCCTTCGAAAAATCATAACTTTTCATTATAATGGAAAAATTACATGTTGTAGATGCCTTTAGGCATATGGATCAAAATTTGACATAGTCACATATCAAAAAAAGCAATGGTGCAAGTATAGCCCCTTAACGGTGTGTACATGATAATGTCAAAAATTTTGGTTTTCAAGATAAATACAATATATATGTTATGTTCTATGTGCTCAATATTAAAAATATATATATCATTTATATATCAGCGATCCATTGCTTATTTATGTATGGCCGGTGATAATATTTGAAGTGCTCCTGTCTGTTGTGTTGATCGATCAGCCATGTCCACCGAGGTTGAAGCGTGGCCTCCTTGGATAGCACGTCAGAAAGCTGGTTATGCTCCTTGTAAATGTGACAACATGTAATAGATTCAAATTGTGATTTTAACTGCCAAACATCCTCCAATGTGTGGAGAAGTGTGTGTATGTGACATGTAGAAGACAGATTGAACCAATTGATGATAATCTTGGAGTCCCCGAAGATCTAAAGGTGATGGTAATCATGTTCGATGGAAAAATGAAGAAGGTGACGAAGGGTGATAAGTTCAGCATAATTATTGGTGCCCGGTTCCAGACCCATTCTAATTCTATAATGAATGGCTTCATTGATGTGAAGCACTGCACCACCCCCACATCCATGAGTCTGTGTGGCACCATCAAGGTATGCCCACGACTTTTCTTTGTTTATAATCTCTGGAGTAATAATGCGAGGGGGTGTTGGGGGGGGCGTCCGAAGGGAGATTATTGAATAGTGCAATAACCCAAGCAAAGGCTGAAGTTTAGTATGGTTGATAGTCTTGAAAGATGATTTGGTTCTATGTTTTCCATAGGGACCAGCATATAATAAGAGGGATGATGCAGCACTTTGGAGAAGCAGTCTGTTGCCACCAATTATGCCAGGCATCAGATAAATCAATGCCATGCCACCGAGTTGATATATGTATTTCATTCGTGATATAATTCTAGAAGGTGAGGGATATGCTACATTGAAGGAAAATAAGTCTGACTGATTCAAAATTTGATTTGCAGAGTACACACCATGTAGGTCCTATGATCGATCGTTTATGTAAGTTTCCCCTATCAGTGCAATGTTCCGTAGGATGTACCACATGAACAGTAAGGATCGGGGTGGAGCCGCTAATTTCCATAAAAAATGCCACCACCATTCAATCACATTGGGATAGTGATCAGAGAAGATGTAAGAGTATCCAAACTTGGGTTTGTATCATCCGCACGGGGCATGTTGCCAAATCAGTTCATCATCTGCCTCAGAGATCTGAATGTGAGATTCAGTGAGGGAATTAACATATATGTGCCAATGATCATGCCACTATTTAGGTAACCGTAAGAGAGTGGCAGATTTCCATCCCTATGCAAATATTGATGTACCTTTGGGATATGCGATCTGATCAATTGTAGATATCCCCATACCTCTTAATGGTCCACAAGTGCTTCAGGTAATAAATGGGAAAGGCCACAACCTGGCCAGGGGTATAACCCAATTCTGGAAGATGCCCCAGAATTGATGTTCCAAGAAAGACCATCCCTAATGTGTGGTAATGACTTGATGACAGCCTTCCAAAAAACAGAGACATTCTGGGTGCTCCAAGAGGGCCTGCGGATCCATTCAGATGGCAATAGAGGCCGAATATATTTCTGAGTGACCACCTCTATCTAGAGGTTGTGGGTAGACATGATCTGCCATCCCATTTATCCAGCAAGAGTAGAGGAAAAGGTTTCCAAGTGTTTTATGCCCCAACCTCCCCATTTCTTAGGTAGGGTGATAGATTCCCAGCTAATCCATGTAAATGTGTGCACTTTTCGATTACCCATGCAGAGGAATCTTCTGCATATTTGATGTATCCTGTTGAGAATACCTTTGGGGATCTAGGTGAGGGACATCCAGTACATAGGAGTGGCCAAGAGAAATAATTTGACTAAAGTGATTCTGCCTGCTTTTGATAACCATCTTTGGTGCCATAAATTGATGCAGGATTCCAGTTTGGCTATAAGCCATGTTCAGTCAGCAATGTGGAAAGCAAGGGGCTTGAGATGGAATCTGAGACATTTGAGGCCATCCGATAGGTGGTGGATGGTGAAGGGGAAGCATCTGGATACAAGGGTATGTTCCTGAAGGGTACATCCAATTATGGTCAGAGTAGACTTGAGATGGTTGCAGATCATGCCTGTTGTAGTTGTTGTGAAACCAGCTCCAAAAAGAGAAGAAAAGAGATATCAACGCCTTAGAAATAAGCCACTTTGAGGGGGAAACCTCCAATACATTACATGAATGAACAATTCTTGGATGATTCAAATTAAAAAACCTCCTTTCTATATATAGGATTCCATGGGGCCACAAATGCAATCCTAGTGGGGCCACAATGTAATCCTAGCAGACCTAACAATAATAATTTAAGGGCACCATAATAACAATATAGGGGTTACAGGGGTACAATAATAACAATAAGGGGGTTACACTAACAACAATAAGGGACTTTACTAGTAATATAGGGACCTAACATGCCCCTCTCCTTCAAAAAGTGTTGTCCTCAACGCTTGAGTAGCTCTGGGTGCTTCTGTATAAAATTCTCATCCTCCCATGTAGAATCTTCAGTGGGTAAGTTCTTCCACTTGATGAGATACTCTGAAATTGATCGATTCCGTAGTTGTCGAGTTCTTGTTTCCGTGACCGCCTCAGGTTCCAATATGATTTTTCCTTCCTCATCAAGTTCTGGCAATATTGTTTGAACTGGAAGATTTTCACCTATAACCTTCTTTAAGCATGAAACATGGAAAATTGGATGCACTCGTGAAGAAGCAGGAAGCTCCAATTTATATGCCATAGTACCAATCTTTTGCAACACCTTGTAAGGACCATAGTACTTTAGCGATAATTTATTATCCTTCTTAGCTTGCTTGAGGGACATTTGTTTGTATGGTTGTAGCCGTAAAAATACCCAATCTCCTACATCAAAACTTCTCTCGCTGCGATGTTGATCTGCCTGTTGTTTCATTAGATTTTGTGCCAAATTCAGGTTATCCTTTAAGAGTTGGAGAACTTCTTGCTGATGCTCGATGTGATCTTCCACTGCTTGAACCTTCGAATTTTCCCTTAAAGATGATGTGATGGATGGTGGATGATATCCATAAAGTACCATAAATGGGGTCATTTTTGTTGCAGTATGGAAGGAAGTGTTATACCACCATTCAGCGAGAGGTAACCACTTGACCCATTGTGTTTGTTTATCAGATACAAAAAAACAAATATATCCTTCCAAACATTTATTTACTATCTCAGTTTGACCATCAGATTGAGGATGATAAGATGAGCTATGAGCTAATTGAGTACCCAAACAAGAAAATAACTCCGTCCAAAAATTTCCAGTAAAAATGGGATCTCTGTCGCTCACAATAACCCTTAGGTTTCCATGTAGCTTTTGAATTGTGTCCATAAATGTAGTAGCAACTGTACTTGCTTTAAATGGATGAGATAATGCACAAAAGTGTGAATACTTGGTAAGTCTATCAACTACCACCATGATGACACTCTTTCCTTTGGACTTAGGTAAACCTATGATAAAATCCATTGAAATCTCCTCCCAACGTTGACTTGGAATGGATAAAGGTTGTAGAAGTCCCGGGGTCTTAATTGTTTCCACTTTATTCTGCTGGCAAACAAAACATTCCGCCACAAACTTTTGAATATCAGATTTAAGGCCATCCCAAAAAAATTCTTTCTTCACCCTGTGGTAAGTTTTTAAAAATCCTGAGTGTCCTCCTAAAGGAGAAGTGTGCAATTCCAGAAGAATATTTTGTTCTAGTTGGGAATTCTTACAAAGATATAAGCGATCTTTGTACCATAAGGAATCATTTTTCCAACTAAATGTATCAGATGTACTAGGATCTTGCTGCAACTTTTGAATGAGTGTCCATACATCTTTGTCCTTCTTCCATTCATCTCTTGCTTCGGTTATCCAATCTAGTTGGATAATAGAAATGGCACAGAGCAATGCTTCCACCTCTTCATTCTTTCTTGAGAGTGCATCTGCAACAACATTTAGCTTCCCTTTTTTGTATATTATTTCAAAGTCATAACCCAACATCTTTGTGACCCATTTTTGCTGCTCTTCTGAAGATAGTCTTTGTTCCAAAAATTGTTTAAGACTATAATGATCAGTTTTTACCTTGAAGTGTCTTCCCATTAGGTAAGTTCTCCATTTCTTTAGTGCATGCAGTATTGCTAACATTTCCTTCTCATAAATAGGTTTTTGTAAATAATTTCCTTTGTTTGGATGATTTTCAAAAGCAATGGGTCTTCCTTCTTGCATTAAAACAGCACCAATTCCATTTCCTAAGGCATCACATTCCACAATAAAGGTTTTTGTGAAGTTTGGCATAGCTAACACTGGTGCTAGGTACATTACCTCTTTAATATGTTCAAAGGCTTTATTTGCTTCAGGAGTCCATGAAAATGCATCTTTCTTCAATAATGTTGTTATAGGTGCTGCTATTCTCCCATAATTCTTAACAAAATTTTGATAATAATTTTTTAACCCGAGAAATACTCGAAACTACTTTATGGTTGTGGGGAATTTCCATTCCTTAAGGGCTTTAATTTTTTTAGGGTCTACCTTAACACCCTCGTGAGATACAATATGACCTAGATATTCCACCTCTTGTACTCCAAAGAAACATTTGGATTTTTTTGCATATAATTGTTTCTACTGCAATAGTTTGAGCACCCTGTCAACATGTTGAACATGATCCTTCCAAGACCTGCTGTAGATTAGTATACCATCAAAAAATACTAGCACAAATTTTCTATGGAAGGGTTTGAAAATGGAATTCATCAACCCTTGAAATGGAGAAGGTGCATTGGTAAGGCCAAAAGGCATCACCAAAAATTCATAATGACCCTCATGAGTTTGAAATGTTGTTTTTAGAATATCTTCAATATTCATTCTAATTTGATGATACCCTAAACGAAGATCCAATTTGGTAAAATAAATTGCTCCATGTAATTCATCCAATAATTCATCAATCACAGGAATGGGAAATTTATCTTTAATGGTGAGCTTATTGAGCTCCCTATAATCCGGACACATTCACCATGATACATCCTTCTTGTGTACCAATACTACGGGAGCAGAGAAAGAACTTTGACCAGGTTGAATTATACCCGCCTCTAACATTTATGCAATCATACGTTCAATTTCGCTCTTTTGGAAGTAAGGATATCTATAAGGCCTGATGTTTGGAGGAACACTTCCTGGAATCAAATGAATAGCATGATCATGATCACTAATAGGTGGGAGTCCTTTGGGAGTTTCAAACACCTTGGAATGATTGTCCAAGACTTGTTGGAGATCTGCAGAAATAGATGATTTTGATGTTGGAACTTCTAGTGAGCATAATTGTGCAATTACACCTCATTGTTCTTTCTTTAGAAGCTTTTTCATGGCATTAGAGCTTATTATCTTTCCCGGCTTCCCTGCAATACCTCGTAATTCGACTTCCTTTCCTTCTGAAAAAAAATTCAAGAAAAGTTCTTGAAAATTAAAAGCTACCGTCCCCAAAGATTGTAACCATTGTACTCCTAGTACAACATCAACACCTCCCATAGGAATGGAAAGCATTGGATTATTCAATACATATTCCCCCATGGTTAGCTTGATATTATGGCATTTTCCAGAGCAATTTATAGTTCCTCCATTTGCAACCATCACTTGACATTCTGGTGCTGGGTATAGGAAACAATTCAATTCCTTGGCTACCTTACAATGAATAAAATTATGGGTACTACCTGAATCAATCAACACTATTACCATTTTCTTCTTGATATGTCCTTCTATCTTGAGAGTTTGAGAAGTGGTAATTCCTGCCAATGCATTACACGATATTGTCGGACTCATTTCTTCCTCTTCTTGGGTTGGTTCCTAGTGTATATCCTCTTCTTGTTCATTTTCTTCTTCCTCTTCACAATCTATGTAAAATAATTTCTTCTCAGCACACTTATGACCTTTAGTGTATTTGCTATCACAACTGTAGCAAAGCCCTTTTGCTCCTTTTTCTTCCAATTGTTGTGGTGTCAACCTTGTAGGTTGTGGAAATCTAGGCGTAGCAACACTTCCTTCTTTATAGAATTGAGTGGTAGGCTTCTTGTCGCCATAATTTTACATTCAACTTTTCTTTCCAACCTGAATGCCTTCTCCAATGAATCAGGTTCCAAAATGCGAACTTCATGTTGGATGTTATCCTTTAAAGTGCCTATGAAGAGATCAATCCTGTGTTCCTCTGGAATATCAGTTACCCTTATATTCAATTTTTGGAAGTCCTCAATGTGCTCACCCACTAAACCCTTTTGTTTGAGATTTATCAATTGGCTAAAGAAGGTGTTGCTCTTTGTATCCTCATAATGTGCTATCATTTCCTCTGTAAAAATTGACCAAGTGACAATTTTTTTACGGGAGCAATGCCATCGATACCATACAAATGTATTTTGTTCTAAATGTAAAGTTGCAATGCGTACCTTTTGTGTGTTTTGCACATTATGGAGATCAAAATATTGCTCCATCTGTAGTATCCATGTTACAGGATCCTTTCCATCAAACTTCCTCATATCCATTTTTGAAATATGGTGGTTCTTCCCTCCAACAGTAGAGTTTATGAAATCACGATTAACATTTATTTTGTTCTCATCATGAGTTTCCTCTACTATCTTTTCACCATTAGGAAACATTTCTTGTATCAACTTTGTCAAACCTTCCATGTCTGCTTTTAGATCATTCTTCATGTTTTCCATTTTCTCATTGATCTTAGCTTCCATTTCATCCATCTTAGATTCCATGCCATCCATCGTAGATTCCATGCCAGCTTCCATGCCATATATCTTAGATTCCATGTCATCTATCTTAGATTCCATGCCATTCTTCAAACCATCCATCTTAGATTCCACGCCTTTCTTCAAACCATCCATCTTAGTTTCCACGCCTTTCTTCAAAACTTCCATGTCATTTTTTGTTTCTCTTTGCGAGAGCGAAATTTGTTGCACTTGCTCTTGTAATTTTGATATGTCATGTTTCCATTCTTCGTCTTCATGAGTCATAGTAGAGCTTTCTAAAGGCTTAATGGGTGTTGAATTCTTTTTAGGGGCCATTTTAGAATCCAATACTGATATCTATTCTACAATATTCCCTTGGAATCAATTCAACTTGATTCTTCAAACAAGACTTATGAAATTCGGTAAAAAAAAAAAAAAAAAAAAAATACACACCTTTTACTTGCTTTTGAGGAGCTCGATATTGAAATTCAATTATCTCTATGATTGCACATCCTCAATATCTAAAATTTAGCCCTATAGTAGCTCTCTGAAGCTTCTTTCAAATTCCATAGGTCTGATCTGATTTGGATTCTTCAAGGCAAAGTTATGTCCAATCTCCCACAATGACCCAAATTTGGACTAGTTCAGTAGAGAGAACTTGTACGACTTGCCACGTGTCATTGTTTGCTCCTTTGGCTCTGAAATTTATAGACTGAAAACTAAAGTTCGTGTACTTGTGGACACTCTTTACAGTGTTCCAATCCGATGCTTAGAGAGAGAGCTATGAATTTTTTCCCACGATCACCTCTTTGAGATGAAATTCAGAAGCCTCAAAATTCCCTAACTTCCACAGATCATATCTCCGAAAATATTGTGACCCAATATCTGAAATTTTTTGAAGATGTTCCTCAGGATTGAAGCTTCGCACTCCAAAAATTTCAGCTTCTGAAACTTTGTAGAATAAAATTTATTACGAAAATACCCCGATGACCTGTTTAGCTTAAATTCAGGAGCCTGCAAAATGACCTAACTTGCATAGATCATATCTCCGAAAATATTGCGAACGAAGCTCTGAAATTTTGCGACGATGTTCCTCAAGATTTTGGCTTCGTACTCTAAAAAATTCGGATTCTAAAACTTTGTACAAAAAACTTTATAGTGAAAATTCCACGATGAACTATTTGGAGCAACGAAAATCTAGAATCTCAAAGCTCTGATACCAAATGTTGTGAAACCAGCTCCAAAAAGAGAAGAAAAGAGATATCAACACCTTAGAAATAAGCCACTTCGAGGGGGAAACCTCCAATACATTACATGAATGAAAAAATATTGGATGATTCAAATTAAAAAACCTCCTTTCTATATGTAGGAGTCCATGGGGCCACAATGTAATCCTAGCCAACCTAACAATAATAATTTAAGGGAACAATAATAACAATATGGGGGTTACAAGGGTACAATAATAACAATAAGGGGGTTACACTAACATCAATAAGGGACTATACTAGTAATATAGGGACCTAACAGCAGTGAAGAAAGAATTCAAGACAGAATAGAAGGAGGTGATGTCCCCCACAGAGCCGTTTAGGAAGATGAGAACATCATCAACAAAGAGTAAATGGGTGAAAAATTATCCATCTGTAATCCGAAGATCAATAAGCCTGCCAGACCTCTTCTCCTAGGAAATCAATCGACTCAAAGCCTCCATGATGATGAGGAAAAGGAGCAGAGATAGAGGGAATCCATGTCGAAGGCCTATTTTTGAGTGGAAGAAAGGTGAGATCGATCCATTGATCAAGACCCTGAATGAAACATTGGTGATGCAACACATGATCCATCGAATGAAAAGAACAGGAAATCCCAGGTGAGTCAAGATCATTCGAATGTACAGCCACTGAGATCGGTCAAATGCTTTGGTCAGGTCAATATTTAGAATGTTTCTCTTGAGATGATGGATCTGGATGGAGTGCAAAGCTTCCTGGGTCATTCCAATAGCCTCGTGGATCTGGCGATTATGAAGGAATGCAAATTTTTCAAGCGATATGTTGGAAGATAGAATGGGCTTGAGACAATTAGAGATGATCTTGGCTATGATTTTGTAGATGCAGTTACAAAGCGATATGGGGTGATAGTTAACAAAAGTGTGAGGGGAATCCGACTTGGCAATGAGGGAAATAAGGGTGGAGTTGAAGGCATCATATAATTTCCCACTATGTTGGCAGTGTTCCACCACATTGAGAATATCCCGCCCCATGACCTTAATGAAGAAGAGGTATAATTTGATGGGTCATCCGTCTGGACCAAGTTTTTTTTCTTTCTAAAACTATTTTAGAGTGTCCAGTAGTTCCTTCATAATTACAAGGCCAATAAGATCAACTTTTGTATCCAGATCCACAAATCGTGGAAAAAGGCCATCCACTTTGATAATATCTGGGAGCGTAATCTGAAGCGGGGCACAATAAAGATCCCGAAAATGGACAACCCCCATGTTGGCAAGTTGTTGGAAAGTATTAGCCCTGTTTCCCACTCCATCTTCCAGCTAACAATGGTGTTGATGTATTTTCTACCATTTTCAAAGTGGTGGAAAAATTTAGTGTTCTCGTCTCCAGCTTTCAGCCAGATGGCTCTACTTTGGAGTCGCCAAGTCTCTTCGTGGGCCTTCAGGATCTTAGTGCGTTCATATTCCATCAAGTAGATACGTGCCTTTGATTCATCTTATTCAAATCCCTGATGGTCAGTCGAACTTATTGCAGTGAGTTCCTCTTCAATAGTATGCAGAGTCTTTTCATCCCAGATACGCTTCTGTTTTTCCCAAACCCTGGTGAGCTTCTTGACCTCCTTAATCTTGTAGGAAAAAAGAGCAGAGGGGTCAAGGTCTGGAGGGCCTAAATGGGTAGTCCATAATTGTGTGATAGCTTCAACATAGGATGAATCCTCAAGCCAGGTAGCATTGAATTTGAATGGTTCCAATGGTATTGGTGAGTGCCCAACAAGTTCCATATAAATGGGAGAGTGATCAGAGACTCCCCCCTATCCAACCCATTGCCGATAGTTGTGGATGTGGGAAAAAATGTCCTCATGGACCAAATATATGTCCAATTGCGTGGAAAGGGAGGCTTGTCCAATGCTCTTATTATGCCAAGTCGGTTGTAGTTTGGGGGACGGGATGTCCATAAGCCGATGTGTTTCAATGAGGGTCTAAATCTATTCAGATGGGGGATTGAATTGTGCAGCATGTCCCCATGATTCATCCTATCTAAGAGAGAAATTGAGGTCACCACCAAGTATGATCCTGTTATGATTCATGAGGGGGAGGCTGAGGAAATGCTCCCAGAAATCAAGTTTATTGGAGCACGACCCATATATGTTGAAGATGTGAAAGGGAGATCCGAAATCAATCGATTTAATGTCGGCCCCCAATTAACCCTCTCCTCCCTAGATATTCAAGAGCTTAATCATTCGGATATTGATGCCCCATGTGATGCCACCCGATCTACCATAGGCATCCAGGGCATGAAAGACCCAGCCATGGAGAAGGCCTTGTAGAATATTGACAATCGATGATTCAGGACCAAGGGTCTCTTCGAGGAAGATGATATCATAAGGGGTGGATTCAAATAGATGAAAAAGTGAAATTTTTTTGGCATGACTTGCAAGGCCTCGGCAATTGAAGGAGATTAAAATCATGAGGGAACAGTAGCATAGGTAGACTATTCTCTAAGGACCTGATCCAGAGTGTGTTGACGTCCATCGGCTACCTCCTGACCATCCTGGACAATGGATTTGCAAATTAATGATTTGCGCGCATGAGAAGACAACCCAACCTTGGGAGGGGGAATAATGGCTAATCCACAGGGAGGGGATGCAGATAGCTTGGAGAGGGATCTAATAAAATAGGAATGATTGCCCATAGATTCAGATGAGGCCTTAAAGGGGAGTGGGAGGGAGGGAGAAGGTATAGAGGGAGGGGTCACAAACGAGGGGAGAGGAGGGGGGCAGGGGGGGCGGGGGATAGAGGGGAGTGTAGATCCGAAAAAAATAGGACCGATGAAAGAATAATAGTAGATATAGTAGAATAATCAGAAGCATAGTAAGGGAGTGATGTAAATACCCACAGATAGTTGTGCGGCGGTTGCTCTGGAATGGGTGAAGCGTAGCGAAGAGGGCTGAGGTGGATGAGCAGGAAGGGCATCATTCAGAACATTGGTCCGAGGGGGATGACCACATTGAGAATTATTCTATGTGGGTGCTTATGCTTGTGGATTTGATGCGGGAATAGATTCTAATGGTAGTGACTGTGGAGCCTTCTTCTGCAGGAGAGGACAATCCTTGTAGAGATGCTCGACCTCATGACATATTCTACATCTGTAAGGCACACCTTCGTAATCCAGGGGTTGGATCTGGGTAAATTTCTTCCATCACAATGTAATGGACTCTTAAAATCCCTCTCTGGTTTCCAAATGAACCAAAATCCTAGCCATGGTCATGATACAAGTAGCAATGTAAGATTTGTCATGATCAAGATAGGACCCAAGAAAATTTACAATGTGTGGGAAGGTATCCTCCGACCAGAAGTGCATAGGTAGTCCAGGTAAATGAACCCAGATGGGTCCAACACCCAAGTGATCTCTCTCAGGGTTGAATAGAGGGCTCCATCTCTTCAATAAGATCGGGGATTGTTCTATATGCCAATAACGAGTAAGTACCCATTATAGGTGTTCCGGCCGACTAAAACTGAGTGCAAACCATCCTCTAGGAAGAATTATGACAGAAGGTAACCCATCAATAATCTGTCCAAAAATATCCATATTCCATAGCCAAATTCGCTCTGAGTTGTATTTTCTGGCCCCGAACATGTCCGACCAAAACCCTCTCCACTGATTCAAGTACATCGTACATGTTGTGTTGGTCCCTGAATGTGAGATTTGTGCCCTTTTCCCCTTTCTTAACACATCTCATCTTCTCGAATGCTCGTGGCAGAGTACCCAGGGAGGGTTGATCCTATGTCAATTTTGAAGATGTTTCTTCATTCGGCTCGATTGAATGAGATGGCGGTTCAACAAGGAGCATGCCCGCAAAACACCCAGATGGAGGACGGTGTGGTGTCGTATGCAAGGGTTCAGCCGAGGGTGGGATTTGTGGGTGAATAGGGGAGGTCGAGCTAGGCAGAGGATGAATAGGGTCCAAGGAGGAGGGGATATCCCAGGGAGCGGGGAGGACTACGGCAAGAGGAGAGATTTAAAAAAATGTTGAGATGCAGGGGCAAGCGGAACGGATAGCATCAAATCGACTTCCGGAAGGGGGGGGAGTTGTAATATCCCAAAAGGGAGAATGCATTAATACTGAAACACAATATAAGAACTACAGCAAGTAAATAATAAATCTAAATACACATCATATTGCACAGAAATTACTTAGCCATTTTATTATATAGGAGGTGAAAAATAAAGTACAACAATGCTCAAAATATGAGACACTCAAGCCAAAGGGATGGCCTGGAATGACCCTACAATGATCCCACAAGAGGGACTGCGTAACTGCTGAACTACTGGAAGGTAAATTGCATTGTCCCTATTGCAACTGTTGGGACTGCAACTACCTAAAAGATAGAAATTCAGATCTAGGCAGAATGGGAGCTTCGATGATGCTGAAAATAGAGATCTTGGCTCTATGATGGATACCCAAGATAACCCACGAAGGGTTTCTTAGATCTGTCAATCTAAGAAAAGCACCCTCTTAGGTTTTCACATATATGCTGCTGGGTATGCAGATCTGCAGCTAGATCTGATGATATTATGGCTGCAATGATGCACAATCATATCTATGCAAGAAGGGCTGACCCCTCCACTAGATCCTTGGGCTAAAAGCTCAAGATCTAGCTCCTCTAATCTCATCCACTGAAAATAGTTGTTTGATGAACAACAGCTCTAGAAATCTGTGCTGTCAGAGAGGGAGGCTCAATAGCCTGCTGCTAGATATGTCAAATCATCTTCTGAATGATGGAAACAATAGATCCAATGTGAGGAGATGGTCCCTCATAGGATTGCTAGTTGAAATACTGAAAACTTCCTTCCTCCAATAGATCTACAGGACTGGACTGCGCAATCCTTGAAGGGACTACTGCTACATGGAGGTAAAACCCAATGGCCTGAATGTCGGATATAGATATCCTACTCTTGGAAGACTAAATATGAAGAACAAAGTGGTAGGATGAATCCTCCACCAGTTTCCTAGCTGAATGCTAGAAACAACCTCCTGAAGATGGCACCAATGCCTGATAAGGAATGAAGTACAACCCTATTTCAAGAGCTACTCAATGAAAGAGGAGGGATTCCCACTCGGGAACACCTTGTGCTAAACAGCACTGTAATCTTAGCTAAACATCTCAAGAATGCATAGAAATTTCCTAAGACAAATCTAGATCTAAACGGATCAAGAAATTAATAATCCAAATCATGCCTTCCATTGTGCCTTCATCTTCATTATATACATGATCCTTCCATATCCTAGGCCCACTCCAAAACTACGTTGTACATGTGGACATAAGTCTCCATGTTTGACTGCATTTTTCCTCCGTCATGTTCACATGGGGTGATCATCCTCTACATCATGTGTGCATTAAATGCATCACTTCCTCCATTAACTTATCATAAGTTCTCTATGATCTTCTTTGAATGCACTATGATCTCAGTTGACCTTATCAAAGGTCCTCATGTTTTTACTTTTAAGATCCATGATCTTATTTGTATGTTTCATCCTCCATAATATTTCTCATAAATGAGACATGATCTCCATTATTGGAGTTGCTCCACTACTCCATGATTTTATATCTATATATAGAATATCCACATACACACATTAAAAGTGTATTTTATTCATCTTTGAGGTTTTTGGGTCCATCCACCCCTTTATTTACTTAATTTATTAAGAAAACCAAGAACTCTAATATTCCAAATATCATGTGAAAATTTTGGAATATTACAGTCCTCCCCGGAAAAATGTTTCTTGTCCTCAAGCAACTGCAAAAGTAGATGCAAAGACATCTATTCCCCTACAAATGGCAACCACATAAGGAAGGCCTCCTCCATTTGTTGCAATGTGTTATGCATGTTTGGTTCCAAAGTTGTCTCTCAAGAGAGCAGAGAATGACCTCCAACTGTGTAGTTAGATGCCCTCCTCCCACCATGAAGTACCAAGTGACAACCATATGATGTCCAACACCATCATCAATGCATGAGATACATAAAATAAAGTGGTTCTTTCCACAAAAGAAAGTTCCATCTCACAAGGCATTTCTTCATCCCATGTTTCATGAAGTAAATTGAGCATTGACATGCCCTCATCTTTAGCCCTGTTGGCCTTGTTGGATCCAAACATTATTCCAACATTATGAAAAATAATAAATAGAGATATATGGGTATACAAAGATGTCAAACCATATTCTCCCAAAAGTAACCACCGGAGTAAGGCCCTTTACTGGCATTCTCCATCTCCCCCATGTCAGATGGACAAGCCAATCTCCCCCAAAAGCAACCAAAGAAACAAGAGATCGTGTTTCTTTCTCTCCTCCTCATGTGCATCATGGAGTAAAAACATATTGATAGACACGTGGAATGTCACATCAGCCCAATACAAGAAAACACCATCAATACACATCATGAGAGTACCTTGCCAAGTTTTACACAATACAAAACACATAGACATAGGAGATGTCATGTGATGGCCAAACTCTCTATAGGACAACCAAAATTAACATGCCTTCTTTTGATGCATACTATCATTGATACACAAGGCATGAGTCAAGAAACTATGAGCCTTTGGGTGGTAACCTTACTCACCCAAGAGCAGCCAGCACAGCCATGCCTCCTTCTTCATTACATAAGTATTTTTTAGGGCATGGATCAAATAAATAGGAGCCTTTGGTAAGTAACAAAACTCTCCCAAGAGAAACCAGAATAACCAAGCTTATTTCTAGCCCATGTTATATATCTACAAGTGATCATGCAACCCCTTTCTTATCATCCTCACCCACTCATCCCAATATGGATGATGAATAATGTCTTGTATAAACATGGTATCCTCCCTTTGTAGAATACCATCCACCTTAAATAGTTGAAGAACTTAGCACTCCATGAAATTTTGGATTGCACCTCCAATGTGATCTCTTAATGAGATTCTCTTTTCACAAAAGGCCCTCTAAAACCAATGAGGTTCTGGATCTACTGCAGGTAGAAGTTTCTCTTTGAGCTGTGAGATGCTCATTGAGAAAGTGTCATCTAGAAAGGAGAAAAGATTCCTCATCTCAAGATGTCTACCATCTACCATCTTTACCTCCATTGCTTCATGAGTGAAGCTACCTTCAGAATGCTCCAAGAAAAATGGGGCCCCTTCATTATCACTGCTACTAAGTGACAGCACTGGAGATTTTCCGTTAGGTCCCTATATTACTAGTGTAGTCCCTTATTGTTGTTAGTTTAACCCCTTATTGTTATTATTGTACCCTTTTAACCCCCATATTGTTATTATTGTGCCCTTAAATTATTATTGTTAGGTCGGCTAGGATTACATTGTGGCACCACTAGGATTACATTATGGCCCCATGGACTCCTCTATATAGAAAGAAGGTTTTTTAATTTGAATGATCCAAGAATTGTTCATTCATGTAAAGTATTGGAGGTTTCCCCCTCGAAGTGGCATATTTCTAAGGCGTTGATATCTCTTTTCTTCTCTCTTTGGAGCTGGTTTCACAACATTTGGTATCAGAGTTTTGAGATTCTAGGGTTTCACTGCTCCAAACAGGGCATTGTGGAATTTTCGCTATAAATTTTTTCTACGAAGGTTAAGAATTTGAAATTTTTATAGTGCGAAGAAAAAATCTTGAGGAACATCATCGCAAAATTTCAGAGCTTGGTTCGCAATATTTTCAGAGATATGATCTGTGCAAGTTAGGTCATTTGCAGGCTCCTGAATTTAACCTAAACAGGTCATCGTGGTATTTTCGTAATAAATTTTTTTATACAAAGGTTCAGAAGCTGAAAGTGCGAAGCTGCAATCCTAGGGAACACCATCACAAAATTTTAGATATTGGTTCGCAATATTTTCGGAGATATGAGCTGTGGAAGTTAGGGCTTTTTTAGGCTTCTGAATTTCATCTCAAAGAGGTGATCATGGGAAAATCCTCATAGCTCTCTCTCTCTGAGCATCAAATTAGAATGCTGTAAAAAGTGGCCACAATTACAAGAATTGTAGTTTTTTTTTCTATCAATTTCAGAGCCAAAGGAGGAAACAGTGACTCGTGGCAAGTCGTACAAGTTCGCTCTACTGAACCAGTCCAAAATTGGGTCATTGTCAGATATTGGACATAACTTTTCCTTGAAGAACCCAAATCAGATCAGACCTATGGCATTTTAAAGAA
This sequence comes from Pinus albicaulis, assembly GCA_034641835.2. Taxonomy (NCBI): domain Eukaryota; kingdom Viridiplantae; phylum Streptophyta; class Pinopsida; order Pinales; family Pinaceae; genus Pinus; species Pinus albicaulis. Next base: position 1,301,244,709 of record CM076582.1, on the reverse strand, counting down.
GCTTCAGAGGGCTACTACAGGGCTGAATTTCAAATTTTGAGGATCTGCAATTATAGATATAATTCAATTTCAATATCAAGCTCCTCAAAATCAAGTAAAACGTGTGTATTTGTTTTCCGAATTGCATAAGTCTTGTTTGAAGAATCAAGTTGAATTGATTCCAAGGGAATATTGTAGAATAGATATCAGTATTGGATTCTAAAATGGCCACTAAAAATGATTCAACACCCATTAAGCCTTTAGAAAGCTCTATTATGACTCATGAAGACGAAGAATGGCAACATGACATATCAAAATTACAAGAGCAAGTGCAACAAATTTTTCTCTCGCAAATAGCAACAAAAAATGACATGGAAGTTTTGAAGAAAGGCGTGGAAACTAAGATGGATGGTTTGAAGAAAGGCGTAGAATCTAAGATGGATTGTTTTAAGAATGGCATGGAATCTAAGATATATGGCATGGAAGCTGGCATGGAATCTAAGATGGATGGCATGGAAGCTAAGATCAATGAGAAAATGGAAAAAATGAAGAATGATCTAAAAGCAGACATGGAAGGTTTGACAAAGTTGATACAAGAAATGTTTCCTAATGGGGAAAAGATAGTAGAGGAAACTCATGATGATAACAAAATAAATGTTAATCGTGATTTCATAAAATCTAATGTTGGCGGGAAGAACCACCATATTCCAAAAATGGATATGTGGAAGTTTGATGGAAAGGATCCTGTAACATGGATACTACAGATGGAGAAATATTTTGATCTCCATAATGTGCAAAACACACAAAAGGTACGCATTGCAACTTTACATTTAGAAAAAAATACATTTGTATGGTATCGATGGCTTTGCTTCCGTAAAAAAATTGTCACTTGGTCAATTTTTACGAAGGAAATGATAGCACATTATGAGGATACAAAGAGCAACACCTTCTTTAGCCAATTGATAAATCTCAAACAAAAGGGTTTAGTGGGGCAGCACATTGAGGACATCCAAAAATTGAATATAAGGGTAACTGATATTCCAGAGGAACACAGGATTGATCTCTTCATAGGCACTTTAAAGGATAACATCCAACATGAAGTTCGCGTTTTGGAACCTGATTCATTGGAGAAGGCATTCGGGTTGGCAAGAAAAGTTGAATGTAAAATTATGGCGACAAGGAAGCCTACCACTCAATTCTATAAAGAAGGAAGTGTTGCTACGCCTAGATTTCCACAACCTACAAGGTTGACACCACAACAATTGGAAGAAAAAGAGAAAAAGGGCTTTGCTACAGTTGTGATAGCAAATACACTAAAGGTCATAAGTGTGCTGAGAAGAAATTATTTTACATAGATTGTGAAGAGGAAGAAGAAAATGAACAAGAAGAGGATATACACCAGGAACCAGCCCTAGAAGAGGAAGAAATGATTCCAACCATATCGTGTAATGCACTAGCAGGAATTACCACTCCTCAAACTCTCAAGATAGAAGGACAAATCAAGAAGAAAAAGGTAATAGTGTTGATTGATTCAGGTAGCACCCATAATTTTATTCATTGTAAGGTAGCCAAGGAATTAAATTGTTTCCTATACCCAGCACCAGAATGTCAAGTGATGGTTGCAAATGGAGGAACTATAAATTTCTATGGAAAATGCCATAATATCAAGCTAACCATGGGGGAATATGTATTGACTAGTCCAATGCTTTCCATTCCTATGGGAGGTGCTAATGTTGTACTAGAAGTACAATGGTTACAATCTTTGGGGATGGTAGCTTTTAATTTTCAAGAACTTTTCTTGAAATTTTTTTCAGAAGGAAAGGAAGTCAAATTACGGGGTATTGTAGGGAAGCCGGGAAAGATAATAAGCTCTAATGTCATGACAAAGCTTCTAAATAAATAACAACGAGGCATAATTGCACAATTATGCTCACTAGAAGTTCCAACATCAAAATCATCTATTTCTGCAGATCTCCAAAAAGTCTTGGACAATCATTCAAAGGTTTTTGAAACTCCAAAAGGACTCCCACCTATTCGTGATCATGATCATGCTATTCATTTGATTCCAGGAAGTGTTCCTCCAAACATCGGGCCTTATAGATATCCTTATGTCCAAAAGAGTGAAATTGAACGTATGATTGCAGAAATGTTAGAGGCGGGTATAATTCAACCTAGTCAAAGTTCTTTCTCTGCTCCTGTAGTATTGGTACACACGAAGGATGGATCATGGCGCATGTGTCCGGATTATAGGGAGCTCAATAAGCTCACCATTAAAGATAAATTTCCCATTCCTGTGATTGATGAATTATTGGATGAATTACATGGAGCAATTTATTTTACCAAATTGGATCTTTGTTTAGGGTATCATCAAATTAGAATGAAGACTGAAGATATTCCGAAAACAACATTTCGAACTCATGAGGGTCATTATGAATTTTTGGTCATGCCTTTTGGCCTTACCAATGCACCTTCTACATTTCAAGGGTTGATGAATTCCATTTTCAAGCCCTTCCTTAGAAAATTTGTGCTAGTATTTTTTGATGATATACTAATCTACAGCAGGTCTTGGAAGGATCATGTTGAACATGTTGACAGGGTGCTCAAACTATTGCAGGAGAAACAATTATATGCGAAAACATCCAAATGTTTCTTTGGAGTACAAGAGGTGGAATATCTGGGTCATATTATATCTCACGAGGGTGTTAAAGTAGACCCTAACAAAATTAAAACCATTAAGGAATGGAAAGTCCCCACAACCATAAAGAAGTTGCGAGGATTTCTCAGGTTAACAGGGTATTATCGCAAGTTTGTTAAGAATTATGGGAGAATAGCAGCACCTCTAACAACATTATTGAAGAAAGATGCATTTTCATGGACTCCTAAAGAAACTAAGGCCTTTGAACATCTTAAAGAGGTAATGTGCCTAGCACCAGTCTTAGCTATGGAAAACTTCACAAAAACCTTTATTGTGCAATGTGATGCCTCAAGAAATGGAATTGGTGTTTTTTTAATGCAAGAAGGAAGACCCATTGCTTTTTAAATTCGTCCAATCAAAGGAAAGTATTTACAGAAACTTATTTATGAGATGGAAATGTTAGCAATACTGCATGCACTAAAGAAATGGATACCTTACCTAATGGGAAGACACTTCAACGTAAAAATTGATCATGATAGTCTTAAACACTTTTTGGAACAAAGAATATCTTCAGAAGAGCAGCAAAAATGGGTCACAAAGATGTTGGGTTATGAATTTCAAATAATATACAAAAAGGGAAGCTAAATGTTGTTGCAAATGCACTCTCAAGAAATAATGAAGAGGTGGAAGCATTGCTTTGTGCCATTTCTATTATCCAACCAGATTGTATAACCGAAGCAAGAGATGAATGGAAGAAGGACGAAGAAGTGTGGACACTCATTCAAAAGTTGCAGCAAGATCCTAGAACATCTGATACATTTAGTTGGAAAAATGATTCCTTATGGTACAAAGATCGCTTATATCCTTGTAATAATTGCCAAATAAAACAAAATATTCTTTTGGAATTGCACACTTCTCCTTTAGGAGGACACTCCGGATTTTTAAAAACTTACCATAGGGTTAAGAAAGAATTTTTTTGGGATGGCCTTAAATCTGATATTCAAAATTTTGTGGCGGAATGTTTGGTTTTCCAGTAGAATAAAGTTGAGACAATTAAGACCCCGGGTCTTGTACAACCTTTATCCATTCCAAGTCAACGTTGGGAGGAGATTTCAAAGGATTTGATCACAGGTTTATGTAATTCTAAAGGAAAGAGTGTCATCGTGGTGGTAGTTGATAGACTTACCAAGTATGCACACTTTTGTGCATTATCTCATCCATTTAAAGCAAGTACAGTTGCTACTACATTTATGGACACAATTTAAAAGCTTCATGAAAACCCACATGTTATTGTGAGCAACAGAGATCCCATTTTTACTGGAAATTTTTGGACGGAGTGATATTCTTGTTTGGGTACTCAATTAGCTCATAGCTCATCTTATCATCCTCAATCCGATGGTCAAACTGAGATAGTAAATAAATGTTTGGAAGGATATCTTCATTTTTTTGTATCTAATAAACAAACATAATGGATCAAGTGGTTACCTCTAGCTGAATGGTGGCATAACGCTTCCTTCCATACTGCATTAAAATTGACCTCATTCATGGCACTTTATGGATATCATCCACCATCCATCACATCATCTTTAAGAGAAAATTTGAAGGTTCGAGCAGTGGAAGATCACATCGAGCATCAACAAGAAGTTCTCCAACTCTTAAAGGACAGCCTGAATTTGGCACAAAATTGAATGAAACAACAAGCAGATCAAAATTGCAGCGAGAGAAGTTTTGATGTATAAGACTGGGTATTTTTACGGCTACAACCATACAAACAAATGTCCCTCAAGCAAGCTAAGAAGGATAATAAATTATCGCCAAAGTACTATGGTCCTTACAAGGTGTTGCAAAAAATTGGTACTATGGCATACAAATTGGAGCTTCCTGCTTCTTCACGAGTACATCCAGTTTTCCATGTTTCATGCTTAAAGAAGGTTATAGGTGAAAATCTTCCAGTTCAAACAATATTGCCAGAACTTGATGAGGAAGGAAAAATCATATTGGAACCAGAAGCGGTCATGGAAACAAGAACTCGACGACTACGGAATCGATCAATTTCAGAGTATCTCATCAAGTGGAAGAACTTACCCACTGAAGATTCTACATGGGAGGATGAGAATTTTATACAAAAGCACCCAGAGCTACTCAAGCGTTGAGGACAACACTTTTTTTGAAGGAGAGGGGCATGTTGGGTCCCTATATTACTAGTATAGTCCCTTATTGTTGTTAGTGTAACCCCCTTATTGTTATTATTGTACCCTTGTAACCCCCATATTGTTATTATTGTGCCCTTAAATTATTATTGTTAGGTCGGCTAGGATTACATTGTGGCCCCATGGACTCCTATATATAGGAAGGAGGTTTTTTAATTTGAATGATCCAATAATTTTTCATTCATGTAATGTATTGGAGGTTTCCCCCTCGAAGTGGCTTATTTCTAAGGCGTTGATATCTCTTTTCTTCTCTTTTTGGAGCAGGTTTCACAGCATTTGCATGGTCTCTTTTCTTATCTCAAAGCAAGGCTCAATGTTGATCTCACAACCAGTCATTGTACATAGGATCATTCTCATCCCATTTTATAAAACTCTACACTTCAACTCAAAGGGTTGAATGTAGTTTGTCAATGACAAGCTGGGATAGCTTTTCATCTCCTCCTTGATTAGATCAAGGTTCCTTTGCGCTGTGATAGGTTGCTACTTAAAATCAGCATTTTGTTCTAACCCTTGGTTATGCATTGGCCCCGATGGCATGTCCCCATAAGTTTCAATAAGATCTACTAAAACAATATGTGATGAATATGTATGCATACCTTGGATCAACTGATGTGTGGGAACCTCTAGTAAGGACAAAATTTTTCCTCCAACCAGGACAATGGTGTCTCCAACTGCTGGTAAGAGTGATGGCTGCTCTTCTCCAAGTGTACCAGCACTGGAATCTTCCTCCTCTTCCTCAAGAATCTCCTGATTTATTCCTGGGACTCTATGTGTCAAGAGCTCAAGACTATCTTTCAAAGTTGCAAGTGTCTCTTCTCCAGATGTAAGTACTTCTGCAGCTGGTGGTGAATGTAGTGACTTCTTGTTCATAGTGACAAGATTAACATCGTCCTTTGTTTCCTTAGAAAATTTCTCTTTGTGACACATCTCTAGTTTTCTCACATCAAATTTCTTCCTCAACTTGTGAAATAAATCTGAATATTTAGTCACCTTTGCATGCTCCATGTGACCAAACCACCAATCATTAGCTTCACCTAAAGATGAAGTGCTGCAATTTGGAAAACCTCTTTTTTAGCCACTGGATGTAGCATGAAAAATGTATCTAACTCTCTCCTCCAAGCCTTAATAGTGCAACAGGAAGATCCATCAAATGTAGGCAAATAGAATCTATTGTGCCTCTTTCTTCTATTTCTGCTATAAGATCCTCTATCTTCTTTGGTTTGGAAGAATTGTTGGAGAGTTAATTTCTCCTTGAATGCTCTTGACTGTGCTTTGTACTCTTCAAGATATAGACTGAGAGTCTCATGAGTCTCAGGTTTTCTTCTTTCTTCATTTCTATACCATTCACCTTCTTCAAAGAAAGTGGGCATAGTAGATCTATGAGGAGATCTATGATTCTTCGGTTTTCTTTGTTCCTAATAGGAAGTGCTTGGACCTTCCTCATCAAATTTTTTTCTTAGATCCTCCTTTTTCCTTTCCTTTTTCATTTGATTGACCTCCTTGGAGAGATCTCGCATGTATCTAGAGAGAGGAGTGGCAAAATATGAAGTGTCCACAAGATGAGCCAAAAATCATGCTCTGATACCACTGTAATATCCCAAAAGGGAGAATGCAGTAATACTGAAACATAATATAATAACTGCAGCAAAGTAAACAATAAATCTAAATACGCATCAGATTGGACAGAAATAGCTGAGCCATTTTATTATATAGGAGGTGAGAAATCAAGTACAACAGTGCTTAAAATATGAGACACTCAAGCCAAAGGGATGGCATGGAATGACCCTACAATGATCCCACAAGAGGGATTGTGTAACATCTGAACTACTGGAAGGTAAACTGTGTTGTCCCTGTTGCAACTTTTGGGACTGCAACTTCCTGAAAGATATAAATTCATATCTAGGCAGAATGGGAGCTCTGATGATGCTGAAAATAGAGACCTGGGCTCTATTATGGATACCCAACATAACCCAGGAAGGGTTTCTCAGATCTATCAATCTAATAAACCACCCTCTTAGGGTTTCACATATATGTTGTTGGGTATGCATATCTAAAGCTAGATATGATGATATGATGTCTATAATGATGCACAATTAGATCTATGCAAGAAGGGTTGACCCCTCCACTAGATCCTTGGGCTAAAAGATCAAGATCTAGCTCCTCCAATCTCCTCCACTGAAAATTGCTATTGGATGAACAATAGCTCCAAAAAATTGCGCTGTCAGAGAGGGAGCCTCAATAGCCTGCTGCTAGATATGTCAAATCAACTCCTAAATGATGGAAACACTAGATCTAATGTGAAGAGATGATCGCTCATAGGATTTCCAGCTAAAATACTGGAAACTTCCTTCCTCCAATATATCTACAAGACTGGATTGCGCAATCCTTGAAGGGAATGCTACTACATGGAGGTAAAACCTAATGGCTTGAATGCCAGATATAGATATGCTGCTCCTGGAATACTGAATGTGAAGAACAAAGTGGTAGGATGAATCCTTCACTGGTTTCCTATCTGAATGCTAGAAACAACCTCCTGAAGATGGCACCAATGCTTGATAAGGAATGAATTAAAACCCTATTTCAAGAGCTAATCAATGAAAGAGGAGGGATTCCCGCTTGGGAACACCCTATGCTAAACAACATTTTAATCTTAGCTAAACAGCTCAAGAATGCATAGAAATGTCCTAAGAGAAATCTAGATCTAAGCAGATCAAGAAATGAATAATCCAAATCATGCTTTCCATTGTGCCTTCATCTTCATTATATACATGAGCCTTCCATTGTGCCTTCATCTTCATTATATACATGAGCCTTCCATAGCCTAGGCCCACTCCAAAACTGCGCTGCAAATGTGGACATAAGTCTCCATGTTTGACTGTAATGTTCCTCCATCATGTTCACATGGGGTGATCAGCCTCTCCATCATGTGTGCATTAAATGCATCACTTCCTCCACTAACTTATCATAAGTGCTCTATGATCTTCTTTCAATGCACTATGATCTCAGTTGACGTTATCAAAGATCCTCATGTTTTTAAATTTAAGATCCATGATCTTATTTGACTGTTTCGTCCTCCATAATCTATCTCATAAATGAGACATGATCTCCATTAATGGATCTGCTCCACTACTCCATGATTTAGATCTAGATATATAATATCCACATACACACATTAAAAGCGGATTTTATTCATGTTTGATGTTTTTGGGTCCCTCCACACCTTTATTTACTTAATTTATTAAGAAAACTAATAACTTTAATATTCCAAATATCATGTGAAAATTTGGGAATATTACAGAAGCATTTTTTTAGTGAAGATGGTGGAGAATCAGAGTGGAATGCTAGGGAAGAAGATCCCTCCATAGAAAAGAGAGGCCAAGTGGAGGCCCTAGATCCATCTGGTGAAGCAGTAGATGCGATATGTGCCAACGCGGCAAAAAAGACAGGGAGTGTTGCAGATTGGTCCAGATCGGTAAGCCCTCCAATGGGTCTGGGGAATAATCCAGTAGCTCATCCTCCATGGCATACGATGTGGGTTGATAGATGGATGCAGTATGGTGGGATCTGTTGGTAGGAGCGACAGTGAGAGGTTGTAGGATAAGGGAGAAATAGAAGGCCATGGTAGGTGGAGTAGGCGGTTTAGGAAAAACCATATCCCTGGGCTGACATATGCAGTAATTTGTGGGACCATGATGCTACAACGCGTATCAGAGCCCCCATCGTGATGCGTCATCCCTGATCTGAACCCTGCAGAAACCTTAAGCACAAAAAATCTCAAAGCACCCATCCTCCGTCGGGCCTTCCCCTCTCTATCTTAACTTATATAATGATTATAATATCTTATTGTGTACCTTATTTAGATGGTTTGTTTTGATGAGCATGAACCATTTAAATTAATATAGTTTCATTTTATCGTCTTAATTAATTAATTAGAATTATAAAAATATTCTAACTCGTTCTTTAACTTGTTTTATTAAATTTTTTAACTAAAATGTCTAATTATTGTTGTGTACTATATATTTTGTAGATATTGGGACATTCGTTGGGGACATTATTCCACCCCCACCGAATGATCTAGGTGTAGATGTTGATGAGTAGATGGTACCTTATCTTGATCAGGTGCAGATACCTGCGAGGGTGTGGCATAGGCCGGACACCCAATTCAGGATGGAGTTTGGGTTGAGATTCAACAAGAAGATCCTAGTGAAAATTATGCACCTACACTAGGATGGAGCCTCGAGCTATTTTTAGGTGGATGTCTATTTATAGATGCATTAGCATATTCTATTTATAGATGAATTCTATTTATAGATGTATGTGCAAGTTATATTTATAGATTACATGTCTATTTATAGATGCATGTCAACTATTATTATCCCTTAATAATAGTTGGACAATAAACAATAATATATTCTTAATGAGCTCTTGGAAATTGTTAACTGGAGTGGAAAATTAGTTAGCTATAGGAATTTTGAGTTGAGTGGTTGGTTATTGGGACATGCAAGTGGACTTAATTGTAACTGAGTGATTCGAAGTTGTAATAGAGTTGGAAGTGTAGTTATGAAAGTTGTAAAGTAGTTTAACTCAACGAAGTGAGTTAAACTCAGTTGTGCTAGTTGTAAGTGAAGATACGCTACTGAGAGATCAATTGAATTAATTATTAATTAATTCACAATCAATGGCCTCACATGCAACTGAATATTTACTATTGTTAACTACATGCATGTCAGATCCAGTGCAGACCCAATTGAGATGTAGGTGAAAGGGACAATTTGACTATCTTTTGTGACATTATTAGTTGCACACATGTGACCACACACACATTGGATGTTCCCATGAGGATTGTGCAGTCAAGGCAAGTAGGATTCCATTCATTTAGGGATTGCTATCAACTGGGATTGCGTAGTAAAGGCAGGTTGTCTGGAGATAGTAAATTGGCTAAGGAACTTGCCAATTTTTGTATGACAGTGTGAGACAATTGTATGATGTACTAAGAGCTCTTGGATTGGAGCTTTGTATGAGATTTTTTCATGATCCATGCTATATATATTATATATGATAGTGGGGTTTTTAGCTTTATGCTTTCCTGGTAAAATTATCTGTGTTATGTGCGATTGATCTTTCTTCATGATATTGTGATTGGCGATTGTTGTTCAAATTCCGCAAAGATTTTTTAGAAGAGATTATGTATTTAACAGTGGCATATAATTTTTAGATCAGGATAATCTAGGCAATACATATTTTGTATTAAATTTCTACATGGTATCGGAGCACAGGAGATTGCAATTGTGAACTAGGAGCTGAGTTTGTTGGTGGAAAGAATTTGAATTTGCAAAAAGACTTTCTGGTGCTATTGCTGATTTACAATCGAAATGGCTTTCAGTGGCTTGTGGTTAGAGTATGCACTCGAGGGCATCTCGAACTACATTTCTTGGAAGGACGTGATGGAGACGGTGCTCGAAAAGAATGGCTTGAAGGAATTCATTTACAATGATGTTCCTAAGTCTACTTCGACAGATGCTTCATTACTTGATGCATGGAAAAAGAAAGTGGAAAAGGTGAGGAGGATTCTGTTGGAAGGAGTAGGAGAACACATTGTCTCAAGCCTTCATGGGAAAGCCACACCATATTCTATGTGGAAAGATTTGATTAATCTTTTCCAAAGTAGCAGCAACCATAGGAAATTGGCGCTCAAAGATAAACTCAGGAAGATCAAGATAGAAAAGGGAGACAAAATTCCAAAGTATCTCATGAAGTTTGTCTAATGTCGGGATGAACTAGGAAGTGTGGGAATAAATATTGTTGATGATGACTTGTTGAGCTTGGCTCTCTTGGGACTTCCTAAGAGTTGGCATATTTATGAAGAATCTATCAACAGACGGGAAAAAAATTCAGATTGGGAATGACTATGGTCGGATCTCGTGCAGGAGGAGTTTAGGCGGAACACCAGAGATGGCTCTTCATCAAAGCATGATGATGAAGAGGATTTTTATTTGGCTGCCAAGGCGAAGAAGGGGAAGGGGAATAAATTCCATTCTAAATCCGAATCTAAAGGCAAGAGGTTGTATTTGTCCAAAGTGAAGTATTTTCATTGTCGCGAACATGGGAATATTGCTATTAACTGTCCGCAAAAGAAGAAGAACAAGGAGGCTACTGGAGATGCAGCTGGTGAGGCCCTTTCCTCCAAATTTGAACTTGAATTCTCCTTGATCACATGCATGGTGTCAATTTCATTGGGATCAGTGTGGTATTTGGATACTGGCACTTCCTTCCACATGACGGGAGATAAGGAGCTTTTCAGTGACATGGAGGAGAAAGATCTCCAAATGCATATAGAGATCGGCGAAGATGGATGATACATTGCAACCAAAATTGGTACCATTACCTTTCAGAGAGAGTCAGGTAAACTATTTCAATTGAAAGATGTTATGCATGCTCCAGGTCTAAAGAAAAACTTGGTCTCAGTCGTAATGTTGGAGGACAAAGGCTATGACGTTGTTTTCAACGATGAAAAAGCTTTCTTGTGACATAAAACAGCAAGTCAAGCCAAGAGGATAGGGATTCGAGTTAATAATATCTACAATCTAGAGGTAGATGGTTGCACTGCCATGATGGGCAAGGTAGAAAAAGTGGTGATCCGAGATGAGGGCGAATTATGGCACAGGTAATTGGGCCATGTTCATCATGGAGCCTTGAAAGTCATGCAGCAAATATCTACTGGAATTTTAATGGGAACACTTGCTTAGTTATATCATTACAAGGGTTGCACCATGGGGAAGTATGTAAAGTCCACCTTTCATGAAAAGGAGAACCATGCTTCGGGGATCCTTGAGAGAGTTCACACAGACATGTGTGGACCATTCTTGGTTTCTTCAATAGAAAAACATAAGTACTATGTTATTTTTGTTGATGAATTTTCTCGTAAATGTTGGATCTTCTTCATGCAGAAGAAGGATCAAACATTCTCAAAGTTATGTGAGTTTAAGGCATCGGTGGAGAAAGAGTCGGGGAAGCAAGTGAAAGCTCATAGGAGCGATAATGGTGGAGTGTAATATCCCAAAATGGGGATGCAAAAATACATGAACACAAAACTAGAATAGCAGTGACAGATCAACTCCTAAAATGTAAGAAGATCCAAATAGCCATCATATTAAGATCATAGCAGCAAGTGTATACAAATCCTTGAGGAAATAATCACTCAAGCCAAGCAAAATAAGCCTCAAGAGAACATGTACATGGAAAAATGAAGATCACTGCTACACAGAAAATGCCCAAGGCTATGACAGCGTAGTTTTATTATAGACAACTGCTGTTGGAATATGTCAATACATAGATATGGAAATATACACCTCATACAATGTTGGGAGCAAAGATATAAACTCCCAAACACAATTTAAAGACAACCCTGGAAGGATATCCTGAAATGAGAAAAATGGCAAAAATGCCGGAGTTGCAGTCCTAGGAATAAATAGCAGCTGCAACTCAAGAACTGGATGGATATGGTTGAAGATGTTGCACAATCTGAATAGACCTCCTCCAAAGGATCTTCTAAGTGAAAGGCTGATCGTAACACTGAATATATCACCCTCCAAATGAACACTGCAACCCCTCATTGCAAATGGTCACAGAAATAACGTAGTCACTGAGGAAAACTACGCTGTCGGTGGAAGAAAATGGTTGGCCTGATGCCAAGATAGTGAAATATGCTCCAAAGGCTTCCTCACTGATCTCCAAAAGGAAGGAAAGCTTCCTCCTCTGAAAAATAAGCTCCGGAAGTGGTGTTGTGAAACCTCCACTGCAACACCCTGCAACATAACGTTATACTTTAGTAGAAATAATGTTGTAGCTAAAGGAGGTGGCTTGGCCTTAAGCATGAATGTGGAGAAATGAAGTACAAGATCCCTCAAGATACCTCTCTTGAAAGGAGAAGGAATTCCTAAACAGGAATGCCTTGTGCTAAACAGCACAACAATCTCAACTAAACAGTTGAAGAAAGCAGAATAGTCATGCAAACCACAATATCAATCATCCATATCATGTCTTGCTATGGTTGCCTTGCCCTCCTTTTATACAAATGGAAACTCTCTCACCTTGGGTCCCACTCATTATGGTTTCCTCCACCAAGGAATATTCCTCCCACTATCACTACGTTGTCTCCAAAGATGATCTCCACCTCTCATCCCAATGCTGTTGACTTGGTCAAAATTGACCTTGTCCACATGAAAATGTCCCTTTTCACACATGAGGGTGTGAAATCCAATTCCTATGATGATCCCTTTTCACATTATGAGGGATTTTATTCATATTTTTAATATGCATGGGCCTCCTTACCCATTTATTCAACTGCTAGGTGATAAAAACAAAAAACAATATTCCAATTAGCTGCATGCTAATTTTGGAATATTGCAGTCCTCCCATCCCAAATGTTGCTTTTCCTCAAGAAAATTCAAGGATAGAACTAAGAAGTCTCCCCTCCTCCTACTGTAGAATCCACATATGTTAAACTCTTCCAAGCATGAAAGCTAGCATAAAGCTCTCATCAATAAGTCTCCATATTTCCCCTCCTAAGCATGAAAGCTAGCTAAATAGATATCATCATGAATAAGTAGAGTACTCAAGGAGGCAATAAGGTCATGTCCATAGGTCCCTTTGAGGAATGGGATCTAAGATTTATTTGGAACTATCATTCCCATGTGGATCCTCTATCCCTAGGCAATCATCCATGCAAAGTGAGTTACCTCCTAACATGGCAACTCCTGAAAATTCTCCTCCACCTTTGGCTTCGTAGGTGGGTTGAAAATATGATCATGGTAGACAAAATGGCCTACCCCACACTGTCCTCCTCTCCACTTATGATAAGTGTATATTATCTGCTGATCTTGGGCTGCAAAAATGTTGCCCTCGAGTGGCAAGAAAAAGACTAGATCTCCAAAGATCCTTTCTCCAATGTCACAAATCAAGCTGGCCCAAACCATACCATATGTGATGAATAGGGCATGATCACCACATGGCATCCAAATGAGAAAAATATTAAAGGTTTCATATAGTGCTGAAAGGTACCAACATTTTCCCAAGTGGTCACAATGCATTTTTTCTAACTGTTGTTTCAGAAAATAACATGGCAAGTTGTTTCTTAACAAATTTCTAGTTGTATGTGTCCTCACTTCTACTAGTGAATAGTAAATGGCTGAATGTACCAACTAAGCATATAAGAAATAATGAAACACTTGGCCAAGTTTATACAAAATGTGGTTGTCTCCATCATAAAATTTGGCCAAAAATTGCCCATGGAGCCCAATAAGAAGCTTGCCCTCTCTTGGAGCAATGCACTGTATAGAGATGGTAAGAGAATGCAAATACTGTTTTAGATAATCAATAGATGCAAAAGAAATATTCTTACCATGAGGTGAAAGTAAGATGATGCATAGATACATGAATAGGCCCTCCATAGTGTTATGACATACTCCCATGAAGAGGAATGACCCATGTGCTGCATGAGGGTCTTCCTTCTTATGCTTGGAAATCCAAGTTAAGAATATCATATCAATGTAATATATGTTTCCATCCACTACTCCATCACTCTCACCTCCTCCTTGTCCACCAAGTGCATCAAATGTGAAGTGATCCTGGGGACACTCCATAAATTAACCCAAGCTCCCAAGTGACAGCGTTGTTGGCCTATGTAAATAAGCTCCTTCCAACTCATAGCTCCATTCTTTGAAATGCCCATTGTCAAAGACATCTCCCACAATGCTGCTATATATAAGAAGTTCCTTCCAAAGTGGAAGTACCTCCTGATCATATAAGGCTAATGAGTAGCCCCTTTGCACCATGATAGTGCCACCTCCTACTCCTGCAACATCATGCAAAGTATGAGAGAAAATCTACCCATGCTCTCCCAAGAAAAACCAAAGAAACAAATTTTTTTGTTGCCTCCTCATACCTCCATCATACAAATCATATGATGACAACATAATGATTGATATGAAGAATTTCATATCAACACAATGCATCCATACTCCTTGCTGCCCTATGATGCAAGTATCCTACCAAAATTTCTCCTCCCACATACCCTTTGAAAGAGGATATGTCACATGATGGCCAAACTCCTTCAAGAGTAGCCAATGCAACCAAGCCTCTTGCTGCCTAGTGTCATACATTTGCAAGTATCTCTCCAGCATCTTGCTCACCATCCACACCCATTCATCCAAATGCAGGTGCCTCCCATCATGCTTGACCTTGTTACTCTTCCAATGAAGACTACCCTCCTCCCAAAGTAGATTTCTCTTCTTGCATTTCATGGGATGTTGAAATGCAACTCCTTGGAGATCTCCTAGAGAAGATCTCACACCAATGACCATATTGAATCTGTGAGGATCCAAGTGTGCTGGCAGCAAAACCTCCTCATTGCTGCTTAATGAAATCGTTGTTAATCTCCCCAATGGTGTATTTGATGTCTCATGCTCCAACTCAAGGGTGAACATATAGTTTTGTATAAGATTGTTTGGGACAAGGTTCATCCTATCCTCCAAAAATTTACACCCCAACCTCAAGTGTTGTGTGCAACTCAACAATGGCACATGAGGATGATGGTTCATCCCTTCCTTGAACAATTCAAGGTTGCACAGCTCAGTGCATTTCTGTTGCTCGACATTAGCAGTATGCAATGGTATACAACCCTTCATCAAATTTTCTGAAACAATAGGAGATGGAAACTTAGGCATACCTTGGTGAAATTTGGTCGTATATTGTATGGATGCAAGAGTTCCTTCCTCCAATGTGTTGGCTCCCCCAACTACTGATGTTGATGGATGCTCCTCCATGGTTTTGACAGCGCTGGTACAAGCCTCCTCTAGTGGTGGTAAGGGCTTTTCCTCCTCTGATTTCTCCTTTCCAAATGTTTTAATCAACCTTTGAGTAAATTCTGCAAAAGTAGACACTCTTGCATGACTCAAATGGCTGAACCACCAAATGTTTGCTTCGCCCTCATGGTGCAGTGCTGCAATCTCCAAAGCCTCTCTTTCTACCACTGGATGTAGTAGGAAGAATGCATCCAGTTTCCTTGCCCAAGCCCTTGCTGTAGATATCCCATCAAAATTAGACAATAGAAACCTATTGCCCTTGATTCTCCCTTTGCTGCAAGGTCTCCTTTCTTCCTCCAGCTAAATGAACTAATGTAAAGCTAGAGTCTCCTTGAAGGCTCTAGGTTTAGATTTGTACTCAGCAAGGTACTCACTTAGAATCATATAATCCAAGTGTCCTTCATCTCTATGCAATTTGTCCTCTTTTCCAAAAGGAAAGGGCATAGTCCCACTGCTTCTTTCTTCTCTTCTTTGCTTGACCTCCTTGTTGAGGTCCTTCCTGCTTCTAAAAAGAGATGAGAAAAAACTCATTCTCTCCATAATTTTGATCTTTCTCTTCTTCTTCTTATTCTCCTGATAGTATAATGGTTGAAACTCACAGGCTGAGCTAAGATTATGCTCTGATACCACTGTAATATCCCAAAATGGGGATGCAGCAATACATGAACACAAAACTAAAATAGCAATGACAGATCAACTCATAAAATTTAAGAAGATCCAAATAGCCATCATATTAAGATCATAGCAGAAAATGTATACAAATCCTTGAGGAAATAATCACTCAAGCTAGGCAAAACAAGCCTCAAGAGAACATGTACATGGAAAAATGAAGATCACTACTGCACAAAAGATGCCCAAGGCTATTACAGTGCAATTTTATTAGATACAACTGCTGTTGGAATATTTCAATACATAGATATGGAACTATACAACTCATAAAATGTTGGGAGAAAATATCTAAACCCCCAAACATAATTTCACAACAACCCTGGAAGGATTTCCTGAAATAAGAAAAATGGCAAAAATGTCAAAGTTGCAGTCCTAGAACTAAATAACAGCTGCAACCTAAGAACTGGATGGAGATGGCTAAAGATGCTACACAAGCTGAATAGACCTCCTCCAAAGGATCTTCCAAGTGAAAGGTTGATCCTAACACTGAAGATCTCACCCTCCAAATGAACACTGAAACCCCTCACTGCAAATGGTCACAGAAATAACGTGGTCACTGAGGGATAATACACTGTAGATGGAAGAAAATGGTTGGCCTGATGCCAAGGTAGTGAAATCTGCTCCAAAGGCTTCCTCACTGATCTCCCAAAGGAAGGAAAGCTTCCTCCTCTGAAAAATAAGCTCCGTAAGTGGTGTTGTGAAACCTCCACTGTAACACCTTGCAACACAATGTTATATTTCAGCAAAAATAACGTTGTAGCTGAAGGAGGTGGCTTGGCCTTAAGCCTGAATGTGAAGAAATGAAGTACAAGATCCCTCAAGAGGCCTCTCTTGAAAGGAGAAGGAATTCCTAAACAGGAATTCCTTGTGCTAAACAGCACAGAAATCTCAACTAAATAGTTGAAGAAAGAAGAATAGTCATGCAAACCACAATATCAATCATCCATATCATGTCTTGCTATGGCTGCCTTGCCCTCCTTTTATACAAATGGAAGCTCTCTCACCTTGGGTCCCACTCATTATGGTTTCCTCCACCAAGGAATCTTCCTTCCACTATCACTGCGTTGTCTCCAAAGATGATCTCCACCTCTCATCCCAGTGTTTTTGACTTGGTCAAACTTGACCTTCTCCACATGAAAATGTCCCTTTTCACACATGAGGGTGTGAAATCCAGCTCCTATGATGATTCCTTTTCACATTAAGGTATTTTATTCATATTTTTAATATGCATGGGCCTCCTTACCCATTTATTAAACTGCTAGGTGATAAAAACAAAAATCAATATTCCAATTAGTTGCATGCTAATTTTGGAATATTACATGGAGAATACATCTCTAACAAATTCAAAGACTTCTGCAGCAAATAAGGAACTCTAAGAGAACTCATAACACCTCATAACCCATAGCAAAATGGGTTCGCGGAGAGGAAGAACAGAACGATCGTGGGTGCAGCACGAGAGATGTTGCATGATTAGGACCTACCAATGCATTTTTGGGCGGAAGAATGTAACACTACAGTTTATGTGCAAAACCGTTTTCCTCATATAGTACTTGTCATGAGTACACCTGAAGAATATTTCACTCGTAAGAAACCAGATTTTTCACACTTTAATATTTTTGGCTCATCTTTTTATGTGCATGTGACCAAGCACGCCAGGAAGAAGTTGGAGCCGATTACTTAAATTGGGGATTTTGTGGGGTACACAGAAACACCCAATAATTATCATTTGTATTTTCCTAACAATAATATGACTTTTATGCGACAGGATATAAAATTCGATGAAGGGAAATCCATGCGATTGTCGCTTGAGAGGGAGCTAGACTTGCATGCGGAAGAGGAACAGTTGGTTCCCAAAGATGAGTCTCTAGATGTGGATCAGCCACGGGAGGAGGTTCATGGAGTGGAGGAGTCCAATCACGCAGAGCCAAACATCAGAACTGGAAAAAGGCATACCACAGAAGCTAATAGGCTGAGACTTGATCCTGCACAGAATGTAGGAGCCCCTACTTCACTATGCAGACAAAGACAGTCTCCTGACTGATTTACTGGATACATGGCTCTCATGAGAAAAAATTTTATGACTGAACCATCTACCTTTTAGGAAGCAGTGTAGGAGCCCACATGGGTAGATGCAATGGTGGAGGAATATGACTCCATTGTCAAAAACAGTGCTTGGGAAATTTTTCCAAGGCCATTTGATAAATTAGTGCTAGGTTCGAGATGGATCTATAAGGTAAATCAAGTTGCTGATGGGAGTGTTGAGAAATACGAGGCCAGATTTCTGGCCTGGGGCTTCTCGCAGATTGAGGGGATAGATTATGAAGAAACCTTTGCACCTATCATAAGGTATTCTTCCATAAGGACCATCCTTTCTCTCTCAGCACAGATGGGCTAGCGCATTCATCAGATGGATGTGAAGATTGTGTTTCTCAATGGGATCATTGAGGAAGAGGTGTACATAAAGCAGCCTAAAGGATTTGAGATCTTCAGTAGCGATTCGCATGTGTGCCAACTCAAAAGTGCGTTGTATGGGCTGAAGCAAGCACCCTATGCTTGGTACACTCAAATAGACAATTATTTCACTAGACTGGGCTTCACCAAAAGTGAAGCGGATGAAAACCTATACAAAATTGTGGTGGAGGGTAAGCTTTTAATCATTTTTCTTTATGTTGATGATTTAATATTGATGGGTGATGAGCAGATGATACAATCATGCAAGGAGGACCTTGTAAAGGAGTTCAAGATGAAGGATATGATCCTCCTTCATTATTTCCTTGGATTGGAAATATAGCAGCGAGATGGTGAAATTTTTGTGTCTCAAGGCAAGTATGCAAGGGATATATTGGGTAAGTTTCACATGGAGGGCTGCAAACCCATGGATACTCCTCTTCCAGGAAACTGGAGGAAAGAGGATGCTACTTCTAGAGGGGTAGTGGATGCTACTGTCTATCAACAGTTAGTGGGTTCACTAATGTATCTAGTGAAAAGGAGACTGTGCATTTGATATGCGGTTAACCAGCTGATTCAAGTGATGGTTAAGCCTACCAAGATCTTTTGGAAGGCAGGGAAACATGTCCTGAGATACCTGAGGGGCACATATGAGTATGGTTTATGGTATAGATAGATAAATGAGGTGAAGTTGCATGGCTCCACGGATGCAGATTAGGTAGGCAGCCCATCGGATAAAAAGAGCACATTCGGGGGGATCTTTAACATTGGATCTATAGTTGTTTCTTGGTACATCAGGAAGCATAGATACGTGGCACCCAGTTTAGTGAAAGTGGAATACATGGCAGCGATTCAAGATGCATGTGACGCTATCTGGATGGGAAATATCTTGATTGGTTTGTTTGGTTTTCATTTAGATCTGACAGTGATTCATTGTGATAATCAAAGCTGCATTAAACTCTAGATTAATCATGTGTTTCATGATAGATCTAAGCATATAGATATCTGGTATCATCATATCAGATATCGTGTGTAGAGGAAGATCATGTTGCTTCAATACATTCCTACAGAAGATCAGGATGCAGATATTTTGACGAAGGCACTCACCAGGATCAAAGTTGAACACCATAGAGATAGGATCAGGGTGAAGGATAATCCCTTTCTTGTTGAGAGGGAGTGTTGAGATTCAACAAGAAGATCCTAGTGAAAAATATGCACCTACACTAGGATGGATCCTTAGGCTATTTTTAGGTGGATTTCTATTTATAGATGCATAAGAAAATTATATTTATAGATGAGGTCTATTTATATATGTATGTGCAAGTTCTATTTATAGATTGCATGTCTATTTATAGATGCATGTCGACTATTATTATCCCTTAATAATAGTTGGACAATAAACAATAATCTCTGCTCAATGAGCACTTGGAAATAGTTAACTAAAGTCAAAAATCAGTTAGCTATATGAATTTCGAGTTGAGTGGTTGGTTGGTAGGACTTGCGAGTGGACTTAGTTGTAACTGAGTGATTCTAAGTTGTAACAAAGTTGGAAGTGTAGTTATGAAAGTTGTAAAGTATTTAAACTCAGTTAAGTGAGCTAAACTCAGTTGTGCTAGTTATAACTGAAGATACACTAGTGAGAGATCAAGTGAATTAATTATTAATTAATTCACAATCAGTGGCCTCACATGCAACTGAATGTTTACTACTGTTAACTACATGCATGTCAGATCTAGTGGAGACCCAGTTGAAATGTATGTGAAAGGGACAGTTTGACTATCTATTGTGACATTAGTGGTTGCACACATGCGAACACACACACACATTGGATGTGCCCATGAGGATTGCATAGTAAAGGAAAGCAGGCTTCCATTAATTCAGGGATTTCTATTAGCTGGGATTGCACAATAGAGGTATGTTGTCTAGAGACAGTAAATTGGCTAAGGAACTTGCCAATTTTTGTATGACAATGTGAGACAAGTGTATGATGTACTAAGAGCTCTTGGATTGGAGCTTTGTATGAGATTGTTTCATGATCCGTGATATATACATAATATATGATAGTGGGGTTTTTAACTTTATTCTTTCCCGATAAAATTATATGCGTTATGTGTGATTCATATTTCTTCATGATATTGTGATCGGAAATTTTTGTTCAAATTCTGCAAATATTTTGTAGAAGCGATTCCGTATTTAATAGTGGCATATAATTGTTAGATCAGGAGAATACAGGAAATACATATTTTGTATTAAATTTCTATAGTTTGGCGACCAACTCTGTGAACTCCTAGTTGATGAGGGAGTCGGCCCGGCTACGATCAAAGATATTCATATTGATCATAGGCTCATACAGCTCTAGAGAGGCATGCTCCATGATATGATGACTCTCATAAGTCATATCATTGGAGCTTCCATAGCACTAGTGCGGACTAGGAGGGGTAGGTGTCATGGATATGCACGATAGAGAAACTCATCCGATGATCTTGATCATGAGGGGAGTGATCATCATTCTAGTACTCCACCTCCTCCTCCTTCACCTCGCATAGGAGATCATGAGCAGCCAGCATCCAAACCTGAGTAGCAAGCATCTTTTGAGAAATCTGCCCCATCTCAGCAGACACCTTGTCCTGAGCAGGCACCTGATCCTGAGAAGACGGGTCCATCTAAGCAGGCTACACCATCCACTGAGCAGGCTGCACCATCGACCAATCAGTAGGTACCTCTGGAACAGGCACGTCATCTATCCGAGCAAGAGGTTGCAGCATTGACTGAGCATGCCTCGACCAGTACTAGTATTGATGTAGTACCACCAGATATTTGACATTTATATGTAGTTATATTACAGTTATAAATTTTTGA
This sequence comes from Pinus albicaulis, assembly GCA_034641835.2. NCBI lineage: Eukaryota > Viridiplantae > Streptophyta > Pinopsida > Pinales > Pinaceae > Pinus > Pinus albicaulis. Next base: position 1,301,223,047 of record CM076582.1, on the reverse strand, counting down.
CATTATAAAATTATCTCTCTCTCTCTCTCTATATATATATATATATATATATATTACACTCTTTCCTTCGGACTTAGGTAAACCTATGATAAAATCCATTGAAATATCTTCCCAACGTTGACTTGGAATGGGTAAAGGTTGTAGAAGACCCGGGGTCTTAATTGTCTTAATTTTATTCTGCTGGAAAACCAAACATTCCGCCAAAAAATTTTGAAAATCAGATTTAAGGCCATCCCAAAAGAATTCTTTCTTCACCCTGTGGTACGTTTTTAAAAATCCTGAGTGTCCTCCTAAAGGAGAAATGTGCAATTCCAAAATAATCTTTTGTTTTAGTTGGGAATTCTTACAAAGTTATAAGCGATCTTTATACCATAAGGAATCATTTTTCAAACTAAATGTATCAGATGTACTAGGATCTTGTTGCAACTTTTGAATGAGTGTCCACCCTTCTTCGTCCTTCTTCCATTCATCCCTTGCTTCGGTTATCCAATCTAGTTGGATAATAGAAATGGCACAAAGTAATGCTTCCACCTCTTCATTCTTTCTTGAGAGTGAATCTGCAACAACATTTAGCTTCCCTTTTTTGTAGATTATTTCAAAGTCATAACCCAACATCTTTGTGACCCCATTTTTCTGCTCTTCTGAAGATATTCTTTGTTCCAAAAAGCGTTTAAGACTATCATGATCAATTTTTACCTTGAAATGTCTTCCCATTAGGTAAGGTCGCCATTTCTTTAGTGCATATAGTATTTCTAACATTTCCTTCTCAAAAATAGCTTTCTGTAAATACTTTCATTTGATTAGACGACTTTAAAAAGCAATAGTTCTTCCTTCTTGCATTAAAACAACACCAATTCCATTTCCTGAGGCATTACATTCAAGAATAAAGGTTTTTGTGAAGTTTGCCGTAGCTAAGACCGGTGCTAGGCACATTTTCTCTTTAAGATGTTCAAAGTCCTTAGTTTCTTTAGGAGACCATGAAAATGCATTCCTCTTCAATAATGTTGTTATAGGTGCTGCTATTCTCCCATAATTCTTAACAAAATTTCGATAATACCATGTTAACCTGAGAAATCCTCGCAACTGCATTATGGTTGTGGGGACTTTCCATTCCTCAATGGCTTTAATTTTGTTAGGGTCTACCTTAACACCCTCGTGAGATACAATATGACCTAGATATTCCACCTCTTGTACTACAAAGAAACATTTGGATGTTTTTTCATATAATTGTTTCTCTTGCAATAGTTTGAGCACCCTTTCAACATGTTGAACATGATTCTTCCAAGACCTACTGTAGATTAGTATATCATAAAAAAATACTAGCACAAATTTTCTATGGAAGGGTTTTAAAATGGAATTCATCAACTGTGTTGGTGTCCGATGTTTTGATAGTTTGGCAAATCAAAAGACAAGGCAACATCAGAACCAATCTTTAGAGTTACAGGATCTAGTCCTCCTATTCTCAGAGAGGGATCTCTCAAAAGTTTGTTTGCAAAGGTTTATCTTGTGTGCTTTGAGTATTGGTTTTAGACTAGTTATTAAGTGCAGGTATTCATTTGTTTGTTTGGTTGGGTTGAATTGATACAGCAGAACACGAAAGTTATAGGAAAGATACACAGAATGGAGAAACATCTGGTTCATTTGGCAATGGATTCAATAAGAGTTCATAACAAACTCATCAATGGATATGGGATATCAAAGGGAAAATCTAACTTGGCCACAGGATCCTTTTGTTTTTGGAATGAGATGAAAATTAATGATTTGGAAAGAGAGGTTTAATTCTCAACAAAGGGAATTCAAAAGCATAATTTGAACAATAAAGAGCTCTTTGATAGACAGGGCTAACCATAAATTCTACAAATCACCCCTTTAAGCAAATAATGATTTCAAAAAAAAATTTAAAATGAAAATCTAAGATTCGTGGAACGCCCTATTTCCTCAAATATTTTATTTCAAATGATTTAGAAAACATAAAAGATTCACTGATAATTGCAGTCATAGAAGAGGGAACACCTAACACATCTATGATCACAACTATAAAAGACCTTTAAGCCAACTGTTTAAGTGAGGACAAAGGGCAAGATCAAAACTGACCTCTTTGATTCATTGTAAGAAAAGAACTTCAAAGGGAGACTTCAATAACAGTTTTCAAGTGGCAACAGACAAGCAGGGAGAACCATAAATCATGCTGAAACCAACTGTTCGAACTATTAAGGAAATAAACAAGCATGGAGATTAAAGAGAGAGATTAAAGACTCTAGAATACTTCAGCAGAAGAAAACATGAAATAGTGAAGGATGAATAGGTCTAAGGTGCTTCCAGGAGTCATTTCTTAGCCTAATACTTTCAACCTACTATAGTAAGAAATTATGGAACATAATGAAAACAGGGGAAAACATAAAACATTTCAGAATACTTCACCAACAGCCAAGCTCATGGATCCAATGATAGAGCCTTCTCAGGAACAAGCATGCAACAACATCAACAAGGTTTCCAAGACTTCAATTTCTCCTTCAACTTCAACGGAATATGTATTTATTTCAAAGAGTTTCAGTATTACAACTTGTGATCAAACAACAACCAACAACCAACCCCTCACTCATCTTCTACAGAGGTATATATAGAAGAATGAGGAGGTGAGATCTGATAAAAGATCTCTAATTACAATTAATACAGACTTAATGGTTTCTTGGCCTTTGGGGGGCTCAATGAAGAAACTTACATGGGTGTACTCTGTATTAAATGTTTTTACATAAAGATTTAAGCTTGGTGGGAGCTTTGGTTGACCTTTGAGGCTCTGTGTGGTGTCGAAGTAACTCTGCAGATATTTTTTGTATTGAAGTTCCTTGCAGAAGTAACTCTTCAGACGCATTTTGAGACAAATATCTGATCCTGATCAATAAATTCGGCATCTGATTGAATACTTTGAGGCACAGGTGGCATTTCAGCAGCTGGGAGGAATCAATTTGCCTCAGATGTGGCGGTGGAGGCTTTTCTATTGAAGAAACCCTTGAGTTTGTCTTTAAATTGTGTTTTACTTGGGAATTAGGCTTTTGATAAGCATCTTAGATGTAATCCCCACAAATATGTCCTTTAATCCTCTGTTCTGGTAAATTCTGGTCCTCATCACTGATACTTTTTTACTGTGCCCGATCCATGGTTTTTTCTGATAAACAGGGCTGTGCAGGGTTATGTGGCATCAATGGCTGAGGAAAACACTGAAGAAACATGAATTTATACCCCACGAAGGATTTCGTTTGGTGAAAGGAAGGCAGGAAGATCGTCATCCTCTGCCTTCGAATTTTCCTCGAAAATGGCGAGAAAACCTCGAAACCCTGCAAAATACAAACAAAAATTATAAAATCCATGCATTTATAGGTTTATTGCTGCGGAGGCATGTGGAGGAAGCGTGGCCGTTGGATGGAATCATCCAATGGTCAGGATTGATCGGAGGAGGCAGAACAAAGATTAAATCAGAGCCGTCGATCGCGTAGAGATCGACGGTCGAGAGCAAGGGGGAAAGTCAAAAACGGAGAATCGTTTACTGGGCGATGGAATCAGGGCGATGGAATATGGACCATTGATCTGCAGATCAGATCAACGGTGGAGATTAATTGGATGGCACGCCGTAGCCTAGTTATCGTTCAGGCATCTTCGGTGAGCGATAGCCGTTGGATGGCCCGCCCTAGATCGGACGGCGCACGACAATATCATTGGGCATCCACGTACGAACGATAACGTGCGATGAGCAAGCCGTTTTGAAAAATTACATAGGATGTGTGTCACGCGATGTATGGAATCACTGGCGATCGGGGGAAAATAGCTTTCCCCAAAGGTGGTGCGATGGATACCGCCGATTTTGGGCAATCGGCTTATGGACAACGGGGACCACAGGGAGACAGACTCCGCACCGTCTGATCTTCAGATCAGATCGACGGTGCGGAATGGTTTAAAATTTATACCGGCAGAAAAATAAATAAAATAATAGAACTGACGACTTTTAATATATAACCAAGGTTTTAACTTTGGCCGGGAATTATTTCATTTGAAGCAGATAGGCGCCCGATTGCGGGGCCGTGGGCACATGGGAAACGATGTGACTGGGGGTTAATGGGAAAAAGGGGCTAGGACCCATATATGCCCAAAATGTGGGTTTTTATAGTTTTTCAATGATTTTCAAAGGGAAATTGAGGGTTCCGATAAGGCTTAAAAGTGGGTTTTAAACCTTATAAAAGTGGATTTTGATGAAGGAAAAATGGGAAAAACATGAAAATGAGGGGTTTTCATGGGAAATAGAGGGATAGGAAATGAGGTTAGCTTTTGGAAAAGGGGAAAAGGGAAATGATGCTTGCAGGAGTATTCTGGCTTGGAAATCAGCAGGATTTCTGAGTTCTGAAGGGAAACAGCAGTGACGATTATCCAAAGGATAGGATATTATCAAAAGACTTTAAGCATCAAAAATTTTAGTAATAAAATTGTTTCTTGAAGGCTAACCAACATTATTTAGCCACCACCTGATTGAAAGAAATTATGGGTGGCTAACAGTGGCTCCACTTGGGGATGGTGCCTTTTTGAAGGCATCAAGAATTTCAGACTTGCTTTCTCTGGGAGGCTGATCAGTTGCCTCCTCCATTGGGTTTCCTTCCTTTTTGTGGATGATCTTCTTTTGCTCTGAAACATATTAGCAGTCATAAAAAACAATGGTTCTTTCATCAACAAGATTTTTACCTACCCAATCCTATTGATCTAACATTTTCTCTTCATTAGAGTGCACTTGGATTGGCAAACTCTTTTCACAACATTTTATTATTTTGAAAGCATAAAACTAATCTAATTATATTCCTTATTTCTCCCTGAACTCAGATTAAATAGTTGAATTCAGATTCTTCCCTACCTATTCTATTATCTGTTGGGATTAAGCTGTCCAACATACTTTTATTCTCTAATATTCTACAACAAAAATTGAAAAACACTCAAGTCAGGATTGAACAGTCTAACTTGATGTTGGTCCATGGCATAAAGACAAGCTACACATAGACAATTATTTTTTAGAAAATTAAATTAAAAATGGAAGGCTTAATATCTAAAAGTTTCTCATCCTGGCCTTCTCTTCTTACAGCTCTATTTTGACTCTTACTTTGAGCTATCTTTGCTTTTCTTCTAGTTCAGGTTTTAATCAGATTAGAACCATATTTTTACATCTTTTTTGACTCAGAAAATGAAACAAATTTGAGTCATATCTTTTGGGAAACTTAGGTTCAGATTTTGAAAATGTTTGAACCTTTTATTTCTATCCTAAACTATCTACTGATAAGTCAAGATTAAACAGTTTGGAAAATCGCATTCACTATCCTATCAGCAAAAAATTTAAAGCTAATTACTCAAGATTATACTGTTTGACTAACTAGAAGCATTTTTTTAGGAGTGGCATTTGAGCTTGCACACTTTCAGATTTGTTTCACTTTTTGGTATGGGGCTATACCTTTCTTGTTTTCACAATCTGCCCTCTTTTCTTTCTTTCTTTGTTTTTGTATTTTGATTTTTCTAACTTTGAATGCAATGGTTAGACTATGATATTTACAATGAAATATAAAATTCTTTGAAACTTAAGATTCTTGGCAGAAGTAATGTTTGAGCATCCTGCCATTGACAGGACCTCCATATAGGTCTTCTCCATTCAATTCTTTCAATAAAAATGCATTGTGACCCCTCTCAGCATGAATAATATAGGGCCCTTTCCACAAGTTCTCAAATTTTCCATGTTTTCCCTTCTCTTATTTTCTTGAATCCCACTTAAGAACAACATTTACAACTTGGAAATTGTTTTCCTTAGTCCTCTTATCAAACAACTTCTTCATATTCTCTTGGACTAACTGTGTTCTTTCATAGACTTCCTCTCTATTCTGTTGCAAATGGATTGTCTGGTTGATTCTTCTCTGCATATCATTCTCTTCAATCTGCACTTCTTGAAGGAGGTTCATAACTGGAACTCCTAATGAGGTGGGAAAAACTGCGTCCATACCATAGACTAGATGATAGGGGGACATGTTTATTGATTTCTTTGTAGTTAGCCTATCAGTCCATAAGGCATGAACCAGTTTACTGTGCCATGATTTCTGATTTTTCTCCAACAGCTTTTTAATGATATTGATGAGGCTTTTGTTGGAAGATTCAGCTAATCCATTTCTTTGGGGATAGTAAGCAGTGGAATGGCCCAAGGTTATGTGGTATTTGAAACAGAAATCAACCATATTCTTAGATTTAAAATCAGCAGCATTGTCTGTTATGATTTTTCTGGGACAACCAAATCTGGATAGGATATTTGTTTCAAGGAACTTGATAATGACGGAGTCATTGGCATTTCTGGAAGGTATATCTTCTATTAAAGAATTCAGTGGCTGTGAGGATCCATTTATGTTGAGCTAAGGAGGATGGGTGAATTTCCCTAATGAATTCTAAACCCCATTGTTGGAAAGGTGCCTCAACTCTGATAGGATGTAAGGGTAAGGGAAGAAGTTTTCTTTTTCCATCAAATATTTGACACTTATGGCAATCCATGACCAACTTTTGAGTGTCTGGGAAGAGGGTAGGACAATAGTAACCGGATCTAAGAATTTTATTTGTTGTGGCCTTCTAGTAGAGGTGTCCTCCACATTCTCCATCATGTAATTCATGCATGATTTTTCCTGCATCATCTTCAAGTAAAAATTTAAGCAAAATTACAACAACATTTTTCCAATACAATACTCCATCTAATATGCAAAAACTAAAAGCTTTTTGTTTCAAAAATCTAGCTTTAGTTTTAGACAGAGAAGGAGGGGTATTTAAATATAAAAGCACATAAATAATGTCAGCATACCAAGGAGAATTTAGAAATGTTTCTTCAATAAAATGAGCAGTAGATTCTTCCATTTCTTCCAACACATCTACCATGTTGATGTCTAGTGCCTGGAAGTTAGACTCAGCCATAAGTTTTTCTAATCCTTTCCCTTTAACTAGTTTGGTCGGCCTAATTTCTAAGTCATATTCAAGAATAGTTGCAATCCATTTTCCCCTTTTACCATGAGGGTCTTGACTTAGAATGTCCTTAACAACAGTATGCGGAACAAAATAAATTATGTGAGAGTGTAAAATATAGACCCTAAAGTCTTTCAATGCTTTCACCAATGCTAAGGCTTGCTTCTCCATGATATTATATTTTAGAGGAGCATCTCTTAAGGCCCTACTAAAGAAATATATTGGTTGTTCTTGCCCTAAATCATTATTTTGAAGTAAAACTGCAGCTATTGTATGCTCAGATGCAAAGGAAAAGATGTAAAAGTCTTTGGTAAAATCTGGACTAATCAGGACCGATGTTTGGGTAAGAGCTTGTTTGACCAGTTCAAATGATTGTTTAGCTGGTAAAGTCCATTTTACACCCACATCTTTCTTAAGCATGTTTGTAATTTTTTTTAATAGCTCAGCAAGGTTAGGGATAAACCTTCTCAAAAAATTAATCTTTCCGATGAAAGATTGCAACTCTTTGAGGCTTCTTGGATGAGTGATTTGTAATATGCCATCTATCCTTGTAGGGTCTATTTTGATTCCCTCTTCTGAAATTATATGTCCAAGAAGTTTACCTTCTTGGAGACCAAAGAGTGTCTTCTTGGGATTCAATGACAAGCCAAATTTCCTACACATCTCAAAAACTTTTCTTAGGTGAATCAGATGTTCTTCATCGGTTTTTGAGAAAATAGTTATGTCATCAAGGTAGATTATTATGAAATATCCAATATCTTCAGAGAAGGCTATATCCATGGCCCTTTGGAAAGTGGCCCCTGCATTCATTAATCCGAAAGGCATTTTGACATACATAAAGGTGCCCTAAGGTGTGGTAAAAGTAGTTTTGATTTGATCACTTGGGAGCACTAACACCTGGTTGTAACCTAAGAACCCATCTAAGAGGGAAATCCTTTTTGACCCAACTACCTTCTGAAGTATATGGTCCATTTTGGGTAAGGGTTAGTTGTCTTTTAAGGAGGCTCTATTTAACTTTCTGAAGTCAATACAGAGCCTGATTTCCCCTATTTTCTTTCTAACAAAAACTAAGTTTGATATCCATTCTAAAAATATAATGGGTACTATGATTCCAGCAGCATGCATATTTTCAATTTCTACCTTAACTAAAGGGAGTAAAAGAGGGTTTATTCTCCTTAGTTTTTGTTTAAAAGGCTTTTGATTTTCTTTCAAAGTAATTTTATGTTGGATGATGCTGGTGTCATATGATTTTAGGTCTTTGTATCCCCAAGCAAAAACATCTTTAAACTCTTTGAACAGCTCTATGTACTACAGTTTTATGTGAGTTGGGAGAGTGTTGGACAGCTTGATCATCTTGGGTTCTGCTAGAGTGCCTATTTTATGCTCTTATGTATTTGTTTCCACAGGATCCATTCTTGGTTCTTTGGCTACATCGTTAAAATCAAAAAGGTGTTCTAAAGGTGCTAGACCTCTTGGAATTTTATCATTTTTGCATTGTAAAACTTCCAAGTCTTCTTGGTCTGCGGTGTCGATTACCTCTGCTTCAAAAGGATTTTCATAATGATTTATATCAGCAGTATATGTCATTTCAACTTCTGGGATTTGTTCAATATACAAACAATTTTCTTTATGGCTGGTTTCTGATATTGCTGAAATCATTTTCTGATTTCCAGAAATCATCTATGTGTTTGTCAGAATCAAACACTTGCCAGTGATCTTCATTATCGGGCACGGCAGGCCTGTGTTTTACCTTCACACTGAGTTGTCCATTTATTTCAGGTATCTGGCAATTGTTTGCATTGAAAGCGAGTTCATTTGCTAGATGATTAAATTCTCTTGGAATGAAAATAAGTTCATACTTTTCAAATGTTTTCAAAAGATCAAGGGCAGCGTTTCAATATTCCCTAAGCCTTGGATTTCTAGCTGAGTATTCTCCTTTGATTTGTTTTATGATAAGTTCAGAATCTCCCAAGATTGTTACCTTTTGGGCTTGTAATTGTTTGAGAAATTGTAAACCTAGGAGAAGTGCTTCGTACTCATCAATATTGTTAGTGCATGGGAAATCCAATTTATATGAAAAACTCTGATTCATATTCTGGATCCATACGCCTGCTCCTACACTTGTTTTATTACAAGATCCATCAAAATTTATTTTCCAAAGTATGCCATCCTTATTTTCATTTTCTTGTTGTTGTTGATTGGTAATGTTTTGAATTTGATTGAAGGGAATATTGGATTGTTGTGGTGAACTGATTGGGTCTATGTTTTCTTTATCTTGTTGAGTAATTTCATCTTCGTTACATAAGATAAAGGAATCTAAACTTGATTGAATAGAATAGATTGGAGAGTTGTTTGGTTTGTCTATGTTTCTCACCATGTACTTCATGTGAGATTCCCTATATAGTCTTCTGTTTTGGTTAAAACCAGGGATGGTGGCATAAGACATGTCCATTTGAAGGCTTCCCTGAAGTTTGGCTCCCCAAGATATTGATAAGAGCATGCCATACTTAGGGGGAATGTTAGCTACAACTATATCCATAACTAGACTCTTAGCAGGGATCTGAGCTAGAGTAACACATAAATATTTGATTAAACCCAAACACTTGACTTTGCTTGAGTCAAAGGAATACAATTCTTTGTATGGTTTAGTAATTTCTAAGCCTAAGCTTTCCATCACTACCTTGGGAATTAGTTTGTGTGAAGCTCCTGAGTCTAACATAGCATTGTGTAAAATTTTCTCATGTATGTTCAAGCTAACATAGAAGGTAGGGACAGACCCTTCTTGGTATTTTCCTTCAAATTCTGGACCAAACAACAACTCAGGTTTGTCATATGTCAAGTTTAAGGTGTCAGTATCACTTCCTAGGTTCAAAGCTTTCAAAACTTGGTTTTTGTACACTTCTTGGGTTACTAGTTCATCTAGGGGAATGGCAATTTTTATCTTAGCAATCTCTCCCTCAAAACTGAAAGGAATAATTGATTTGTTGATATTTGCATCTGTTTTTTCAATTGAATTCTTTTCAGCAATTTTGATTTGCTAAACCTTGTTTGGACTGGTAATTGGGATAGTTTTATTAGGACCACTAGCTGAAGTGCTAGGGGTACTGTGTTCAATATTTGGCTGGACCCCTTTGTCTTTGTTTAAGTCGGGTTTCTTAGCCAAAGTGTTGGTCTTCTCTGTTGTCTTTTTGGACTAAGTTTCTACGTTTTTCTTGACAGCAGTATTAGTGTTCTTGTCTTTTAAGTTATCTATGCTTCCCTTACTCCTAAGATCATATTGTTTATGTACTTCCATAATTGCATTTTCAAAACCCAATCTATAGTCATCAGAGTCTTCATAGGTGTTTGTATTTTGATCATAAGATAAAAATCCTTGTTCTTCCTCAGTGAGGAAAACATCATCTCCACTGTCTGATCCAATCAAGTTTACATGATCTTCTTCCAACCTTTCCAACTCCCTGTCTTCCTCATATTGATCTACATAGTTTTGTTGGAAGGGAGGTATAATCTGTTGGTCATTCTCGTTCCGTTTGTCTTGATTTTTTTCTCTTCTATAATTCTGATTTCTATTTCGAGGAGAAGTTTGATTTTGATTTGCTTGTGCTCTCTTAATTATGCTCATCTCTTTTTTCATTTCTTCTAACATTCTCTCCATTTTTGAGCTTGAAGTAGAAGGAGTGGACTCTTCTCTAAAAGATACTCTCTTCTCAGTTTTCATTCTTGCTCTCTTCTCCATCAAGTTGACTTCCATAGAAAGAGCGCCCTTTTGCATATCTTCAAGAGTTGCAAAATATCTTTCTCTCAACTGATAGGTCATGTCAGAGTCAAACCTTTCAGGAAATTTGTTTAAAGCTAAGCCCTATGGAGGTTTTAGTTCTAGGGAAAGTGCATTATACACACTATTGAATCTAGTGCAGTAAGCTTGCACACTTTCCCCAGTGTGTCTATGGAGGTTCTTGTACTCAAAAAGGACTTGGAGAGGGTTTTTTTTACTTCCCATTTGTTTAAGAACATTTGATGGAAGCCTTGGAGATCATTAATACTATGGGGGGCTAAAACTTTAAACCATTTTCTTACTTCTTCCCCTAGGCTCTAAGAAAATAACCTAAGCTTGACAGAATCATCATCAATTTCATTTCTGTCAAAGTAGTCATTCATTTTATCTACATTTTGTGATGCAGTTGTAGCATTGCTAGCATCATATAATGGAATTTTGGACTGATAGTCCTATGGAAGGTTGACTAATGGTACAGGAAGGACTAGGGGAGCATACCATGCTGCCATGATAGGTGGTGGGGGTGGATTTACAAGGAGCGGATTAATAACAGGAATAGTGGGTTGAGGTGTAGTGGTTTGGACAGTGGATGAAGGGTGAGCAAAAGTGGATGGACCAGGAATAGACCGCTAAGCTGATCTTGGATGAGAGACACCTAAATTGTGAAGGAAATGTAAATCGAGATGTGTTGTTTCTCTGCTACCAAGAGGTTCACTTGTTTCAGGAGATGATAGTGAAGACTCAGAATCTAACTGATCTAAATCACCAAGAGACCTAGTTCTAAATGGATTTACTAAGTCAACTTGAGATTGTTGTAGAGCTGAAAGATTTTCAGGAACTCAATTAGCTCTCAAGGGTGATCTGAAAACAGTTGATAATTTTATCTTAGGAGATTTCCTAAGAATAATTTCAGGGTTGTCAACTATTCCCGGTGGGTTTGGGTCAGGGTAGGCTCTAGTATGAATCTTTCTAGGAGCCACTATGCTATGTTTTTCAGACCCAGTTAAAAAGAAAAGTTTAACCAAATATGACAATTTTTAATAGGCTAACTGATCTTTTCAGAAGAAGGAAAATTTTTAATCTTAAATCCTTCTAGCTGAGTTTGTAAGATGATATTAAGACTTGGGGTCTTCCCAGTGGAGTCTTAAGGTTTGAATTTAGGATTGTGGAGTCGCTAGGTGGGAATTTTTAGCTCTTTTGGAGGTAAAAGGTTTTATGGTCCACCACCAAGTTTATTATGAAGCCAAACTGAAATTTTTTGGGTTTTTCTGAGTTATTTTGGTCTTATAGGTTAAGAGAGTGTTCGAAATCTAATTTAACACTTAGCTAGGGTGTCAAAACGTACAGAGTTTACTCTTATGTCTTGGTAACTGAAATCTTCAAGGTTTGACAAGGCTTTATGAGAATCCTAAGGGTTACTTAGTTTGTCACTGATTCAAAGGTCCTATCATGATTACCACTATGCTTGGTAGTGCTTGAAGAAGGTTACTTATGTTATGCTAGACAGTGAGTGTTTTTTTTTCTGAATATTTTACTCAGTGTCCCACTGTGATCGCCATTATGTTGGTGGCGATGAGGTGGCTGATAATCACTGGATAGTATTTGAAAATCACTGGGTAGTCTTAATTGTCTTAATTTTATTCTACTAGAAAACCTAACATTCCACCACAAACTTTTGAAAATCAGATTTAAGGCCATCCCAAAAAAAATCTTTCTTCACCCTGTGGTACGTTTTTAAAAATCCTGAGTGTCCTCCTAAAGGAGAAGTGTGCAATTCCAAAATAATATTTTGTTTTAGTTTGGAATTCTTACAAAGTTATAAGTGATCTTTGTACCATAAGGAATCATTTTTTCAACTAAATGTATCATATGTACTAGGATCTTGCTGCAACTTTTGAATGAGTGTCCACACGTCTTCATCCTTCTTCCATTCATCTCTTGCTTCGGTTATCCAATCTAGTTGGATAATAGAAATGGCACAAAGCAATGCTTCCACCTCTTCGTTCTTTCTTGAGAGTGCATCTGCAACAACATTTAGCTTCCCTTTTTTGTATATTATTTCAAAGTCACAACCCAACATCTTTGTGACCCATTTTTGCTGCTCTTCTGAAGATATTCTTTGTTCCAAAAAAGTGTTTAAGACTATCATGATCAGTTTTTACCTTGAAATGTCTTCCCATTAGGTAAGTTCTCCCTTTCTTTAGTGCAAGTAGTATTGCTAACATTTCCTTCTCATAAATAGGTTTCTGTAAATACTTTCCTTTGATTAGATGACTTTCAAAAGAAATGGGTCTTCCTTCTTGCATTAAAACAGCACCAAGTCCATTTCCGGAGGCATCACATTCCACAATAAAGTTTTTTGTGAAGTCTAGCATAGCTAAGACTAGTGCTAGGCACATTGCCTTTTTAAGATGTTCAAAGGCCTTAGTTGTTTTAGGAGTCCATGAAAATGCATCTTTCTTCAATAATGTTGTTATAGGTGCTGCTATTCTCCCATAATTCTTTAAAAAAATTCGATAATACCCTGTTAACCCGAGAAATCCTCACAACTTCTTTATGGTTGTGGGGACTTTCCATTCCTTAATGGCTTTAATTTTGTTAGGGTCTAACTTAACACCCTCGTGAGATAAAATATGACCTAGATATTTCACCTCTTGTACTCCAAACAAACATTTGGATGTTTTTTCATATAATTGTTTCTCTTGTAATAGTTTGAGCACCCTATCAACATGTTGAACATGATCCTTCCAAGACCTGTTGTAGATTAGTATATCATCAAAAAATACTAGCACAAATTTTCTAAGGAAGGGTTTGAAAATGGAATTCATCAACCTGTTGGTGTCCTGTGTTTTTATAGTTTGGAAAATCAAAAGACAAGGCAACATCAGAACCAATCTTTAGAGTTACAGGTTCTAGTCCTCCTATTCTCAGAGAGGGATCTCTCAAAAGTTTGTTTTCAAAGGTTTATCTTGTGTGCTTTGAGTATTGGTTTTAGACTAGTTATTAAGTGCAGGTATTCATTTGTTTGTTTGGTTGGATTGAATTGATACAGCAGAACATGAAAGGTCTAGGAAAGATACATAGAATGGAGAAACATCTGGTTCATTGGGCAATGGAGTCAAGAAGAGGTCATAACAAACTCATCAATGGATATGGGATATCAAAGGGAAAATCTAACATGACCACGGGATCCTTTTGTTTTTGGAATGAGATGAACATTAATGATTTGGAAAGAGAGGTTTAATTCTCAACAAAGGGAATTCAAAAGCATAATTTGAACAATAAAGAGCTCTTTGATAGACAGGGCTAACCATAAATTTTACAAATCACACCTTTAAGCAAATAATGATTTCAAATCAACTTTTAAAATGAAAATCTAAGATTCGGGGAACGCCCTATTTCCTCAAAGATTTTATTTCAAATGATTTAGAAAACATAAAAGATTCACTGATAATTACAGTCATAGAAGAGGGAACACCTAACACATCTATGATCACAACTATAAAAGACCTTTAAGCCAACTGTTTAAGTGAGGACAAAGGGAAAGATCAAAACCTACCTCTTTGATTCACTGTAAGCAAATAACTTCAAAGGGAGACTTCAGTAACAGTTTTTAAGTGGCAGCAGACAAACAGGGAGAACCATAAATCATGCTGAAACCAACTGTTCGAACTATTAAGGAAATAAACAAGCATGAAGATTAAAGAGAGAGATTAAAGACTCTAGAATACTTCAGCAGAAGAAAACATGAAACAGTGAAGGATGAACAGGTCTAAGGTGCTTCCAGGAGTCATTTCTTAGCCTAATAATTTCAACCTACTATAGTAAGAAATTATGGAACATAATGAAAACAGGGGAAAACATAAAACATTTCAGAATACTTCACCAACAGCCAAGCTCATGGATCCAGTGATAGAGCCTTCTCAGGAACAAGCATTCAACAACATCAACAAGGTTTCCAAGACTTCAATTTCTCCTTCAACTTCAACGGACTATGTATTTATTTCAAAGAGTTTCAGTATTACAACTTGTGATCAAACAACAACCAACCCCTCACTCATCTTCTACAGAGGTATATATAGAAGACTGAGGAGGTGAGATCTGATAAAAGATCTCTAATTACAATTAATACAGACTTAATGGCTTCTTGGCCTTTGGGGGGCTCAATGAAGAAACTTACATGGGTGTACTCTGTATTAAATGTTTTTACATAAATATTTAAGCTCGGTGGGAGCTTTGGTTGACCTTTGAGGCTCCGTGTGGCGTCGAAGTAACTCTACAAATATTTTTTGTATTGAATTTCCTTGCAAAAGTAACTCTTCAGCCGCGTTTTGAGACAAATATCTGATCCTGATCAATAAATTCGGCATCTGATTGAATACCTTGAGGCACAGGTGGCATTTCAGCAGCTGGGAGGAATCAATTTGCCTCAGATGTGGCAGTGGGGGCTTTTCTATTGAAGAAACCCTTGATTTTGTCTTTAAACTATGTTTTACTTGGGAATTATGCTTTTTATAAGCGTCTTAGACATAATCCCCACAAATCTGTCCTTTAATCCTTTGTTCTGGTAAATTCTGGTCTTCATCACTGATACTCTCTGACTGTGCCCGATCCATGGTTTTTTCTGATAAACAGGGCTGCGCAGGGTTATGTGGCATCAATGCCTAAGGAAAACACTGAAGAAACATGAATTTATACCCCGCGAAGGATTTCCTTTGGCGAAACGAAGGCAGGAAGATCGTCATCCTCTGCCTTCGAATTTTCCTCGAAAATGGCAAGAAAACCTCGAAACCCTGCAAAATATAAAAAAAAATTATAAAATCCATGCATTTATAGGTTTATTGCTGCAGAGGCATGTGGAGGAAGCATGGTCATTGGATGGCATCATCCAAATGTCAGGATTGATCGGAGAAAGCGAAAGAAAGATTAAATCAGAGCCGTCGATCGCGCAGAGATCGACGGTCGGGAGCAAGGGGGAAAGTCAAAAACGGAGAATCGTTGACTGGGCGACGAAATCAGGGTGATGGAATATGGACCGTCGATCTGCAAATCAGATCGACGGCGGAGATTAACTGGATGGCGCGACGTAGCCCAATTATCAATCAGGCATCTTCGGTGAGCGATAGCCGTTGGATAGCCTGCCCCAGATCAGACGGTGGACAACAATATCGCTGGACGTCCACGTCCGAACGATAACGCGTGATGGGCAAGCAGTTTTGAAAAATTACACGGGACGTGTGTCATGCGATGTATGGAATCGCTGGCGATCAGGGGAAAACAGCTTTCGCCCAAAGGCGGTGCGATGAATACCGCTGATTTTGGGCAATCGGCTTATGGACGGCGGGGACCACAGGGAGAAGAACTCCGCACCGTCTGATCTTCAGATCAGATCGACGGTGCTGAATGGTTTAAAATTTAAACTAGCGGAAAAATAAATAAAATAATAAAACTAACGACTTTTAATATATAACCAAGGTTTTAACTTTGGCCGGGAATTATTTCATTTGAAGCGGATAGGCGCCCTATTGCGGGGCCATGGGCGCATGGGAAACGATGTGACCGAGGGTTAATGGGAAAAAGGGGCTAGGACCCATATATGCCCAAAATGTGGGTTTTTATAGTTTTTCAATGATTTTCAAAGGGAAATTGAGGGTCGATATAAGGCTTAAAAGTGGGTTTTAAACCTTATAAAAGTTGATTTTTATGAAGAGGAAAGGGAAATATTATGTAAATGAGGGATTTTTCATGGGAGATGGAGGGATAGAAACTAAGGTTAGTTTTGGAAGAAGGGAAGGGGGGAAAATGTGCTTGCAACAGTATTCTGGCTTGGAAATCAACAGGATTTCTGAGTTCTGAAGGGAAACAACAGTGACGATTATCCAAAGGATAGGATATTATCAAAATACTTTAAGCATCAGCAATTTTAGTAATAAAATTTTTTCTTGAAGGCTATCCAACATTATTCAGCCACCACCTGATATGACAGAATTTATGGGTGGCTAACACAACCCTTGAAATGTAGAAGGTGCATTGGTAAGGCTAAAAGGCATGACCAAAAATTCATAATGACCCTCATGAGTTCGAAATGTTGTTTTTGGAATATCTTCAGTCTTCATTCTAATTTGATGATGTCCTGAACGAAGATCCAACTTGGTAAAATAAATTGCTCCATGTAATTCATCCAATAATTCATCAATCATAGGAATGGGAAATTTATCTTTAATAGTGAGCTTATTGAGCTCCCTATAATTCGGACACATGCGCCATGATCCATCTTTTTTGTGCACCAATACTACTGGAGCAGAGAAAGAACTTTGACTAGGTTGAATTATACCAGCCTCTAACATTTTTGCAATATCACATTTCAATTTCGCTCTTTTGGACATAAGGATATCTGTAAGGCCTAATGTTTGGAGGAACATTTCATAGAATCAAATGAATAGCATGATCATGATCACAAACAGCTGGGAGTCCTTTGGGAGTTTCAAACACCTTAGAATGATTGTCCAATATTTTTTGGAGATCTGGAGAAATTGATGATTTTGATGTTGGAACTTCTAGTGAGCATAATTGTGCAATTACGCCTCGTTTTTCTTTCTTCAGAAGCTTTGTCATGACATTAGAGCTTATTATCTTTCCCAGCTTCCTTGCAATACCCCGTAATTCGACTTCCTTTCCTTCTGAAAAAAATTTCAAGAAAAGTTCTTGAAAATTAAAAGTTGTCGTCCCCAAATATTGTAACCATTTTACTCCTAGTACAACATCAGTACCTCCCATAGGAATGGAAAGCATTGGACTAGTAAATACATATTCCCCCATGGTTATCTTGATATTATGGCATTTTCCATAGAAATTTATAGTTCCTCCATTTGCCACCATCACTTGACATTCTGGTGTTGGGTATAGGAAACAATTTAATTCCTTGGCTACCTTACAATGAATAAAATTATGGGTGCTACCTAAATCAATCAACACTATTACCTTTTTCTCTTTGATATTTCCTTCTATCTTAAGAGTTTAAGGAGTGGTAATTCCTACCAATGCATTACACGATATGGTTGGACTCATTTCTTCCTCTTCTTGAGTTGGTTCCTGGTGTATATCCTCTTCTTGTTCATTTTCTTCTTCCTCTTCACAATCTATGTAAAATAATTTCTTCTTAGCACACTTATGACCTTTAGTGTATTTGCTATCACAACTGTAGCAAAGCCCTTTTGCTATTTTTTCTTCCAATTGTTGTGGTGTCAACCTTGTAGGTTGTGGAAGTCTAGGAGTAGAAACACTTCCATATTTATAGATGTGAGTGGTAGGCTTTCTTGTCGCCATAATTTTACATTCAATTTTCCTTGCCAACCGGAATGTCTTCTCTAATGAATCAGGTTCCCAAAGGCAAACCTCATGTTGGAAGTTATCCTTTAAAGTCCCTATGAAGGCATCAATCCCATGTTCCTCTGGAATATCAGTTACCCTTATATCCAATTTTTGGAAGTCCTCAATGTGATCCACCACTGAACCCTTTTGTTTGAGATTTATCATTTGGCTAAATAAGGTGTTGCTCTTTGTATCCTCATAATGTGCTATCATTTCCTCCGTAAAAATTAACCAAGTGACAATTTTTTTATGGGAGCAAGGCCATCGATACCATACAAATGTATTTTGTTCTAAATGTAAAGTTGCAATATGTACCTTTTGTGTGTTTTTCACATTATGGAGATCAAAATATTTCTCCATCTGTAGTATCCATGTTACAGGATCCTTTCCATCAAACTTCCTCATATCCATTTTTTGAATATGGTGGTTCTTCCCGCCAACATTATATTTTATGAAATCACGATTAATATTTATTTTGTTCTCATCATGAGTTTCCTCTACTATCTTTTCACCATTAGGAAACATTTCTTGTATAACCTTTGTCAAACCTTCCATGTCTTCTTTTATATCATTCTTCATGTTTTCTATTTTCTCATTGATCTTAGCTTCCATGTCATCCATTTTAGATTCCATGCCAGCTTCCATGCCATCTATCTTATATTCCATGCCATTCTTCAAACCATCCATCTTATATTACACGCCTTTCTTCAAACCATCCATCTTAGTTTCCACGTCTTTCTTCAAAACTTCCATGTAATTTTTTGTTGCTCTTTGCGAGAGCGAAATTTGTTTCACTTTCTCTTGTAATTTTGATATGTCATGTTGCCATTCTTCATCTTCATGAGTCATAGTAGAGCTTTCTAAAGGCTTAATGGGTGTTGAATTCTTTTTGGGGGCCATTTTACAATCCAATACCGATATCTATTCTACAATATTCCCTTGGAATCAATTCAACTTGATTCTTCAAACAAGACTTATGCAATTTGGAAAAAAAATACACACCTTTTACTTGCTTTTGAGGAGCTCGATATTGAAATTGAATTATCTCTATAATTGCGGATCTACCTTATACGAAATTCAGCCTTGTAGTAGCTTTCTGAAGCTTCTTTCAAATGCCACAGGTTTGATTTGATTTGGATTCCTCAAGGAAAAGTTATGTCCAATCTCCCATAATGACCCAATTTTGGGCTGGTTCAAGAGTGAACTTGTACAACTTGCCACGTGTCACTGTTTCCTCCTTTGGCTATGAAATTGATAGAAAAAAAAATAATTCTGTTTACTTATGACCACTTTTTATAGCATTCCAATCCGATGCTCAGAGAGAGAGCTATGAAGATTTTCCCACGATCACCTCTTTGAGATGAAATTCAGAAGCCTCACCAATTCCTAACTTCCAAAGATCATATCTCCGAAAATATTGCGAACCAATATCTGAAATTTTGAAAAAATGTTCCTTAGGATTGTGGCTTCACACTCTAAAAATTTCAGCTTCTAAAAATTCGTAGAAAAAAAATTATTACGAGAATACCATGATGACCTGTTTAGGTTAAATTCAGGAGCCTGCAAAATGACCTAACTTGCATAGATCATATCTCCAAAAACGTTGCAAACCAAGATCTGAAATTTTTCGAAGATGTTCCTCAGGATTTTGGCTTCACACTCTAAAAATTTCAGATTCTGAACCTTCATATAAAAAAATTTATAGCGAAAATTCCGCGATGACCTATTTGGAGCAGCGAAACCCTAGAATCCAAAGCTCTGATACCAAATGTTGTGAAACCAGCTCCAAAAATAGAAGAAAAGAGATATCAATGCCTTAGAAATAAACCACTTTGATGGGGGAACCTCCAATACATTACATGAATGAACAATTCTTGGATGATACAAAATACAGAACCTCCTTTCTATATATAGAAGTCCATAGGGCCATAATGTAATCCTAGTGGGACCACAATGTAATCCTAGCTGACCTAACAACAATAATTTAAGGGCACAATAATAACAATATGGGGGTTACAAGGGTACAATAATAACAATAAGGGGGTTACACTAACAACAATAATGGACTATACTAGTAATATGAGGGACCTAACACTCCAAATGCTTGTGTTTTGTTAGATGATCATGATCACGCCGATTAGATGATGTTAGCAAATTTGAATGTGTATTTTAGTCAAATAAGATGTTTTTATGATGGTTATCATGATCGTGATGTTTATTTTTAATATTAAATTGTGATATTTATTAAATATTATGTCATGATTGCAATTGAAATTTTAATTTTAATTGTATGTAAAATTGTAATTGTAATTGTAATTGTAATTTTAGTTGTAATTATATGTAAAATATTTGTAAAATTGTTGTTGGTGCCCCATGATTTGCAAGATTGGAAAAAAAAAATCTGTAGGAAAACACATCATACTACTTTAGAGTCCAAGGACCTAGCCTTCCTGGGCTCAGAGAGGGCTCTCTCTATGTTTATGATTTAAATGATTTATCTTTATGCTTATGTTTTCTAATTTTAGGCTAGTTATGAGGATCTGGAACTATTTGTTTTGTTTGATTGATTGAGTGATTGTTCTAGTTGAATTGATGGATTGTGAGAAGCATTAATCCATTGGGCTATGGAGACATAAAAGGTTTTAATTGTACATCAAATCTGCAAGGGTTTTCATAGGGCAAGCTAACTATATCAAGTGGATCTTTTTAATTTAGATGAAATATGAAATGACAGCTAGTTGTGAATTTAGTAAAACTAAAGGGAAATTAAGAATCCTTTAACTATACTTCAGCAAGGAAATCCTTTTGAGATAACTATTTAAGAGGAACTAAAGAGCAGGACTCCCCTGAATTATTTAATTAATCTTTACTAAGAAAACATTTAAGACAACAATCCAGCAATCCTAGAGAGCAGGACACCCCTAAGTTCTCTAGTTATTACTTTCAGACAAAGAAAACATTCAAGATAACAATTCAGTGAAATTAAAGAGTAGGACACCCCTGAATTCTTTAATCAAACTTTAGGAAGGCCTTTAAAATAAAAGTTTAAGAAAAACTAAAGAGCAGGGAAAACCTTGAATTATTTAGCTAAACTCTAATAAGTAAACTTCAAGGCAACAAGCTAGGTGGAACTAGAAATCAGGACACCCCTGAATTCTCTAATCGGACCTAGCAGAAGAAAACATAAATATAATAGAAACATATAGAGTTAAGGTGCCCAAACAGCATATCTCAATCTAAAATTTATGTTCTATTATCAGAGAAATTGATGTACAATATGGAAAACAGAATAGAAACAATGACAAAGAGGGATAACATCACCATTAACATAGCCCAAGAATGCTGTGAACGTGATTTTATTGTTGATGTCCAAAACAGTTACAATACTCCAGTGAAACAATCTCTGCAACTCAGAGTCTGATCAAAATCCAGCCTAGCAGCTCAACCAACTAACCAACCAACCGACAATAATAATGAACAATACGTGCAGTATTAATCTGTAGATGAGGAGGTGATCCTATTCTAGGGTTTCAGGCTATAGTTATTACAGAGTAAATGTAATTTTGACCTTTGAGACCATGCAAGGCCCAAGGCAAAATATCACTGATTAACTTGCTGTAATAATAAATTTTAACTTAACTGCTGATCTAACTTTAGGATATTTTTTATTTTGTGGCTTTTCATTAACTTTTACAATAACTTCTGAGCTGCTTAAAATATCTCTGACTGCCCCATTAACTGTGGTAGCTAATTAAATAAAAAATGTGGTTGTAGGTGTTAGTTCCCTGTAATTTGAAAGATTGGCAAATACAAACTGCAGAGACAACACTATTTCAACCACTTTGAGATTCTAGGATCCAGCCCTCCTGAATCTGGAGAGGGATCTCTCCAATAAAGTGCAAAGATGGATTTATATTTAAGCTTTTGGGTATGATATTAGGCTAGTTATTAAGAGTGAGGGTTTTTGTTTGTTTTGGATGGTTGAGCATGATTATTATTTGGGTGGAAAGTCCTAAATGGAAAGAGTTTCAAAGGTGTGAAGTTGCAAGCAATCAGAACAAGATTTGGCTAAAAAGATAGATATAACGCTTTTTTTTAGTCCATTGGGCTATGGAGTCATAATAGGGCTTTTAATTGTGCAACAATTCAAGAGTGATCCAAGGGGAAAGTCATCTATATCACAAGATCATTGAGATTAAATGATGGAATGGAAACAATAAAAGTGTTGGAGGGATGGAAACTGATAATAATTTCAACAAGGATTTATAGTCAGGCCAAACAAGAAAAAGTCTTTAAGCAACTGTTTAAAACCAACCAAAGGGCAAGTCTCACCATTAACCTCTTTGGACAAGCTCGTATTAAAGATAACTCAAGAGACAAACAATCCATTAATCTGCATAATTACCTTCAGAAGGGATGAAAACACATAAGAGAAACAAGATGCAACTTAAGATCAGATAAGATACTTTTAAATCTAGTCTGCTTTCAGCATACACTAAGGGAAACTTTCAGAATTACCTTTGGAGAAAGAAGCTAGAAAACGGGGCTCACCAACACTTTTCTAGTCTAACTTTAATAAGAAAATAATGAAAATAACATTCAAGAACAATGTTTAAAGCAAACAATAGGACGAGGGAACACCAGCATTCCTAACTGCTTAAATTGTATTAAATATTTCTTAAATAAACAAACTGGAGGAAAACATTGATATAAAGCTTATCAGTCAGAGAAGGCTACTATAAACAGTAAGTCCTAACTCTATGCTTGTTGTTCTTTATCAGAGAATAATGGAAAATATGGTATACATGAAAGGAAAAAAAATAACAAAGAAAGGGGCACTTCACCAATGATATAGACCAGGATCCCAAGAAACAGCTTGTATATTGAAGTCAAACCAGTTACATCTTCAAGTCCAATGTTTCAGTTCAGCAATCATCTTCACTTCTCAGACTAACTTATTTAATCACAAAAAAAGCGTCAAGAGCCTTTGAACACTATTTACAAGTAGAAGTTTCGAGCACAAGTATATTTCAAAGTTCTGCAACCAACATTGTTTCATCTTCTACAGAAGTATTTATAGAAGATATGAGGAGGTGGGATGGATAAAAGATATCTCGGGTTCAATTAATATAGATAAATGCTTCTCGACCTTTGAGGGGCTCGATGGAGAAGTTTACATATATTTCTTCTGTATTAATTGTTTTACATTAAGAATTAAGCTCGGCGGGGAGCTTTTTTTGACTTTAAGGCTCTGTGTCATATCTGTAGTAACTCAGCAGATATTTTGCAATAAATCTTTTGGCTTGAATTAACTGTTCGACTGTCGTGAGGCAAATATCTTTTGTTATGGTCGTTACTCGGCCTCTGTTGAATGTTGTGAGGCTACAGGTGGCATTAGGTAGCTGAGAGGAATAAATTAGCCTCTGATGTGGTAGTGGAGGCATCCTCTGTCTGGTAGATATTTTTTATTTTCTTTAACTGTGTTTAATTTAATGGATTAGGCTTTTGATTTTCGATCTTAGCCATAATCCACCCAATCTGTGTAATTAATCTTTAATTCTTCATTTCTACTGTGGTTAGGTCTTCAAC
Source organism: Pinus albicaulis (assembly GCA_034641835.2). Classification (NCBI taxonomy): domain Eukaryota; kingdom Viridiplantae; phylum Streptophyta; class Pinopsida; order Pinales; family Pinaceae; genus Pinus; species Pinus albicaulis. The sequence goes on along the minus strand of CM076582.1, from coordinate 1,301,199,295 downwards.
ACTGATACTCTCTGTCTCTATTAATCTTCGTTGTGTCTTGTTGATGTGTAGGTGCGTAGAGGCTTTATAATAGTATCAGCACTCATGATGCACTAACAAACCTTGATGGGAACCTTTGAAAAAATATTTCTTTAATAAACAAAGGCCTGGAGAGTCGTCACTCTTGGCCTATCATTTTCTTTTTTAAATATTTGAAAAACCTTTAAAGCCCTGCACAGAACAAGAAATGATTAAGAAATCCTGCGTATTTGGGGTAAAACTACTTTAGAGGCTTGGGTTTGGATCATGGTCGTTGGATGGCAGCATCCAACGGCAGAGATTTCACATTGAGGGTCGAAGGAGGCGGTTGGAAAAATGATGCAGAGATTAAGTTAGGGCCGTTGATCTTGCAGAGATCAACGACTGGGATCAAACGTAATAATATAATGCGACAGAGTCACATTTCGCAAAAATAGAAGAAATACGAAGCAAAGGAATGAAAATCCCTTTGGGCAGAGGAAAAAGCATTGGAATAGATATTGGGGTTTCCAAATGATCGCATGTCGTCAGATTAGTATTGGAACCCGAGATCAATAGCGGAGATTTCTCATTGAAAGCCCTTTGGTGAAGGCAGAGGGAAATAGAATAACGCAAAATCGAATTGAGACCATTGATCTGCAGAGATCAACGGAGGAGGTCGCGTGCGATAAAACACAATGAAAATGGGAAAGCGGTTTCGGGAGGGAAAACTAGCAGTATCACATAGCAAAATGGCAGAAAATCAGTTTTAGCTTTTTGGACGTGATATGCATCAAAGGCCGACACGTGGAATTTGAATACCACCCATATCGCGTCATTTTGAGAAATTAACGCTCGTGCTTAAAGTTTCGCGATATGGAACGTCAGCCGTTAGATCTAGGGCCTCAGATCTAACAATGGGGAGTGAGCGCGATATTGATAAGATGCGCGGGCAGAACAAGGTGGGGGCAGAGAAAGGCGGTTTTAATCTGAGTTGTTAGATATAAGATTGGATAGTTGAGATCAGATCTGGAGGGAGGCAGGACCCACAGGGGTCAGGCCTATCGGGGTTAATATGGGCCATTGGATGGAACAGATCAACGGCTCAAATGTGATCTGTGGGTTGAATTAAAATAATACAAAGGCAGAGAATGGGTTAATATGAGTCATTGATCTGTGAAGATCAACAATTGAGATCTTCTCGGAAAAAATTATAAAGCGGGGGTGTATGTTTTTAACCAAGGTCGGGAGATGAAATCTGGACATGTGGACGGCCCAGATGCAAACGAAGCTTCGTGATCGGCTGGGCAATGAACATGGAAGCGGCGAAGCGATTGATTGTGGGCCATCGATCTGCAGATTAGATCGACGGTGGAGGATGTGTCGGAGGAGGCCAATCGGGGTGGGGTAAATAAAATATTAAACTGCGCCAATGGATTTCTCCGATGCGAGATGGCGCTGGCCGTTTGATTAGTTTAAAATCAACGATGGGAAAGGGTTTAACCAATTAACGGCGGGCCCCTTTAATAATAAAAAAGGCAGATTTTTATCAAATACAAAGGTTTTATGGTGTCGGGGCAAGTTATATATAAGGCTTGGCACCCGACTGCGGGGCCTTGGTTTTATAAAGTAACAAAGGCTCAGGGCTTAAATAAAAAGAGCCAATTGGCATCTGGACGAAGGAGATGGGCTTTTCAATCTACCCATTTGTGAATCTTCGATGCGAGATCTTATTGACCGTCGATCAGCATTGTAATATCGACAATCCTTTTCCTTTAAAATCATTACACTGGTGGGTTTCCTTTATAACATTAAAAAATGGGTTTTTATGACTTTATAAAGGAAAAATAGAATCAGGAACGGTTTATTGAAGTGTTTAAGCACCCGATTGCGGGCCTTTGGGTTTTGTGAAGCGGCAAAGGGATCGGGGGTTTATATAAAAAGGGACAATCGCATCGGATGTTTCAACATAACAAACAGACTTGCGCGCTCCGATTCCTCCGATGCGATAAGCGCCCGATGGGTCTAGCACCTAGTTCCAGGGCATGAGTATATGGTGGGGCAGTGGTTAGGACTTAGCCCAAAGGGGCTTAAGTCCATAGTCAAAAAAATTATTTTTTATGAAATTTTTCAAGGTTTTTGATGGATTTGGGGGTTTCGGTAAGGTTCAAAAAGTGAGTTTCAAACCTTATAAAAGGGATTTTGTGAAATGAAAGAGGGGAATACATGAAAAATGAAGGATTTTCATGGGGAATAAGAGAATAAAATAAAGGTTAGTTTTGAGTGGAGGGAGGGGAAAAATGGATTTTTTCCACAGTCTTTTCTTCATGGAAAACAGAATAATTTCTGAATTCGAAAGGGAGACAGCAGTGAAGATTAAAACAAAGGGCATGATTTCTTCATGAGTCTTCAATAGATAACATTTTTAGCAATAAAACTTGTTTCTTGAAGGCTCAAAAAATGATTTAGCCACCATTTGATATGACAAATTTTATAGGTGGCTAACAGTGGCTCCACATGGGGATGGTGCCTTCTTGAATGCATCAAGAACTTCAGACTTGCATTCTCTGGGGGGCTGATCAGTGGCTCATCCATTGGGCTACAACTTTCTTTACTTGGATGTTCTTCTTTTCGCTCTGAAAATATTAGCAGCTAGGAAAAACAATGGAACTTCATCAACACAAGCTTTCTACCTACCCAATCCTACTCATCTAACATTTTTTCTTCTTTAGAGTGCACTTGGATTGGAAAAATCTCTTACAACATTTTATTCTTTTGAAAGAAAAAAATCTAATCTATTTCTACTTCTTATTCCTCCATGAACTCAGATTAAACAGTTGAGTTCATATGCTTCTCTACCTAATCTACTAATCTGTTAGGATTAAACAGTCTAACAAATTTTTATTTACTGATTTCTAAAATAGAAATTTAAAAGCAAACAAGTTAGGTTTGAACAGTCTAACTTGTAGCTGATCTATGGCATGAAAACACAAGCTGCACATAGATATTATTTTACAGAAAATTAAATCAAAATGGAAGGCTTCAGATCTGAAGTTTTAAGCATAGCCTACTCTTTTCTTCAGCTCTATTTTTGAGGGAATTCGAGCTGTTTTAGCATGTTATCTGGTTCAGATTTTGAGTTGATTAGAACCAGTTTTACCTATGTTTTTTACTCAAGAAACAAAAATATTTGAGTCATTCTTCTTTTGGAATCTTAGTTTCGGATTTTGAGCTTGTTTGAACCTTTAATTTCTAGCCTAATCTACCTAATTGACAATCCAAGATTAAGTTGTTTGGAAAATCAAATTCACTAACCTATCAACAGTAAATTTAAAAATAATTAGTCATGATTAGGCTGTATGACTAACTAGAAGTGTGTTTTCAAGAGTGGCATTTAAGCTTGCACACTTTCAGACTTTGTTTTTCTCTTTTTTGGTATGGGGTTGTACCAATATTGTTTTTACTATCTGCCTTCTTTTCTCTTTTCATTGTTTTTGTATTTTTGATTTTTCTAACTTTGAATGCAATAATGGGTGAAATATTTATAATGAGAAAAAAGATAAAAATGCTTCAAACATGACATGGATCAAGAGAAGTAATGTTTGAGCATCCTGCCATTGACAGGACCCCCAAACAGTTCAGCTCCATTCAACTCCTATAAGAAAAAGGCATTATTACCAGCAGCATAATGAATGAGATAAGGGCCAAGCCATAGTTATCAAATTTCCCATGCTTTCCCTTGTCTTCTCTCCTTGAATCCCACTTTAAAACTTTGTCCCCAACATTGAAATTGTTGGCCTTTGTTCTTCTGTCAAAAAGCTTTTTGATGCTGTCCTGCTTTTTTAATGCTTTGTTATAAACCTCATCTCTGGTTTGATAAAGGTGAATGGTCTAATTTATCCTTCTGATCATGTCATTATCTTCAGACTGCACCTCTTGAATGAACTTCATAACTGGTACACCAAGGCTGGTTGGAAAAATTGCATCTGTACCATACACAAGTTGGTAGGGTGACATGCCAATAGATTTCTTCAATGTCAATCTGTCAGCCCAAAATGCATGCACTAGCTTTGTGTGCCAAGACTTCTCGTTATCCTCCAACAGCTTCTTGATTATGTTCACCAAACTCTTGTTTGAGGATTCTTCTAGTCCATTACCTTGAGGGTAATAGGCCGTGGAATGACCCAATGTTATCTGATATTTGTGACAGAATTCAACCATCTTCTTGGATCCAAATGTTGTTGCATTATCAGTGATGATCTTCTTAGGACAGCCAAATCTAGAGAGGATATGAGTCTCAATGAATTTTATGATGACTGAGTCATTGGCTTGCCTAGAATGGATGGCTTCTATACATTTGGTGAAGTAGTTTGTGGCAGTGAGAATCCATCTATGTTGGGAAGATGATGGTGGATGAATTTCTCCTATGAATTCAAGTCCCCACTACTGAAATGGAGCTTCAACAGTGATCAGATGCAGAGGTAAGGGTAGCAGCTTCCTTTTTCCTTCAAAAAGTTGTCATTTATGGCAGGCAATGATCATTTTTTGTACATCAAGAAAGAGAGTAGGCCAATAGTAACTAGCCCTTAGGATTTTGTTGGTTGTTGTCTTCAAGAATAGGTGGCCTCCACATTCTCCTTCATGAAATTCATGCTTAACCTTATCTGCATCATACTCAGGCAAACATTTAAGCAATATCCCACTTGCATTTTTCCAATAAAGACATTTATCTATAATGCAATAGTTTACAGCTTTTAACTTTAGAAACCTTGCCTTTGTTTTTGATAAACTAGGAGGTGTATTCAAATTAAGCAAAACATATAGAATATCAACATACCAAGAGGAATTCATAAAATGAACTTCAACAATGGGGGTTGAGAATTCCTCTTGTTCATCTAAAGCATTAATCATATTAATATCAAGAACTTCAAAATTTGATTCAGTCATTAATCTAGCTAGACCTTGGCCTTTGATGAGTTTAGTGGGCTTGATCTCTAAATCATATTCAAGAATAACAGCTATCCACTTACCTCTCTTACCATCTGGGTCCTGTGTTAGAATGTCTTTCACAACTAAATTCGGGACAAAGGTAATGATGTGTGAGTGAAGGATGTATACTCTGAAGTCTTTTAAAGCTTTGACCAAAGAAAAAGCTTGATTTTCCATAATGTTATACTTCAAAGGAGCATCTCTCAATGCCTTGCTAAAGAATGCAATAGGCTACTCTTGTCCTTGTGGATTTTTCTGTAAAAGGACAGTAGCTATTGTATGATCTAATGCGAATGAAAAAATATAAAAATCTTTTGAAAAATCATGACTTATTAGAACCGGTGTTTTGGTTAACACTTGTTTCACCAGCTCAAAGGAATTCTTTGCTTCCAAATTCCATTTCACCCCTTGCTCCCTTTTCAACATGTTTGTAATGTTTCGAAGGAGCTCAACCAAGTTGGGTATGAACCTTCTCAAGAAGATATTCTTTCCAATGAAAGATTGGAGTTCCTTGATGTTTCGAGGATGAGTGATTTGCAATATGGCCTCGACCCTCTTTGGGTCTATCTTTATTCCCTCTTCCAAAATAATGTGCCCAAGAAGTTTACCTTCTTGGAGCCCAAACAGTGTTTTCTTAGGGTTTACAGATATCCCAAACTTTCTGCATTTCTCAAAAACTTTTCTCAAATGTTCTAAGTGCTCTTCATCTGTTTTTGAAAACATAGTGACATCATCAAGGTAAATAATGATGAAGTAACCTAATTCTTCCGAGAATGCTATGTCCATGGCTCTTTGGAATGTTGCACCAGCATTCATTAGACCAAAGGGCATTTTCACATACATGAAAGTGCTCCAAGGTGTAGTAAATGTTGTCTTTAATTGATCATCAGGGTGAACTAAAATCTGATTATACCCTGAATAGCCATCAAGCAAAGAAATTATTTTGGAACCAACTACCCTTTGTAAAATATGGTCCATCTTAGGTAAAGGGTAGTTGTCCTTCAATGAAGCTTTGTTTAAGTCTCTAAAGTCTATACAAAGCCTAATCTCTCCTGTTTTCTTCCTAACTGACACCAGATTAGACACCCACTCAAAATATCTAAGAGGGAAAATAATACCAGCTTCATACATCTTCTTGATCTCCTTCTCAACCAAAGGTAACTGAACAGGTTTTATTCTGCACAACTTCTGTTTAAATGGCTTTTGGTTTTCCTTGAGAGGAATTTTGTGCTGAATTATTTCAGTCTCATAGGATTTCAAATCTTCGTAACTCCACGAAAAAACATCAGAGAAATCTTTAAACAACTCTATGTATTTGAGTTTAATGTGATCTGGTAAAGTCTTATACATTTTGATCATCATTGGTTTTAGTTCACTACCTATATTACACTCTTCAACTTCAGTCTCTACAGGCTCCAGTTTTGGCTTCTTTGCCACATCATTGAAATCAAACAACTCTTCTAAAGGGGACAGACCCTTTGGCAAACTTTTATTTTCAGACTGCAAAGTTTCTAAGTCCTCTGCTTCTAATTCTGAAATCACTTCTTTTTTATTTTCAATTTTTCTAGATAAAAGATTTACATCAGCAAGCTCAGGAGACGGTTCTTCTTCGTCAAGACAATTTTCTTCACTATGGCAGTGTGCTTCATAGTCTGAATCCGAACTGGGTAGTTCAAATTCATTTCTGAACTGCATGAAGTCTTCTATTTTTTTTTCTCCATCAAACACTTGCCAATATTTATCGTTATCAGGGACATCTGATCGGACTTTAATCTGAGTTGTGCATTATTTGGTTTCATATGGCGTTAAACATGTTCTAGCTGCAAAAGCTAAGCTCTGGGCCATGATATTTTTTCTTCTCGGGACAAAAATCAATTGGGACTCGTCAAAAGTTTTTAATAGATCCACGACATCATTTCGATATGATCTAAGTCTGGGGTGATTAGCGTTGTATTCCCCGTTGACTTTCCTAATAATTAATTCTGAATCCCCATAAACTTTAATTCTCTTGGCTCCTAACTTTTTCAACAAATGTAAGCCTAAAAGCAGGGATTCATATTCCGCTATGTTATTGGAACACTGAAAGTTTAATCTACAGGAAAGGCTTTCTGTGTGGTTGTTTTCAGTTTTGCATATCCAGACCCCTGCACCAGCATTACTCCTAGTGCAGGACCTGTCAAAGTTCATACTCCAAAGAGGACTAGTCTCAGGTTCAATAGTTTGACTATCCTCTTCAACTAACGTGCTTTCGGAAGTTTCTCGAAAATCGACACTTGGTTGAATATTTTTTAATTCCTCAGGTTTTTCAATGTGTTGAGGAATTTTTTCTTGACTCTCAAGGTTAAAAAGCGATGGAAGCATTATTTGTAGCTCAAGACCCGTGTTTGGTTCGCTAAAGTTTTCAAATGTAGCAAACTATTCCGACACTTCTGTGTTGTTTTTCTCCTCCTCTCTATCTGCCATTAATTCAGTTAAAGTGACTTGCTTACTGAATGTTTCATCGTTAAATAGGATAAAAGAATCAAGGCCTGTATATACAGAATACAGAGGAGATTTTTGCGTTCTGTCTTGGCTAGTAACCAGATACTGCATATGATACTCCCTGTAAAGTCTTCTTGTTTGATTAAACATAGGGATGGTCGCATATGTCATGTCCATCTGCATAGTTCCTTGTAACTAAGCCCCGCAAGATCTAGATAACAGCATGCCATACTTTAAGGGCACATCAGCCACAACAATATCCATGACCAAACATTTGGCTGGAATCTGTGCTAAGTTAACGCAAAGGTCTTTGATTAATCCTAAACATTTTACTCTGCTTGAGTCAAAGGAGTAAAGGTATTTGTAAGGTCGAGTGATTTCAAGGCCTAGGCTCTCCATTACAACTTTGGGCATTAAATTGTGAGAGGCCCCAGAATCATGCATAGCGTTGTGCAAAAATTTTTCATGAACGTTTAAACTTACATAAAAAGGAGGAACAGGTCCTTCTTGATATCTACCTTCAATCTTAGGACCAAAAATGAGCTCTGGTTGGTCATCGTTAAGATTGACTGTGTCACTATTGTCCTCTATGTTTAAAGCCTTAAAAATTTGGGTTCTATATACATTTTGGGCAGCTAACTCAGTCAGGGAAACATAGATTTTAATTCTTGAAATTTCTTGCTCCAAACTGAAAGGAATTTGATTCTTCGAAGTACTTTTTTCAGCCTTGTTAACTGCCACTCTATCAGCAAAATATGATTGCTGATTTGTTCTATTTACATTTGACAAAATTTTCTTAACATGAGTATTAGCTGAGGTGCTAACACTACTATGGTCTGCACTCTGTTTTTCAATATTTTGAGTGCCTTTCTCTTTACCTTTATCAGAATTTATAGCCACTGTTTTGTCTTTTTGTTTTACAATTTTGGGTTTATTTACAGTGTTGTTTTGTAAATAATTATCAAAGGTTTTGGTCTTGGGAGTTTGTTGATTTCTTTTACTTCTAAGGTCATATTACCTTTGAGACTCTATGATAACATTTTCCATGTCTTGAAAATAACTTTCATCATTATCTCTTTTGTCATCATAGGGTGTATACAGACCTTGTTTTCTATCATAATGAACTTGAAAGTCATCATTATCTACTCCCAACATATTGATATCATCATCCTCTGTTTGTTTATTTGTGTCCTCAACCTCACTTACATAGTTTTTATGGAAGGGAGGAGTGATTTGTTGATCATCTTCCCTTGGTCTATTGTGAAGCTGGTTTCTTCTAAAATTCTAATTTTGGTTTTAGTTTTTGTTTTGAGGAGCTGTTTGGTTTTGATTTGCTTGAGCTCTCTCAAGAATTCTCATTTTCTTCATCATCTCCTCCATCATTCTTTCCATTTTTGAGCTGGATGTGGAAGGTGTGTATTCCTCTCTAAAGGACACTCTCTTCTCATTTTTCATTCTTTCTCTTTTCTCCATTAAGTTCACTTCCACAGCAAGAGCCCCTTTTTGCATATATTCAAGGGTTAAAGGATCTCTCTCTCTCAGCTGATAAGCCATCTCGGGGTCAAACCCTTCAGGAAACTTGTTTAAATCTGAGCCTTGTGGAGGTTTTAGATCTGGGGGAAGAGCGTTGTACACACTATTAAATCTAGTGTAGTAAGCTTATACACTTTCCCCAGCGTTTCTTTGGAGGTTCTTATAATCTAAAAGTATTTGAAGAGGTTTTTTCCTTACTTCCCATTTGTTTAAGAATGTCTGATGGAAGCCTTGAAGATCATTTATACTGTGGGGGGCTAAGCCTTTGAACCATTTTCTTAATTCTCCCCCTAAACTCTGAGCAAATAGTCGAAGTTTGACAGATTCATCATCAATTTCATTTCTGTCAAAGTAGTAATTCATCTTATCCACATGCTATGATTCAGTACTAGCATTACTGGCATCATACAATGGTATTTTGGACTAATAGTCCTATGGAAGATTGACTAAGGGAACAAGAAGGACCAACGGGGCATACCATGCTACCATGGTAGGAGGTGGAGGTGGATTTACAAGAGGTGGATTAACAAGAGGGAAAGTGGGCTGGAGTGGAGTGGTTTCGACAGTGGATGTAGGATGAACAGAAGTGAATGGAACAGCAGTATATTGCTGAGTTGATCTTGGATGAGAGACACCTAAATTGTAAAGGAAATGTAAATTAGGTGGTGTTGTTTCTCTACTACCATGATGTTCACTTATTTCTGGGGATGAAAGTGAAGACTCTGAATCTAGTTGATCTAAATCATCAAGAGACCTATTTCTAAATGGATTTATTAGATCTACCTATGATTGTTGTAGAGTTGCAAGGTTTTCAAGAACTGAATTAGCTCTCAAGGGTGATCTGAAAACAGTTGAAAATTTTATCTTAGGAGACTTCCTAAGGATACTTTCTAGTTTATCAACTATCTCAGGTGGGTTTGGGTCAAGGTAGGCTCTAGTATGAATCTTTCTAAGAGCCACCATGCTATGTTTTTCAGACCCAAGTAAACAAGAAAAATTTAACCAGATATGACAGTATTTAAGAGGTTAACTAATCTGTTTAAACAAGAAAATTTTAATCCTAAAATCCTCTTACTGAGTTCATATGATATTATGATGATAATGTTTCTTCCCAGTGGAGTCTTAAGGTCTATTTAGGATTGTGGATTCGCCAAGTGGAATTTTTTAGCTTTTTTAGAGGTAAAAGGTTTTATGGTCCACCACCATGTTTATTGAATACCAATCTAAAATATTTTTGGGTTTTTATGAGTTATTTTTCAGTCCTATTGGTTCTTAAGAGTGTCCTAAATTTGTTTCAAAACTTATCTATGGTTATGAGACAAATACAGTCTGCTCTTATGGCTAAGCTAGCTGATCTTTCAAGGTTAGATAAACTCTTATGAGAATCCTAGGGTTTGCCTAGTTTGTCACTGATTCAAACAAGTTTCATCATGATTATCGTTTGCTTGGTAGTGCTTCAAAAGGGACGCCTTTACTCAAGGGGTCTGTAAAAGATCTTCAGGGTACCTAAGACAAGATTTGACTCAGTCCCCAGTGGAGTCGCCAGAAATGTTAGTTCCCTGTAATTTGCAAGATTGGTAAATACAAACTGCAGAGACAACACTATTTCAACCACTTTGGGATTCTAGGATCTAGCCCTCCTGAATCCGAAGAGGGATCTCTCCAATAAAGTGAAAAGATGGATTTATCTTTAAGCTTTTTGGTATGATATTAGGCTAGTTATTAAGAGCGAGGGTTTTTGTTTTTTTTGTATGGTTGAGCATGATTATTATTTGGGTGGAAAGTCCTAAATTGAAAGAGTTTCAAAGGTGTGAATTTGCAAGCAATCAGAACAAGATTTGGCTAAAAAGATAGATATAACGTTGGTTTTTAGTCCATTGGGCTATGGAGTCATAATATGGCTTTTAATTGTGCAACAATTCAAGAGTGATCCAAGGGGCAAGTCATCTGTATCACAAGATCATTGAGATTAAATGATGGAATGGAAACAATAAAAGTCTTGGAGGGGTGGAAACTAATAATAATTTCAACAAGGATTTATAGTCAATCCAAACAAGAAAAAGCCTTTAAGCAACCTTTTAAAACCAACCAAAGGGTAGGGCTCACCATAAACCTCTTTGGACAAGCTCGTATTAAAGATAACTCAAGAGACAAACAATCCAGTAATCCACATAATTACCTTTAGAAGGGATGACAACACATAAGAGAAACAAGATGCAACTTAAGATCAGATAAGATACTTTCAAATCTAGTCTTCTTTCAGCATACACTAAGGGAAACTTTCAGAATTACCTTTGGAGAAAGAAGCTAGAAAACAGGGCTCACCATCACATTTCTAGTCTAACTTTAATAAGCAAATAATGAAAATAACATTCAAGAACAATGTTTAAAGCAAACAGTAGGATGAGGGAACGCCAGCATTCCTAACTGCTTAAACTGTATTGAATCATTCTTAAATAAACAAATTGGAGGAAAACATTGAGATAAAGCTTATCAGTCAGAGAAGGGTATTGTAAACAGTAAGTCCTAACTCTATGCTTGTTGTTATTTATCATAGAATAATGGACAATATGGCATACATGAAAGGAAAAACAATAATAAAGAAAGGGGCACTTCACCAGTGATATAGACAAGGATCCCAAGAAACAGCTTGTATATTGAAGTCAAACCAGTTACATCTTCAAGTCCAATGTTTCAGTTCAGCAATCGTCTTCACTTCTCAGACTAACTTATATAATCACAAATAGAGCTTCAAGAGCCTTTGAACACAATTTACAAGTAGAAGTTTCGAGCACAAGTATATTTCAAAGTTCTACAACCAACATTGTTTCATCTTCTACAGAAGTATTTATAGAAGATATTAGGAGGTGGGATGGATAAAAGATCTCCCAGGTTCAATTAATACAGATAAATGCTTCTCGGCCTTTGAGGGGCTCGATGGAGAAGTTTACAGATATTCCTTCTGTATTAATTGTTTTACATTAAGAATTAAGCTCGGTGGGGAGCTTTTGTTGACTTTAAGGCTCTGTGTCATCTCTGTAGTAACTCAGCAGATATTTTGCAATAAATATTTTGGCTTGAATTAACTGTTCAGTTGTCGTGAGGCGAATATCCTCTGTTCTGGTCATTACTCGGCCTCTGTTGAATGCTGTGAGGCTACAGGTGGAATTAGGTACCTGAGAGGAATCAATTGGCCTCTGGTGTGGCAGTGGAGGCATCCTCTGTCTGGTAGATCTTTTTTATTTTCTTTAACGGTGTTTAATTTAATGGATTAGGCTTTTGATTTTCAATCTTAGCTGTAATCCACCCAATCTGTGTAATTAATCTTTAATTCTTCAGTTCTGCTATGGTTAGGTCTTCAACACTGATACTATCTGTCTCTTTCAATCTTCGATGTGTCTTATTGATGTGCAGGTGCGTAGAGGCTTTATAATAGTATCAGCGCTCATGATGCACTGACAAACCTTGATGGGAACCTTTGCAAAAATATTTCTTTGATAAACAAAGGCCTAGAGAGTTGTCACTCTCGGCCTATCATTTTCTTTCTAAAATATTTGAAAAACCTTTAAATTCTTGCACAGAACAATAAATGATTAAGAAATCCTGCGTATTTGGGGTAAAACTGCTTCAGAGGCTTGGGTTTGGATCATGGCCGTTGGATGGCAGCATCCACTGGCGGAGATTGCGCGTTGAGGTTCGAAGGAGGCGGTTGGAATAATGATGTACAGATTAAGTTAGGGTCGTTGATCTTGCAGAGATAAATGGCCGGGATCAAACGTAATAATATAATGCGACAGGGTCACATTTCGCAAAAATAGAAGAAATACGAAGGAAAGGAATGAAAATCGTTTCGGGCAGAGGAAAAAGCATTGGAATAGAAAATGGGGTTTCCAAATGATCGCATGTCGACGGATTAGTATTGGAACCTGAGATCAACAGCGGAGATTTCTTGTTGAAAGCCCTTTGTTGAAGACGGAGGGCGATAGAATAACGCAAAATCCAATTGAGACCATTGATCTATAGAGATCAATGGTGGAGGTCGCGCACGATAAAACACAATGAAAATGGGAAAGCGGTTTCGGGAGGGGAAACCGGTAGTATCGCGTAGCAAAAGGGCAGAAAAGTAGTTTTAGATTTTTGGACGTGATATGCGTTAGAGGCCGACACGTGGAATTTTAATACCGCCCATATCGCATGATTTTGAGAAATTAACGCTCGTGCTTAAAGTTACGTGATATGGAACGTCAGCCGTTAGATCTAGGGCCTCAGATCTAACAGTGGGGAGTGAGCGTGATATTGATAAGATGCATGGGCAGAACGAGGTGGGGGCATTGAAAGGCAGTTTTAATCTGAGTCGTTAGATCTAAGATTGGGCGGCTGAGATCAAATCCGGAGGGAGGCAGGACCCACAGGAGTCGGGCCTGTCGGGGTTAATATGGGCCGTTGGATGGAACAGATCAACGGCTCAGATGTGATCTGTGGATTGAATGAAAATAATACAAAGGCAAAGAATGGGTTAATATGAGCCATTGATCTGCAGAGATCAACGGTTTAGATCTGCTCAGAAAATATTATAAAGCGGGGGTGTATGTTTTTAACCAAGGTAGGGAAATGCAATCTGGACCGTCCGATCTGGACACGTGGACGGCCCAGATGCAATCGGAGCTTCGCGATCGGCAGGGCAATGAACATGGAAGCACCAAAGCGATTGATTGTGGGCCGTCGATCTGCAGATCAGATCAACAGTGGAGGATGTGTCGAAGGAGGCCAATCGGGGTGGGGTAAATAAAATATTAAACTGCGCCAATGGATTTCTCTGATGCGAGATGGCGCTGGCCGTTGGATTGGTTTAAAATCAACGGTGGGAAAGGGTTTAACCAATGAACGGCAGGCCCATTTAATATATAAAAAGGGTGGATTTTTATCAAATACAAAGGTTTTATGGTGTTGGGGCAGGTTATATATAAGGCTTGGTGCCCGACTGCGAGGCCTTGGTTTTATAAAGTAACAAAGGCTCGGGGCTTAAATACAAAGAGCTAATCGGAATCAGGACGAAGGAGATGGGCTTTTCAATCTACCCATTTGTGAATCTCTGATGCAAGATCTTATTGACCGTCGATTGGCTTTGTAGTTGTTAGTCATCAATATCTTTCACTTTTTGGCGATGACTAGTTGTAACAGTCAAGTTTTCTAGCAGCTAATCTAAAAAATTGTCAAACTTTCCAGCTGGAAAACACCCTTAAACTTTTTTTCCCTCTTACCTTTCAGTCCGCCCATGACGAGATGAAACCTCACTATCAAGTCCTATCTAGCCTCAGCCATACTAGCTTGTCCATCAGCTCCAAAGAAAACAATCCAAATCTGTCCAAAGAAGTCTCCCCTAAGTTAGGTAGTGGCGCTTTAGGCATTTCTCCCTTGGCAAACTATCCTAAAGCCAAAGAACCTCTATCTGCTACAGACCAGTCATAACAGACCATTCCCATTCTGCAAACAAAGTTGGTTACAACCCTAGGTCGCGCCACTAATAAACCCTCAAGTCTCAGCAATACATGTACCATAGGTCAAACTGATTTTAAGTGGTTTTACAGTGTTTTAAATAGATCTTTCAAGAACATAAGTATACCAGCATTCCCAGAAGACAGTATTTGTTTCCACATGATAAGACAATTGCTTCTCATGTGATTTTGAGCCTGGAATGCAGCTACAGGACAGAGAGTTTTTTCATTAAGCTCCTGCGATCATAGTCAAAGCATGACAAGACAGTGAAAGGAAAAATAACACTGTTAACAGCTGATGAGATGGCATGACTGAAAAACCTCCTTCATCTACAAGCAGAGGTTTTTTGAGGACTGAGAGAGCCTCCTTCATTTTATAAGTAGAGGGTTGAATACTGAGAGCGCCTCCTTCATATATAAGCAGAGGGCCAAGGATAAAGTTTGTTTTTAAGTTTTTCACTAACTATAAGGACAAATTTTGGGTACAATGAGACAGCAACTAAGGGTTTCTGAAATAAAATGATGATTAAAGGCAGAGGCAAAGCAGTGGGCTTTAAAAATGATTTTCATGAGTTTCACTATTATTTGAGTTACAATGTGAAGCTAATGGGTTCATCATCAATGAAGAAATATTATTAAGCTAATGGCCAAAGGAGCCAAAAGGGTCTTGGTCTCAAAATGACCTATGCCATTATGTACAAGGGAAAACACTATCATTATGATCATCGAACATTCTTCATTGGGTTGAAACAGAGGTGGAAAGGAAACCAAGCATTTGTCAAATAAGGCCTCCTTCATAAGCAAAGTAAAGGGGCTCACCATTGTTTGAGGATGAAAAGCAATCATCGCATATGCCAAAGATTCTAAAGGGACTGCTCTCAAAAAGAGGTGAAAAGGAATGAAAGCCCGGGTTTCTTGCAGACCTCCTTCACAGAAGAACAAAGGGGCATCTTTCCCTTGTTCACTTTTCAAATCTAGTACATCATCCCCTTTTTTATCTCCTTAAAACTGAAAACTGGATCATTTTGTCAATCTGAGGATAAGATTAGTGGCTTTGGGGTTGGAGACCTTTTGTAAACAGGATTTTCACTTACAGTTTCCAACAAGTTTTTTACCCACAGTCAAAAGAGAAGCTCAAACAACACCTTCCATCTCATTCAGTTTTCACAATGGGCATGACCATATGCAAAGCATCAGGAGAAGACACTGTCAGTTTAGGTTTCGAAAGGGTGAATTTACCTCCTTCAAAGTGTCAAAGAAAACCTCACATAACACAAGTGATAGCAGATGAGCCATACAAAGACAAGAGGTGGAAAAGGGATTTTGAAATTTCAGTTAAGCTTCTTCCCTAGTAAAAAGGTAGTTGCACTCAAAAGGCACATCTACAGTCATTCATGTGGCTCAGAGCAGATTTTTCCTTCCACGGTACAGATATCAAAATGGAAAAACAATTCTTCATTCCCTAGCACGAAACCGTGAAAGTTTCTAATTCTTAAAAAGTTTTCTTTACTTCAAAAGCGGTCAGGCTTATAAAGGGAACGGTCATTTGCCACTATGTCTTTGTTTGAACAAAAGGGACTCTCATTTGTGTTTTGAAAAGGCATGAGCTTCATGTTTTGGTTTTAACCCAAAGGCCTTTTCAAACATTTTCGAAACCTTCATTAAGCACTTCAAAGGGTTTTTGATTTTTTTTCAAATACAAGGGTAGATTGACCATTGCAAACCCTTTTAAATTTCTCAAAACACAAAGCAACACTCCTCTTGTTGTTCACGAGACCGGAGAAGAAGCGTTCGGGAAAATTCATAGAGTTTTCGGGCTTGAAGACTGTGCGACGCGCCTGTAGAGTTGCGCGGCGCGTTCAGGCGAAGTTTTACCAAAGGGTTACACTGTTGCCCGGCGTGCGGCGCGCCTGTAGGCGCCGGTCACAACTGCCCGTCAGCGACCTGACAACCTTCTATTGCACAGCGCCTTCTCATTTCAAACATGCCGCGCATGTTTTGAACGGTCAAAAAGCCTCCAAAAAAATCTTGAAGCTACTCAAATCCTCAAGCAAAGCCCACCATCGATTTTCAAGGTATTTTATGAGCCTCCTTGGTATATTCAAATTTCTAAAAGGGTGATTAATGCTGTGTTTTTCAAAGACTAAATGGTGGTGAAAAAGTGAAGGTCTTGGTAGGAAATTCAAAGTGATTTGTTAAAATTTATTGACAAAGTCTGTCATAGTGGGAGACTGGTGGAAGGTTTATTCAGCTTCAGAAAAGCCTAAACTGCCCGAAAAACAGTGCTAAAAACATCACAATGCCTGCAAGACAAAATGAACATTGTTTTAAAGGTTTTGGCAAATTGTTGGAAGTACCCTAACTATGATAGGGCAAAGTAAACCTCTGTCAGCCCAGTGTATGGTGGAAACATTGTTAGGAGGAGGCAGTGTTTAAAGGGAGAAACACATTATTTGAAAAATGAAACAGTGGGCCTAATTTCAACAACAAGTAATCATTGTATAAGTGCTTTGTCATTTCAAATATCCTCTCTGTGCGGTAAAAAAGAAAAACCAGTCTTTCCTCCTTTGTTCCATGAAAACAGAATTTAGTGAGTGAAGCTATTAAATCAGTTTGGAGGTGTTTTTTGTTTACCTGTGTGTGAGAAATAGTGAAGACAAAGAAGGTGTTTTTGATTGGGGAGAAGTTTTTTGCCTTTGTCTAAATGCAAGGCTGTCTTGTTTTTATCAAAACACCAAGAGATCTGTGACCTTATCCAAACATAGAAAATCACTTAAATATTTATACATTTTAGTTGACTGTGAGCTTGTCATTAAACTGTTTGTTGACTGGCATACAAAGGGAGAAAAACAGTGTTTTGGGAGGAGCAGAGACCTGATATCAAAGAAAGCATTTCACACATCATTTGAGGCGATTCACCTTGGTCAAACAGTGGTTGACAAAGAAGACAGAGTTGTGTTTGAGAGAACATTTCAAAAAAAAACCATTTGAGGAAGTTTGGTTTTGCAGATAGAATCCATAAGAAGATGCCTCCCGGGCAGGATAGTAGGAGTGGCTTGCATAAGAGATTTGAGCCTACTTCCACTGAAGAAGTGAATGCCCACCCATCAGTTTTGTTCAATTTCCATGAGGTTGGGTGTTTATATTTTTGCCAAAGGGTGCAAGAGGTGAAGAGCTTTTCTCCTTTGACACACCTTTGTGCTTTTTTCCAGCTGGCAGGCCTTGACTTCAAATTCTCTCCAAGGTCTATCTCCAAGGCCACTAAAATCCCCTATATTGGTGAGAAATGGTTTAAGCAAAGCCATTTGGACTTAGAATATTACAAGCCCTTTCTAAAGCCCGAGCACAGAGAGTCATGTCCTTCTATTTTCCCTTTCTCATATCTTTTAGCCAGCTACGCTCCCCTCATGAAGATCATCATGAAATACTTCACTTTTGATGGAATATTTTCCCGAATTTATGCATATCACATTTGACTGCTCATGCATTTCACTAGGTCCAAATTGCTAAATCTTCCTTTCTTCTTACATAAGAGAATTGAGAAAATGGCCTCCACTGTTTAGAAGAAGCCTCCTTCACAACAAATAGCTTGTCTCTTCCATCACTCTCTCATCAAAATCATCATTATTCATAAGCTTGAAAAGAGAGAGGTCTCTTGGGATACCTTCATAACCCATCCGGATTTCTCCACTATCCCTCCAGTTCATACATCCCCCACACCTCCTACTCATCATCCTTCACCTTCCTCCAGCAGACCTACTCCCAAAAAACTCAAGTTTACCACAGAGCAAGCAAAGGATCCTAAAGAGGGAGAAGAGCATGACCATGATGATGAGGAAGATGATGAAGGGCAGCGGCATGAAGAAAAGCAACACAGTGAGGGTGAGCAAACCTTTGATAATGCACAGCAGACTTATGATGAGGGTGAGCAGCCTTATGATGACATACAGCATCCAAAATATGATACACAGCAGCTACATCATGATGAACAGGGGCAGCCAAAAGAGACTGAATAGGGGCACCATGAAAGTGTTGAACAGGAGCAGCATGAAAGTTTTGAACAGGAGCAGCATGAGAGTGATAAACAGGGGCGGCCACATCATGTTACACATCAGCCACAGCATGAAGGACAGCAACCTCAAGAAGAAAAAGGGCAAAGTGAAAAGGGTAAAGAATCCATGGAGCATGTGCTAGCTGCCTCTCCGAGGCCAGGGGCCATGCTCTCTTCTCCGAAATTCGCCAAGCCCTGGACAGCAAAGAAAAGGGTGCCTAGATTTGACACTCCAAATGTGACTAGGGCCCTCTGAAGCAAGGGAAAATTTCTAAAGAAGCCCATGGTCGAATTGCCTAAGAGGAAGAGTACTAGAAAATCCACCTAAAGAAAGGGGAAGGGCAAGGAAGAAGGCAGTCATGAACAGGAGAGTGCATTCGACATCATCCAAATCCAAAGCGATGATAGTGATAATGAGGCCCGGATTCTAGAAAATATCTTGATCCATATAGAAAGCCAAATTTATGCCTTGAAGGATGATCTTCATAGAGCTAGGAATTTCAATGAATTTTTGCAAATCGAAAATAAGAAAATGAGTGTCCATATGGTTGTTTATGAGACACGGGCAATCAAGTACAAGAAGGAGGCCTCCAAAGCCCAAGTGAGGTTAGAATAACTCATGGGTGAGTTCGATGAAAGTGAAGGCGAAGATCAGCCTAGGCGAAAGAGGCCAAGAACCATGGGGCTAAAAAAGGCCCTTGAGAAGCAAAAAGAAGAGGAAAATGCCCTTCTCCAATATACCCCTCTCACTGCATTGTTCGAACAAGAGATAGAGAACAATAGGGAGGCATGGCTTGAGAGATTTAATGACCACTTGGAGAAGAAATTTGAGAAGGCAAACAAGGACTTGGACCTTCAAAGGATAATGACGGGGCATTATAAAAAGCTTAATCAGTTTGCCCGGCGGAAGTTGAAGGTTGCTCAAGAAAAACTCAAGGAGGCTAAAGGGAAGCGCCCGGCACAGAAATTGAGGAAAGAAACCTCAAGACTTCAAATCTTGGCCTCTGCTTCACAACATGTTGCTGAGAACCCTTGAGTTTTATGCTCGCCAATTTTGGGCGAAATTCGACATATTTTGGTTTTTTGTCATTTTTGGGTTTTTGGCCAAAAACCATGGGCATCGCCATTTTAGTTTGGGGAATCATCAAAGGATAAGAATGGTATCATTGGATGCCATATTTTCAGGAGCACATACTCAGCGATTTTCAGGACATTTGAAGATCATTTGCTCCCCTGAAATGGCGAAAAATGCTCGCTTTTTCTACACTCTGCCCGGTTTATCAGCAAAGTTTAATTTTTGGTTTTTTACAAACAGGCCTATTTTTGGAGGACTTCCAGTGGTCAGTTTGGAGAAAGATAAAAAATTTCAGAAATAAGACACTCATAGCTTTCGAACGAGCTATCATGAGCCTCATTTCGACATCGGGAAGGCTTCCAAAAGTTACCGAAAAGTCAGGGGACCTTTTGCTGATGTATTTTTTGAGTATTTTTGTAAAAATTGAACCTTTCAAAACTGCTTTTTCCTCATGTGCGTTTAGCTATTTTTGTACATGAGAAGTTATGAAAAGTCAATTTATTTCCCTCTTTTAGCATTTTTAGATATTTTATGAGATATTTTGTGCCTTGGGCTTTGCAAAGCCTCAAGGACAAAATAAGATATTTTGGATAGGCCAATGAGATTGCAAGTTGAACTAAGAGGTTTTCCTCACTTTGGCCTATATATTCCAAAGGCTTTCATTGTAAATAGAGGCTGAACTTGATGAATAGAAGAAATATATGGTCATATAAGCTTTGGAAGAAATACTTGTCTCATGCTTTTGGATAGTCTCTTGGATGTTCTTGGATGATGAAAGAGGTTTGTTGTTGGATTCCATGACTTGGTAGAATGGTATAGTGTCTCTATCTTTGTTTTGTTTCCTAGTTTTCATTCATAAATCCATGTTCTTGCTTGCTATAGGATAGTAGAGAAAAAATTTGAGACATGCCCTTCGAGGCACCTCAAATTTCTTGTTTCTTCATAGCTTCCATGTTTTCTTTATTCTTAGTCACATTAAAGAATTCTTGATTTCTCTTTAATAACTTAAGGATATTGTTGCTTGTTTCATTCATGGTTTTATGCATGCTAAGTATGATT
Source organism: Pinus albicaulis (assembly GCA_034641835.2). NCBI lineage: Eukaryota > Viridiplantae > Streptophyta > Pinopsida > Pinales > Pinaceae > Pinus > Pinus albicaulis. The sequence continues at coordinate 1,301,178,615 of CM076582.1, read as the reverse complement.
CATGGTATGCCCTGCTTACTCATGGCTAGCCATAGCTCCATCCATGAAATTTCTCTTTGACTGATTAGATTTTCATTTGTTGAACCAAGGAGGTCTTGTTCTGATCTTGCCCTTTGCCTAAGACTATGCAATCTTGTTTTCAAAGTGCCCAATAACTTGAAGTATTGTGTTTAGGCGTTCTGGCATAGTGATTTGAGTTGTTTGTCTATCTTAATTGTATTTCCCCAAAGTCTGATAGCAATTTCCCAAAGTTAGATAGTTATATATCTCTATGCATGGCTTGAATGTTTATTTATATGTATTGATTAGCTTATAGTTACATTTCTCATGATTAATGGTTTGCCCTACCATGTTTATGTCAGCTATTAAACTATTTATGCTTGAAATCCTTTGTTGTTCACAAACTTGATGTCCATCTTAATCCATTTTGCCCAAAGATCCTTTCTACCTCGAATCAAATCGGCCCTTCAACAACCTTGTATCACCATCTGATAGCTTTCTTGACCTCTTCGACCCCATTGCCCCGTTGATCTGAGATCTTTTTACCTATCTTATATCTTTGATTAGTTTCATCCCTCACAACCTAAAAACCAAAACCAAAAAAACCTACTTCATAACTAGCCTAAAATCAGAACACGATAAGCAAACATACAGATATCCCTTACACAAATAGAGAGAGCCCTCTCTGAGTCCGGGAAGGCTAAGTCCTTGGGCTCCAAAGACTGGTTTGATGTTACAATGTCATTTGGCTTGCCAATCAGCCAAATCACGGGACCCTAACAATAGTATCGACGATCCTTTTCCTTTAAAATCATTAAACCGACGGGTTTCCTTTATAACATTAAAAAATGGGTTTTTATGACTTTATAAAGGAAAAATAGAATCGGGAATGGTTTATTGAAGTGTTTAAGTGCCCGATTGCGGGCCTTTGGGTTTTGTGATGCGGCAAATGGATTGGGGGCTTATATAAAAAGGGCCAATCGCATCGGATGTTTCAACATAACAAATAGACTTGTGCGCTTTAATTCCTCCAATGCGATAAGCGCCCAATGGGTCTAGCGCTTGGTTCCATGGTGTGGGCATATGGTGGGGAAGTGGTTAGGACTTACCCCAAAGGGGCTTAAGTCCATAGTCAAAAAAATTATTTTTTATGAAATTTTTCAAGGTTTTTGATGGATTTGGCGGTTTCGGTAAGGTTCAAAACGTGAGTTTCAAACCTTATAAAAGGGATTTTGTGAAAGAAAAGAGGGGAATACATGAAAAATGAAGGATTTTCATGGGGAATAAGAGAATAAAATGAAGGTTAGTTTTGAGTGGAGGGAGGGGAAAAATGGAGTTTTGCAGCAGTGTTTTCTTCATGGAAAACAGCAAAATTTCTGAATTCAAAAGGGAGACAGCAGTGAAGATTAAAACAAAGGGCATGATGTCTTCATGAGTCTTCGAGAGATAACATTTTTAGAAATAAAACTTGTTTCTTGAAGTCTCAAAAAATTATTTAGCCACTATTTGATATGAAAAATTTTATAGGTGGCTAACAGTAGGTGGCCAATGTGATTTCGAAGAAGTAATTACTGAGTGCCTTAGTCATTCGGATCTGTCTCTCTTTGTTGATTTGTCTTTGATTTTCCATTTAAACTCTGATTTTTCTCTTAAGCCTTGATTTTATCTTTCCTTAACTCTACTTTCTCTGTTTAATTCTTTTCAACTACTTTTATCTTTGATCTCTCTTTGACTACCTTGGGTTACTATAATCGCTCTTTTAACCTTCTCCTATCTGTGCTTTGGCTTTAACTTGGTCTTCTAACCATGTCTTTCATGTTCAATATTTGATTAAACCTTTAATCTCTTTTACCTTTCACTGTCACAGTTTCTTTAACTGTGTTTTTACATTTGTCTTCATCCTTTGATTAAACCTCTAATCTCCTTTACTTTAATAAAAATTTGTTTTTCTTGGAGAAACTAAATGATCCTTGTTTATCGTGATTCCCCGGTGCTTCTGATATTTCTTGTGCTCCTAATCCTCTAATAAATAAGGCTGTGAATTGTCACCCGGAGAGCTTATTTTAAACCATTTTTGGACTTAGAAATGCAAATTAGGCATTTTCTCATACCTCGGTCACCTGCACAATTAAAAAAATATATTAATAAAAACCTGTGCCACGGATAGAGTCCAGATAATGGAAACTCTTGGTCTTTGTGCTTAAATGTGGCTTTCTGGGTCCTTAAAAGATGTCTCATGGGTTTATATGGAGGCTCGGGGCTTATTGTAGAGACACAGGGGCTTATCACAATGGCACGAGGCTTCAACATTAAAATGGGTCGGTGGTTTCAGGTTATGGCGTGAGGGTGGTCGGCAGTTTTCGAATGGGGCATAGGTGGTGGGGTGGTATTCTTTGCAGGGATACGATAAATGGTGGGAGGGATGTGTGGTGTATGCAGGGGGCGTGAATACCGCCTATTTATCAAGGTTTGAAGGTTTTTAAGTCCCTGGCATTTAGATCTGCGATATGGTATGTGGGCCATCGGATCTGGCGGAGAAGATCAAACGGCGGTCGGGTAACTTTGGTTGTGGGTAGGTTTAGAAGGTGGGGCCTGGGTATTTGAATGTGATGGTAGGTTTAAATGTTTAGCGCGGGGTGTTAATAACGCGGGGCCTGGTGTAGGGATTTAAGCGGAGGCATTTAATAAATGGTGCGGTCGGGGTTGTATGAGAGCAGAGGTTTAGGGTAAGAAGGTAGGGGCTATAACATAGAAAGGGTCGGGTATTTTAATGAAGTGGCGGGGTTAAGGTTTAGAGTAGGGTTATAAATATAAACGGTTCAGGTAGAATAGACAGGGTCTATTCTTAAAGAGTGGGACCCAAAACAATAATTTATTCAAAAACAACGTAAAAAAATGATTTTTCATTGTTTTGAAGGGAAAGAGGGGAATGAGTGAAAAAGGAGGGGTTAAATGGGGTTTTAAGCAATGTGAGTGGGGTTTTGGGTATGGGAAAAGCTAAAAATGAGGGATCAAGGTCAAACATAGATTTTTCTAGAGTAAGAGAGTGATCTGAATAGGTAAAATGAGAGATAGTGAATAGGTAAAATGAAAATAATGAAGGTAGTGAGATTTCTGAAAATAAATGATAGTCAATGAATGTATTTTTAGCAGATGGTAGAAAACCCACAGTTATTTAGTCATATTGTAGAATATAGGAGACTAACAGTGGCTCCAGCTAGGGATGGTAGCTCCCTTGGGAGGTGTCAAGAACCTCAGATCTCTGGCTTTCGTAGATTAGTGCCTGTTTGTTTTTGGTTGATTTTCCATTTTGTAATTTTGATCTGTTGCAATTATTTGTGACTTTGGCCTTCGGAAATTAAACATCATGCTTCCTGTGAAGTAATTATCCCTACCCATCATTCTAATTCTAACATTTTTTCTTCATTTGGGTGCATTTAGACTGGAAAACTCTTGACATCATTTTATTTTGAAAGCAAAAACTATCTATTTCTTCCATTATAACTTCCAAAGGCTCAGATTAGACTAATGAGCTCTTTTATTCTCTACCTAACTACTTATCTGTCAAGATTAAATAGCTTGACAGATTTTCATTCTCTAACTATCAGCATGAAATTTAAAACATGAATGACTCAAGATTAAGTAGTTTGGTCATGATGAATTGTGGCATTTTGGACAAGCTGAACACAATATTATTTTTCAAAAAGTAAACTAAACTGAGAGGTTTTTTTTTTAATCTTTCATTTATCATTCATCCTCTTTTCATTATTGGTTTCAAATTTAGACTTTTGCACCAACATCATTTTCTATCTACCTACTGATAAGCCAAGTTCAAACAGTTTGGAAAATCCTCATTTCTAACTTATCAACAAAAATTCAAAATTTGTTCAATCATGATTAAGCTGTATGATTGAACAAGACCTTTAAAAGTAGTGGAATTTTTACTTGCAACACTTTCAACAATCCTTTATTTTGGTATGGGGCTTTACCTTTTTCTTTTATCTGCCCTCTTTTCTTCTTTTGGATCAGTTTTATTTTGATATTTTTTTAATAAATGTTATATTTAATGAAGAAAATTCAAATTGAGTTTTTGAAAGATGCTCAGAGTGTTGAGCTTATTTGCATGCCTACCTATCCTAATCTAATCTTTGGAGGCATATTTTTACTAAGTGAACTCCCTTCTCCAATGCAACCAATCAAGTAAGTGACTACATGATTGATTTCCATTCAACCTTTTAAGTATGCTGAAAAAACAAAAAGGCCACTCCCATCTCACTTGCTTTTGAACAGCAGTGCTCAAGATCTTCTTTACACTCTGCAACAAACTATTCTTGGCATAGCATGCTCCTTTTTAAGATTTTTCTAAGAGGCTAGCAAAAGGATCTTGGAACGATACTTGGCCCTGAGGATTTGAATAATAAGCTTCATCCAGGACTATTCCTTGATCCACCTTGTTGTGCTTGGGATTCTTTTGAGAAAGAAACTTCACCTCTTCTTCATGATCATCTGACTTGGCAGCCTCATTATATTTTGTTGTGTTATCCTTAAGCCATCCTAATATGCCTTGATTGAGTGGACCTAATTCTATTGGAAAGCCATCATTAAGAGCATTATCTGGAAATAGGTCTTCCTGAGAAGGTACTATAGCACCGGCATCAATCTGTTCTTTTGTTTCTTCATGAGGTAGGGCTGAAATACATAGATCAGCAATAGTACAGACAGAAATGATTTCTTTACATAAAAGTTAGAGGTTGGCTGCATGCTTGAAATCTGATTGATTTCTTCTTCAATTAAAACAGGAGGCATTATTTGTTTTCTTTGGATAGAACCACAGTTTCTATTTTTCTCTTGTGAAGACTGATCATGAGGCTGGATGTCTTCTTGAGCTTCACACAAAAGAGCAGATTAATGATAGTTTGTTTTAGCCTCTGAGATTTCATCTGCTACTTGATATTCAAAAGGACTCCAGGACTGATTATCTAGATCTGAGACATATTTTTTATCATCTATGATTTTCTCATCTGATTGGTAAGAGGGTTCTTTTCTCCTGTGATTTTCAATTAGAATGAGACCCAGCTTCCCTTTATCAATCCGAAATGAATCAAAGCATAAGGGTAGAGTCTCAAAATGTGTTGTCTCATCCTCTATTTCTGGTATTGTGATTTCAAGATGACTTAGGGGGAGGACTTATGGGTCCGAAGCAGGGGTGATGTCATTCATCTCATCCTTGATTGATTCATTAGGGAGTTCCTCCTTCTTCCTGCTAATCATATGGATCATTTTGCCAACTGTGTTTGTCAATATCTCTAGCTTTATCTCTGAAGATATCAATTGCTCTTTATCTACTTTTTCCCTCTTTATAGCTCTTAGCTTTGCCTTCCTTTTCAACATGTTGACTTCCACATTGATTTCCATTGTTTTCATATCCTCCACGGTTGGAGGGCCCCTTTCTCTTAACTATAATTCCATCTTTGGATTAAAGGCATTTGGATAGTGTAGGAGAGCCCATCCTCAGGGTGGCTTTATCTTAGCAGGTATTGCATGGTATACTTTATTGAACTTGGCTGAAAAGTGTTGTAATTTCTCCCCTGGATATCTTTTTAGATGGTGATTGTTAGTATGAATCTTTCGTCGGAAAAAGACCACTTTAGCTATGCATAAAAAATAGCCCTAACATCAATTATGGCTGCCAATATCTTCAAATCTGCGGTTAGTTGATCCAAATAAAGCTGCACAAATCCAGATCTATGCATAAAAAGACATTAAGCAGTAAAAATAAATTTTTGCTCCATGCATCCAATAAACAAGACAAGAACAATATTTTTGAAAGAACTTTTATATTAAAGGGCACCTGAGAGGAAAACAAGAAAGGTGTTTCCAATTCTCTCCAATGGATGGGTTCTTGAAAGTCCTCAGCACTTCAGATCTAGAATTTCTCTCTCTTGTTGGTGTAGAAAACCCAAACAAACATAGAACTCAAAGGGAGCTCACAAAGCAAATAATGGAGAATGTGACAATGATAATGGCTCAAAGTCAGACCAAGAGTATAGATCCAGAGTGATCTAATATGAAAATGAAAGGTGACAAATGAATGGGAAAACCCTTCTATTTATAACAAAATATTAGGGCGGTCTAGAACTTGGTGCATGAATAAAATATTATTAACCAAATTCTAGAACCACCTTTTGGGAATATTTTATTATATTTGTTGGAGGGGAAAGGATTTTTGACTTGGGTCAATTCCTTTATTTATAAATAATAAATAAATAAATGATTTATTTATTATTTTAAGGAAATGGTGGAAATAAAATTAAATAAATAATGATTTATTTAATTATTTATAAATGATTTAGTCAAATTTAAATAGGAATATTATTTAAATAAGGATTAAATAACTTATTCCTAGGAAATAATCAAATAAATAAGGATTTATTTAATTGATTTCCTTGTTTTGGATTAAATATGACTAGGGATAATAATTAAATTGATGTTTAACTAATTATTCCTTGAAGAAATATAAAAAAGTATAGATTTGTTTATTATTTCCTTTTGGGGTTTCGTGTTTAGACCATAAAAAACTTAATAAAGGTGTTTAACTAAGTTATTTCACATAGTGAAAGCAATTTTACTTAGGGTAAAATTGATCTGACATGGCGTACTTGGGTCCAGCTAATGATAATAGGTTAGATGACCAAAAAATGGTGTAATAGATTGCCCCCCAACGTATGAGTGTTAGGAGCAAATCGTATGACCAAAGTACATTGTAAGAACTCAATCACCAGACATCAAGAGGGAAGTCAGAGAGAGAAATGTAAGGTAGTCTAATGTCCTAAAGGACTAGACCCTGAGGAGACAAAACTTACAGGTGAAACAAGTCTCTATTTTATGAGATGGTACCTGTGCTAAAGGCGGCGGGGGAGGCATACCTATGCCCACCGAGACAAAGTACAAAAGAATAGTGCGTCCAGTAAACAAGGGACCGAACTATAAATTACATGCTGGCATTAACATGAGCGAGATAAAATATATAATGAGGAATCCCACATACATGCTATGCCTGGGATAACAGCCAGTTTTTATACAATAATATCTAAGTACATGAGATACAAATACAACCCAAATTCCCCCTATAAACGAGAAAGGGCTCGCAAAATCTGACTGATACATGCAAATCAAAGAGGTGCTGCAAGCGGCTAAGGCTAGCATCATCAAATATATGGAGCTGCATCAAAGGCTACAATGAAGAGGTCATCCGAGCTTGTGGGGGGCTACCTATAGGGCCACCTCCTCATGAGGGTTGAGACATCTCACACACACCCGGGAATCACCAATAGCTGTTGTTGGATCACTATACCATCAAGTATACGGATCTGGATCATGCTGAAAGGAGCTGGAGTGGAGAAACAATCAAGTCAAAGGGTAATGAGAAATCCCTTTGCCTGATCTGAGGCACCAAACTAATGGAGAAGCTGGAACCAAGGTACACCGCCCTCTAGACCTGTCTTCTGGAGTGAATGAGCTGATGTCGATAGAAGGAGGTCCGTCGTAGGTGAGGCAATAAGGGATCTTCAACTAAGGCATGAGAGAAAATAGTAGAGCGACTGACAGACTAACACGAATGATGATGATGAAATGGGGGATACTGAGTAGCGAATGGATGACTTCCCTTGTTAGAGCATAAAGGGCATGGATGACTTGGCAGTGACTGACACAATATCAGGAGGGATAGGGGACAATGGAATTGAATGCCATCATGTGCGACACGAGAGAGGGACCAGGAACTGAAGGATGGAGGACTATAGCAGGGTACAAAGAGACTCGGGATAGACTCCATGAATGGAATGATGACTCAACTCGGATGCTCTAAATAAGGGTGACGCGATGGTGCTGCCACACAGTAAAGGTCCAATGGGGAACCATAAAAACATGAGTACAAAAGGGTAGGTCATGAAAAAAATCAACACGAACAAGAAAAAGTATGGAGGCGAAGTGGTGCCCCAAATTCAAGTGTTGTAAGTGAGGAAATCCGATTTGAAGGAGAGGTGAATGGACCCTCCATGGAGAAAATGTGTCCTGGTGAGGTATCAAATCATGAAAAACTAACAGATACCCATTTGAGTGCTCGGTGAGAGCTTTCCAACGGTGCAGACGGTGTGTCAAACGGGGCTACGGTTTTGGTCGCAGCGGGCGAAAGAAAAATTAGGGGTTTCTCTTCTAATAAGGCATTTTCCCTCCAAATGCATTCATTTGCTTGTGTAGCTATGGTGAATGTGGAGAGGAGAGAAGGCCCTAAATCTTGCGGCGATCGTAACGGAAAAACCAACCGTTGGAATCGAGATCCGTTAGTTGCAGGTAAGAGGCCTAATCCTACTCTTTCTTTTTTATGGATTGAAAGTTCAGATTAGGGTCCCAAATCTCAAGAACGAACCCTCCATCATCTTCACGACCAGGTCGCACTATTTGGGGCAAAAACTGCGACCTGGGAAGCAGGTTTGGGCCTAAAAAGTGTGACATGTCCCAGGATTTGGCCAAAAAGTGTGACTTGTTAGATGGAGGTGATTTTAGTGCTGTTGTGGGCTGAGATTCAGGTTTTGTATAATTGAATGCAGTTTTTCCTATCTTTAGACTGACAAAGATGATGGTTTTGTGCAGATATGGCAGATATACGGATCAAGTGGAGAGAGAGAGACCTAGGTACATTACGGTCGGAAATCCAAGCGGATCAGGGTGTCCGTCGTGCATTGGCCAGGTTTGGGGTTCTGAAATTTGCGGAGAACCCTCTGATGAGAGCTGGGGAGCCCTTGTTGGCCCGGATTGTTAGTTATTGGGGTCCAGATCATGAGGTCTTTATAGTGAAAGGGCACAGGATTGAGCTGACAGTCCAGGATCTGTATTTCCTAACTAGTCTCCCACCATTAGGGATGGTGGGAAATACACAACCAGTGTTACCATGGGGGCGTAACATCATGGATTTCGTAGAGCGACATTGTCAACCAGGTGTCTGAGTCAAAGGGACTCGGATATCGATTGGGGATCTAGAGAGGTTGGAGACCCATGCAGTGGCGGCAGTAGTGTTGCAGATCTTGGGTAGTTAGGCGCTCCATCACATCATTGGAGGGCAGATGGTGATTGTAGAAAGTGTGTTGAGTGGGACCTACTATGGGTGGGCCCAAATGATGTTGGTGTCGTTGAAACGACAGCTGTCGCTTTGCAAGCGGCAAGTGAACCATGATTGTGCTTATGGGACTGTATTGTGCTCCTTCTTTTTTGAGAAGATCCTGACCTTGCGACCTCGTGTACAGCTACCTGATGGGGGTCTGAGAGAACCCATGATGTGTCGGTGGTAGCGACTACTGTGTAGAGGAGGAGGAGGGGCGGTCGGACGGGTGTTCCGACCAAAGTTCTTTGCCCATTGGGAGCAGATGTTGTTGTACATAGACGACTATCCCTATAGTGGGATGAGTTATTGGGGATATCCGGACTTTCCGCTTCCGCCTATTCGAGTATGGGGGCCTGATGGTAAGTGACAAGTAACTAATCTATTATGTGCATGTTAAAGTTTTTGAATAGTACATATGGTACTGATCCTTATACTTTTGGTATGCAGATATAGCACCGGTGAAACCGGCCGGATATATGGGACGTCCTGCAGTGGCAGGAACTAAAGGTGCTAGTGGATCGAGAACGACACAGAACGATGATATGACCACTCTTCTGGAGGACATTTTTCATAGATGTGAGGGGCTGCTGACCAGTGTTTCGGAGTGGGGTCGGCAAGACTCAGACGACCAGTACATAGAGCTATGTATTGGGCTACCCTCGGAATGGCGAGGTATCATGCGGCGCATGGAAATGGCTGGTCAGACTATGCGTGATCTACGAGCTATGGGAGCAAATCCATTTTCTCAGGATCCTCCAGAGAGTGATTAAATGTAGGGCAGGTGGTGCCCCCCAGTGTTTATGTAGGGGCAAGTGGTGCCCCCCAGTTTTTGAGTTTTGTTTTTTGTAACATGCTATGGGCATGTCATATGTTTCAGAGTAGATGGACTCTAAAAACATGATATATGATATATATTATGCATATGCATTGTGTTGATTATTTGAAATTTTATTGTCTTGTGTGTGATAAATACCAGTCTAGAACATGGTTTGCAATGCTATCTACGTAGTGATTTTGACTTCTAGGTACATGGTTGAAAGTAATGAATCTAAATTCACGTATCAAAAGTTTCACTCGTAAATATTGTCTAAACAGGATAGGGTTATGCACATGATAGACACCATTGATTTGTAAGACTAGAAGCAAAGAATCTAAACGAACGTGCAGATGGAGGATGGGATGAGAGAGGGAATCGACTAAGAGGCCACGTACTGCATCATATTCGGCCTAATTATTGGTGGCATTACCAATGTAGACCCCATTAGAAGGAATGAGGGTATGCAAGGGGGTAAAGATGGCCCAAGCTGCCGAGGCTAGATTCCGGAAATAGCGACTTACCCCATCGGCATAGCCAATATAATGTGTGGATGTGAGGTCTGGAAAAATAGTGTCACAAGACAAGAAATGGGAGGGAGAATAATTATGGCAGCGTGAGTGTAGGGTAGACATCAAACAACAACTATGGGAGGGAATAGTCTAGGTAGGATGGCTATGAATCATAGACCGACTAGAGGGTGATGTATGAGGGCTATGGGAGGAATAGCTGGAGCTCATGATGCGAAGAACATCATAGATACGGATGGTATCATCCTGGTTATGGGTGGGACGGAAAAGGTCAAGGAAACCACATGACGCTGCAAAGCTACCTAAATCATCAGCATGGGAAGAAAGGCTCACATACGGATCATCATGGGGGATGACAGAAGAACAAGTAAAAAGATGGTCAAAGGATGTGGAGCTCAAGAATGTTGCTAAAGGGGAATAAAGAAAAACAAACGGAGTGGATTTGGAGGGAATGTACTCTAAGGGTCACACGGATGATGATAGGTATAGGAGGGGGGCAGCAGGTTCTGACATCTCAACATCAGGCGGAGGAATGTCAATGGGAGTAGGGGGGTCTTCGAGTTGGCCTGACGCATACTGCGCGAGGATGGGAGAGGCGGATTGATTTTGTTCAACCTTGTACTCGCGAATGACCTCTAAAGAGGCTCGGTAATGCGTGAGGTGAGGACAATGGTGAGAATAATGGCCATGGACACCACACAGAGCACAGGGTTTGTTGGTGCGAAGAGTCTTTGGGTTCTTGGCTGTGGACGAGGAAGAAATAGAGGATTCAGGGACCGTAGACTCAGGGAACACGACTTTAACAATGGGTTTGATACGGGGCAACTCGGGACAAGTATGGGTGGCATGACCGACACCATCACACAAGGCACAAGGCTTGGCGGGTGGATGAGGAGTAGGGTCAGGCGAGGTGGCCTTGTCTTTGGATGCCCCCTTGCGAGCTTTGCCTTTCTTTCCCGTAGCTGTCACAGCATGAGGATGGTCTTGTTGAGGCACTGGTGGCACTGCAGTGACGGAAGAAGCTAAGGGAATCGATTGAACCGGTGCCAAAGCAAGGTATGGTTTGGGGTGACCTGGTGGGGTTTCAGCTAGAGGCTGAAGATACCAGACGAGTATTCCTAGGGTCAAATTAGGGAGGGAAAGGGTTGCCATGATGGGAACCGAATAGACTCCGAGAGGGGGAGTAAGGAAAGGTATATGACTGGTGGGATAATGGTCAAGAGGGGCAGCTCCCAGATTTTTGAGACCTAGGGGAACCGACTCGGGAGGGAATAGAGGCTCAGGTGTACTAGCTGGATGAGAAGGTCCAGAAGGAAGAGGTTCGACCAGCTGAGGCGAAGGGCTAGGAGCGGGTTGTGGCAGGCGAGGTTGAGGTTGCTGACTAGCTGAAGTGGGCCGCTTAAGGTCAGCCCAAGATGATTGCATCATGCAAACATTCGCTAAGCTGGGATCAGAGACAGGAGGAGGAGGAAGCCTAAGGAAGGTTCCAAGCAAAGAGGAGTCTTTGTAGACACCAGGGGAAACACTAGTCAAAGAATCAATGGTTTGCTTATTGGCTACAGAAGAGATGGTCAACTCAGGGGAGGTCTGAGACTTAGGCTCATGATATGTCAATTGGTCAATGGTGACTATCTTTCCATTGTGAGGGAAAAATATCTTGCGGTGGACCGCGGATGGGACAGCAGACATGGCATAGGTGTAGCTATGCCCCAAAATAATGTTATAGTCAAGAGGGGCGTCGATGACTTCAATGTCAACGCAAACAATCTTGTCGGCAAGGGTGATAGGACAGTTACGGAATAGGCCAATAGGTTGGGAGGCGTGGCCGTCCCATGCACGAAGGGTGATTGTGGAAGGGGCCAGTTCAGGAGATCCGAGTTGTTTCCAAACCGAAGCAGACATCACGCATGTAGATGCCCCCTCATCAATAATACATCGAGACACATTAGCGTTCTGGATTTTGACTGGTATTTGGAAAGAGACGGAAGCAGGAAGGGGAGGATGATCTGACTGACGGGCGTCGAAAACAATCAATTGGTCATCAGCAGGATCTACAGCCCCCATGGCGGATATTAGAGCCTTCCTTTGAGAATGACATGATTGGAGGAGTTCCAGTGTTGAAATGGCAGCAGGGGATTGTGCCAAATCATCTACTACACTGTACGAATGAACAGCTCGACCAAAAGCAGCATTTCAGCGTAATGGGCCCTTAGGAACCTTTATAAGGACCTTGACTTTGGGTTGAAGGATCTGCAAAGGACCATTTGGTGTCGAAAGAGGCTCTGTAGGACCTCAAGAAGGTGACTCGGGGGTAGACAAAGCGGGAGGCATGGGGTACTAACGAGACCGAGTTTGAAGGTTAAGGTCGACGGTGAGAGGTTGTTCAGAAGTCATCATAAGAATCTGGTAATCGGAGGAACCAGAAGGGGAAGGTTGAGTAGTTACCGGGGCATGAGGTGGCTGAGTAGCCACGAATCCTTGTTGAGGGAAAGGATCGGTAAACACGGTGGGTTGAGAAGTAGCCGTGTTGGAAGGAACAGTATGGGAGGAATGTTGTCCCCGCAATGTAGCCTGAGACTCCCACATCTGTCGCATCTGTGGTAATAGGGGACAATCATGAGTGTAATGACCTTCAAATCCACTTCGTATGTTTTTCTTGATTCCCCTTCAACAATTTTCTTGAGCTCCACATCCTTTGACCATATTTTTAATTGTTCTTCTGTCATCCCCCATGACGATCCGTATGTGAGCCTTTCTTCCAATATCTTCAAATCTGCGGTTAGTTGATCCAAATAAAACTGCACAAATCCAGGTCTATGCATAAAAATACATTAAGCAGTAAAAATAAATTTTTGCTCCATGCATCCAATAGACAAGACAAGAACGATATTTTTGAAAGAACTTTTATATTAAAGGGCACCTGAGAGGAATAAAAGAAAGGTGTTTCCAATTCTCCTCAATGGAATGGATTCTTGAAAGTCCTCAGCACTTCAGATCTAGAATTTCTCTCTCTTGTTGGTGTAGAAAACCCAGACAAACATAGAACTCAAAGGGAGCTCACAAAGAAAATAATGGAGAATGTGACAATGATAATGGCTCAAAGTCAGACCAAGAGTATAGATCCAGAGTGATCTAATATGCAAATGAAAGGTGACAAATGAATGGGAAAACCCTTCTATTTATAACGAAATATTAGGGCGGTCTAGAACTTGGTGCATGAATAAAATATTATTAACCAAATTCTAGAACCACCTTTTGGGAATATTCTATTATATTTGTTGGAGGGGAAAGGATTTTGGACTTGGGTCAATTCCTTTATTTATAAATAATAAATAAATAAATGATTTATTTATTATTTTAATGAAATGGTGGAAATATAATTAAATAAATAATGATTTATTTAATTATTTATAAAAGATTTAGTCAAATTTAACTAGGAATATTATTTAAATAAGGATTAAATAACTTATTCCTAGGAAATAATCAAATAAATAAAGATTTATTTAATTGATTTCCTTGTTTTGGGTTAAATATGACCAGGAATAATAATTAAATTGATGTTTAACTAATTATTCCTTGAGGAAATATAAACAAATATAGATTTGTTTATTATTTCCTTTTGGGTTTTCCTGTTTATACCATAAACAACTTAATAAAGGTGTTTTACTAAGTTATTGCACATAGTGAAAGCAATTTTACTTAGGGTAAAATTGGTCTTACATGGTGTACTTGGGTCCATCTAATGATAATAGGTTAGATGAACAAAAAATGGTGTAACAGTTATACTCTTCCATGATGAGAAAAACATTTCCCATGACCACCCACCTATCTAGGAAAACTTAAGTGAATTGATGAAAATTGTTGATGCTTGCAGCCGGAAGATCTCTAAACCAACTTTTAAATTTTCCTTGCAATGATAGGGCAAACATTCTAATATGAATCTCATCTTCTCCCACCTCAAATAGATCAAGGAGGTCCTCAATATTTTTAATGTGCTTTTCAGTGGTGATTTTTGAGTTTTTTCCATCAAATCTGGGTAGATTATCGATACAATTTGCAGGGAGGTCATGGAGGATAGGAGGAACAAACAAAGGCTTGTATATGTCTGGAATTTTTACAAGTATAGGCAGCAAAAAAGGAGAGTTATAACCATTTTATATTTCAGCAAGAGCAGGAGAGGTATCTAGAATGAGGCTCATGTTTTACTGGGTTTTCCACAAGTGCATCCGGGATGTGCACAGGTGTATAAGTATATATAGGGTCTGCAATTTGGGGCTTAGACTTTTTAGGCTCATGAACTCTCCAGTGATCGACATAAACCTCAGTAGTGTACTCTTGATCAGGCTTGAAGTAGGATAGAAAATAGTTACAAATAAAAATAATAATTTCTTGAATCCATTTTGGGCTTGAATACTCTATCTTTCTAGGATGACTGGTCATGTTCAGGTTCTTCCTCTAGTGGAGTCTTTGTATAGAACTGATCTGAATTTGGAGTCGCCAGCTAGATGATTTCAATTTTCTTAAGACTGGCCGTTGCCCACCATCAGCAACCAGATACTAGTATTGGCTAACACTTGAGTTTATCTAAATTTAAATGGGGTTTCTAAGTTCTTGAGGAAATATTTAGCTTTGTTAATTACTTAGATACCCCAATATGGTCACCTCTATGTTGGTGCCCCATGATTTTCAAGATTGGAAAAAAAAAATCTATAGGGAACCACATCAGACCGCTTTGGAGTCCAAGGGCCTAGCCTTCCTGGGCTCAGAAAGGGCTCTCTCTATGTTTATGATTTAAATGATTTATCTTTATGCTTATGTTTTCTAATTTTAGGCTAGTTATGAGGATCTGGAACTATTTGTTTTGTTTGATTGATTGAGTGATTGTTCTAGTTGAATTGATGGATTGTGAGAAGCATTAATCCATTGGGCTATGGAGACATAAAAGGTTTTAATTGTACATCAAATCTGCAAGGGTTTTCATAGGGCAAGCTAACTATATCAAGTGGATCTTTTTAATTTAGATGAAATATGAAATGACAGCTAGTTGTGAATTTAGTAAAACTAAAGGGAAATTAAGAATCCTTTAACTATACTTCAGCAAGGAAATCCTTTTGAGATAACTATTTAAGAGGAACTAAAGAGCAGGACTCCCCTGAATTATTTAATTAATCTTTACTAAGAAAACATTTAAGACAACAATCCAGCAATCCTAGAGAGCAGGACACCCCTAAGTTCTCTAGTTATTACTTTCAGACAAAGAAAACATTCAAGATAACAATTCAGTGAAATTAAAGAGTAGGACACCCCTGAATTCTTTAATCAAACTTTAGGAAGGCCTTTAAAATAAAAGTTTAAGAAAAACTAAAGAGCAGGGAAAACCTTGAATTATTTAGCTAAACTCTAATAAGTAAACTTCAAGGCAACAAGCTAGGTGGAACTAGAAATCAGGACACCCCTGAATTCTCTAATCGGACCTAGCAGAAGAAAACATAAATATAATAGAAACATATAGAGTTAAGGTGCCCAAACAGCATATCTCAATCTAAAATTTATGTTCTATTATCAGAGAAATTGATGTACAATATGGAAAACAGAATAGAAACAATGACAAAGAGGGATAACATCACCATTAACATAGCCCAAGAATGCTGTGAACGTGATTTTATTGTTGATGTCCAAAACAGTTACAATACTCCAGTGAAACAATCTCTGCAACTCAGAGTCTGATCAAAATCCAACCTAGCAGCTCAGCCAACTAACCAACCAACCAACAATAATAATGAACAATACATGTAGTATTTATCTGCAGATGAGGCAGTGATCCTATTCTAGGGTTTCAGGCTATAGTTATTACAGATTAAATGTAATTTTGACCTTTGAGACCATGCAAGGCCCAAGGAAAAATATCACTAACTAACTTGTTGTTATAATAACTTTTAACTTAACTATTGAGATAACTTTAGGATATTTTTGACTTTTTAACTTTTTTTTAAATTTTACAATAACTTCTGAGCTGCTTAAAATATATCTGACTGCCTCATTAACTGTGGTAGATGATTAAATCAAAAATGTGGTTGTAGGTGGCCAATGTGATTTGGAAGAAGAAATTACTGAGTGCCTTATTCATTCAAATCTGTCTTTCTTTCTTGATTTGTCTTTGATTTTCCATTTAGACTCTGATTTGTCTCTTAACCCTTGATTTGTCCTTTCCTTAACTTTTCTTTCTATGTTTAATTCTTTTAATCTGCTTTTATCTCTGATCTCTCTTTAACTACCTTGGCTTACTGTAATATCTCTTTTAATCTTCTCTATCTGTGCTTTGGCTTTAACTTGGTCTTCTAACCATGTCTTTCATCTTCAATCTTTGATTAAACCTTTAATCTCTTTTACCTTTCACTGTCATGTTTTCTTTTACTGTGTTTTTACATTTTTCTTCATCCTTTTATTAAACCTCTAATATCCTTTACTTTAATAAAACTTCATTTTCCTTGGAGAAACTAAATGATCCTTGTTTATCGTTATTCCTCGCTGCTTCCGATATTTCTTGCGCTCCAAATCCTCTGATAAATAAGGATTTGAATCGTCATCTAGAGAGCTTATTTTAAACAATTCTTGGACTTAGAAATGAAAATTAGGCATTTTCTCATACCTCAGTTACCTGCATAATTAAAAAAAATTATTAATAAAAACATGCACCATGGGCAGAGTCCAGATAATGGCAGCTCTTGGTCTTTGCACTTAATTGTGGCTTTCCGGGTCCTTAAAATACATCGCAAGGGGTTTATATGGAGGCTCAAGTCTTATCGCAGAGACAGAGGGGCTTATCGCAATGGCACGGGGCTTCAACATTCAAATGGGTTGGCGGTTTCAAGTTATGGTGTGAGCGTGGTCGACTGTTTTTGCATGGGGCATAGGTGGTGGGGTGGTATTATTCGTAGGGATGAGATAAACGGTGTGAGCGACATGTGGTGTATGGAGGGGGCACGAATACCGCCCATTTCGCAAGGTCCGAATGTTTTAAGTCTCGGGCGTTTAGATCTGCGATAGGGCGTGAGGGCCATTAGATCTGGCGGAGTAGATCAGACATTGGTCAGGTAACTTTGACCACGGGCAGGTTTAGAAGGTGGGGCCCGGGTCTTTGAATGCGATGGTGGGTTTAAATTTTTAGCGCGGGGTGTTAATAACGCAGGGCCCAAGGTAGGGATTTAATCAGAGGTGCTTAATAAATGATGGGGTCAGGGTCATTTGAGAGCGGAGGTTTAGGTTAAGAAGGCGGGGGCTAGAACATAGAAAGGGTTGTGTACTTTAATGAAGTGGCGAGGTTAAGGTTTACAGTGGGGTTATAAATATAAAGGGTTTGGGTATAATAGACAGGGACTATTCTTAAAGAGTGGGATTCGAAACAATAATTTATTCAAAAACAATGTAAAAAAGGTTTTTTCATTGTTTTGAAGGGAAAGAGGGGAATGAGTGAAAAAGGAGGGGTTAAATGGGGTTTTAAGCAATGTGAATGGGGTTTTGGGTAGGGGAAAGGGTAAAAATGAGGAATCAAGGTCAAGCATAGATTTTTCCAGAGTAAGAGAGTGATCTGAATAGGTAAAATGAGAGATAGTGAATAGGTAAAATGAAAATAATGAAGGCAGTGAGATTTCTGAAAATAAATGATAGTCAATGAAAGTTATTTTCAGCAGATGGTAGAAAACCCATAGTTATTTAGTCATATTGTATAATACAGGAGACTAACAATTGTAATTGTAATTGTATGTATTGTCATGATTCAATTTTATTAAAATTGTAAAATTTGTAAATTTTTAAAATTCTAAAAATGTAATTGTAATTGTATGCATCATGATTGTAATTATAATTTTAATTGTAATTGTATGTAAAATATTTGTAAAATTGTAACTGTAATTGTAATTGTATTGTGGAATGATTTTAATTGTAATTGTATGTAGAATTGTAATTTTAATTGTAATTGTATGTAAAATTGTAATTTGTTATTGTAATTTTAATTGTAATTGTATGTAAAATATTTATAAAATTGTAATTGTAATTGTAATTGTATTGTGAAATTGTAAAATTGTAATTGTAATTGTATGTATTGTCATCATTCAATTTTATTAAAATTTGTAAATTTGTAAAATTTTAAAATTGTAAATTAATTGTCAATTTTGAACCATAACTACCGTAAGTAAAATGTATATCGTAAATATTGTTAAAATACCATAATTGTAAAATTTTAAATTTGTAAATTTGTATGAATCTAAATAATTGTAAAATAATAAATCTAGAATAATATGAATTTTTTTAACATAATAAAGTTTAGAAAATAATGCAAATAAATTCATGTTTAGAATTATCATTATTTTATTATAATTAATATCTTGTCCTGATGATGAACCACACTGGATGGTACAAAACGCGTCGACCTAATCTATTTTGATGTGATTTTCACCGAAAGATTTTAGTCACAATTTATGGATCACAGAAGCAAAATTCCTAATAATAACAGTATTATTTAAATCAATCAAGTAGTTGTATTATTTTAGGAATTGACATAAAAAAATAAAAAATAAAAAAATAAAAATAAAAAACTCGATACAATGCGCCATTGTTTTCGAGATCAACATAATTGCAAATTATCAAGTGAAATGATTTTATAATTAACACAATGCAAACCAGTTAATTCAAAATACAAATTATAATGTTTCGGAAAAAATAGTCTTAGTTATAAGGTTAAGTCCTCTTCTTTATAAAAACACATCTTAAAAAGTATAAATGATGAAATAACACATGTACCATATCACTTTCGATTCCAATGATCACCCTCATTATATTTCATCTCGCTTGGCATGATAACACTATGCTTCTCAAATATATATTTTGATCTAGGGTCATGTCTCAATACGAACCACCAATCCCTATCCAACACATCTGGGTAAAAAAACACCTAGTTGCAGTGTTTGGGGAAAACATAGGGCTCCTTAGCTTCATCCCACATCTTTCTAGAGTTGATACATATCATCCTACTATCACGATCTTCCTTTACATTATTCTTATCAAAGGTGTCCCACCATTTGCACCTAAAAATAACACATTGGAAAGAAGAGAAATCCACTTCAGTGATCTCTTGTATCTTTCCGACGTAACCTAGCGTCCCTCTTACTAGGTTTTGATCACGGTGGCTAGCTTGACTAGATTGATCGAACTCAACTTCCACTCCACAATCTTGTGTCATGTGTCCATCATCGGCATTTTCTGTGCAAAAATAGTGTCCATATGCCCACATAGATGGGAACAAATTCACCTATAAAAAAAGTTAAAAAATCATAGTGTCATGTGTCATATAATAACCCAACTGTTAAAATATGAAATATAGATGTTACATTTCAAAGGTGCATTATTAAGTCTGAAATGTACATAAATATATTATTACCGAGTGGATGCACCCAATCCCTACGTTTAGCGCATCCTCTTCAGCACGTGGGTAACGTCCAGTTGCACCGTATTTCTCTATGACTTTCAGCAACCCAACTATTGGGGCATATAATTGGCATATTTTCTTTTAAATTATTGGGATAAGGAAAATTTCTACCATTCAACCATCTGAATTATTTCCTGTCACTATCCCATTTCATCCTCATTTTTTCATACAATGCGACCCATAGTTGTGTCACTTCGGAATTGTAAAGAACGAATTTATTGATTGCTTCAATTTCTGGATTCACTGATGAGATTAAACCAACATATAGTACATATGAGATCAAAATATACATTATATAGAATTTCAACATCAATTTTTACTTTCTGTAAATTTGAAAAATTATAAGTCGCGTACTCTTTATCAAGCGCCTTTTTCCATTCGTTTGGAGAAACTCCCCTTCTCTTTTGTCTTCATCCCCTTCATCATCCCAAATCACCACACCTGGTCTGTTCCACCTACTTAATGTACTCACTATCATAATAGAAAGACTCATACAATATGTACCCCTATGTTATAAACCCCTTGGGTTTTTCCCTTTTTCGAACAAAACCTTTCAATTTCTTCATGTACCTCTCTAAGCAGAAAAAGGCGGTTCCTTCTCAAACATATAAACAATCTCAACTATCTCTTGACGCCACCATGGAATGCTAGCCACATGAATCTCCTTTGACGTGATCCAATGTACAAATGCAGATAATTTAGATATGGCACATCCTGGGTCTTGGGGGAAGCCATGTTTCACACACCCACACACAAAAAAAGGATATGACATTGCAAAGTTGTAAGCACATGCATTAATATACAAAATTAGTTATGTTTTATGATCCCTACATGGGATAAAATTTACTAATATAACAAATAATAAAATCATGCCTTTGAAATTATACATACTCTTAGAAGATTCAAATGGTCATGTGATTTCAACCCCGACAAATGGCCATCCACAGTGAAGCAGCAAAGTAGTGAAGACCCATATGAAGATGGCACCCTCACACCCATTATAGCTTCCTTTGCCAAAGAAAGATCATATTTTTTTAAAATCCATGAGACATCACCTTCTTTGAAATACCAATTAGAGGGACCAGCTACCTCTGATGTTGTACTTTCTAATCATCTTGGCCAATGTTTCTTTTTAGTTTTTGAAGTAATAATATATTTCCTAATAGCCAATGTATCACTTTTTTCGATGATATGTGCCTCCATAATAATATGAAAAAATTTGAAATATATGCATGGGATCTAATAAGTGGGTAATCTTAAGATGCTCCCAATATTGGAGGTTATAAAAGATAGATTTCCTTTTCATCCCAATGGGAAATTTCTCAACATAGGTGTCAAAGAATTCTAGATCATTGAACATAGGCTCCCCATTTGAATCAAGAATTTCTATGAACCCCTTATCCTTCTCTCTCTCATATGTTCTAAGCCATTCAGTTGGTGTCGTTATTGGAGGCCTTTGAGTTCTCTCTCATTTACCATTGAAAGTGTATGTTGCTCTTCTATAAGGGTGTTCTTCTGGGAGGAATACCCTAGAGCAGTAATACACTGGATTTCGTAGTTCGTTGGACCATCTAGCTTTCAGAGAAGGTCCACAACATTTACATCCATAATACCCTTTTGTTACAAGACCTGCGAAATTATTATATACAATATGCATGGCACGTTAAATAATATCATGAAGATAAGAACAATTACAATGAATCAAATAACTAATATGTGAAATAATATTGTTATGTATATAACCAAATCAATAAACATGTAATTTACCAGAGAAAACTCCTAAGCCTGGATAATAATGTGTCATGTAAGAACATATGCCATACAACATAAAACTCCTCTTTGCTACAGTGGGTCTTGATACATTGTATACATTTATCCCATCCCATAATTCCTTCAATTCATCTACCAGTGGTTGTAAGTAGACATCCATATTCTTCACTTGTCTTCTACCAGGGGCTATGAGAGCCAACATAGGATGTTCATTCTTCATGGACAACCATGGGGGGATATTTTATTGATCACTAATACATGCCAAATAGAACAGTTGGTGTTCTAGAGGGAATATGGGTTGATGCCATCCATGGCTATGCTGAGTGTAGACTTTGTACTTCATCCTTGATTTTTCCAGGCCATGTATCATCTATATGCTTCATGGCTATTGAATCCATTGGGATTCACATAACTCCCAACTCACTTCTATGTGAGGCATGCCATCCCTGCAACATAGCTAATTCTTTGCAACGAAAGAGCCTTTGAATCCTTGGGATTATAGGCATGTGCCTCAATATCTTAATAGGAGGACCATGTGATTTACTCTTCTTTTTTGATGTATCATACTTTCCATGCCCACATTTCTAACATATCTCTTTGTCTGCATATTCTCCTCTATATATAATATAATCATTTGGACATGCATGATATGATATGTGCTATCGTCTTGTATTCTACAGATTTCACTAGATGACTGTGGATGTTTCTACTAGCACCTAAAGATAGCATTATTTTCCTATCAGATATATTTAGAAATCTCACTGCCTTCATTATCCTAAATAAACCTATTTCACTATATATTTCATCTCTGCCCCTTTCAAACACATCTTGTTGCTCCAAAAGGAATTCATTTTTCGGCTTGTTTACCTCATTTTCACTCTTCCCCTTACCCCAGCTCCCATTCACTCATTCTCCCTCTAAAAACCCCTTTCCTTCATCCTTTCCTTCATTTTTCAAAACAATGTAAAAGACCCTCTTTTACATTGTTTTAACTAAAATATTAAAGCTATCGGGACCCATCTTTTATGTTAAAAGACCTTTTTTACATAAAAACCCCGACCCTTTTATATATAAACCCGACTTTTGTTTTTATTTTTAAATCCGACCCCTTAAGGGTTTAAGCCCCTGAGCCCTTAACCTTAAGGCTCCCTCGCGCTCACATGACCCTAACCCCGCCTGTTTTCATAGCCCTCGCACATTATTTAAAACACTTCATAAACCTTACTCTTACCTTCTAAATAAGCATTTCCACTTTTTTATTTAACCTAGGCCCTGCTTTCCACTAAACCCACACCCACTCCCGCTCCACCACCTGTCCCCGAACCCCACCGCTCCACTTGCTCCCCTGTTCCGACCACCTGACCACCGTCAATCTCACTCCCCGAGATCCGACGGCCCGCATTTCATATCACAAATTAAATTACATGGGGATTAAAGATCCCCTGACCGCATGATATGGGTGGTATTTCCCTACCACGTGGCGTGCGTTGTATGGTATCGTGTGCCCTCCCCAAAAAACCATTACCACCCCTCTAACCGCACGAAGACCGCTCCTGGTTTTCCAAAAAACCGCTTATACCTCCGCACCATAATTATAATGCCTCGGCCTCCATTCGAATTTCCTGCTGGTTTCGCCTACGGAACCAAGACTTCAATTCACCATTTTTTCCCTCCGACAACCCAAAAACCCCTAAAAATGCAGTAAACCCTCCTCACAGGCTTTGAAACTAATTATTCATGTTTTATAAAGGTTTTAATGGTGGAAATAAATGAAATACATTCCACAAGGCCAAATTTGGTTAAAATGAAGATCTGGGTGACGATCTGGGAATTATTTTCAATCATAAAGAGAACCAAAGGTGAAAGATGAAAGGTTGAACCCCTCGAAACATAATCAGGGGTATGATATAAACCCTCCCGCATAGAAGAACATTTCTCTGCACCAGAAACACACACAGGCAGTAAGCACCAAAGAGAAAAGACAGTCAAAGGACTACAACAAAGCAAAGAATCAGGTTAAAGAGGCTAATCATTGATTAAAAGACAAAGACAAAGGATTATCCAGCAAAGAAGAGTTTAAAGAAAGAAAAGGCCGACAGTTAAAGAATTAAAAGGATAAATTCGGAAGATCAAAAGGCTAATAAAGGAGATTAAATCATAAAATAGATATTAAAGACACAACAAAGACAAATTAGGCCTAGAAACACATTCGAATGACTAAATCAAATCATTTACTTCTTCAGGAGATATTTTGCCACCTGCTGCATTGTTTCGTTCAATAAAGCACCAAAACAGTTATTACACTAAGTCAGAGATATTTTTCATCTACCAGCAGTTATTGTGAAGTTATTACAAAAGCCTTAAAGTCAAACATTTCATAGAAATCAACTTAGAAGTTAAGTTAGAGATATTACTTCAGAGAAACTCATTCAGATATTTTTGCCTTGGGCCTTGCATGGTCTCAAAGGTCAGAAATTATTAACTCTATAATAAATGACATTTAAACCCTAACTTAGCACCACCTCCTCATTTTTAAGTTAAATACTTCTTGTGTGATCCATTCCTAGTGTTAGTTACTTGGTGGCTATTTGGCTGATTTCTGCTGCTGAGCTAGTTGAGGACTGCTAGGTTGGATTTGAGAAAGCTCTGAATCACAAATAATTGTTGTACATGGAGTATTGTAACTATTTTGATCATCAATAATACAATCACGTTCACATGATCCTTGAGCTATGTTAATGGTGAATTTTTCCTTATTTTTCATTGTTTTCCTTATGTTTTCCATAATATCCATGAATTCTTTGATAGAGGGATAGAATTTTTAGAGTAGGATTTGTTGTCTTGGATCCCTATTTCTATCTGCTTTCTTTATCTTTATGTTTTCTTCTACAAGGTCTGATTGGAGGATTCTTAATTGCCCTCCAGTTACATCTAGCTTGTTGTCTTAGAAATTATTCAATAGAGTGAAACCAATGAAGTTTATGGTGAGCCTTGTCCTTGAGTACGGCTTGAGATATTATTTTAAGACCTTTCTTTGAAGTATACTTAGTAGATTCTAAACCAGGGAAGTCTATGGTATGCCCTGTCCTCTGGTCTGCCTCCAAATATTGCTTTAAAGGTCCTTTTGAGTGTTAGTTTAAAGAAGATAGATTATTTATGTTTGATCTTTGGCTACTTTCATTGTTATCTTATATGTTTTCTTTATCTGAAAGTAGTCTCAAGATTACTAGATTGTTGTTTTAAAGGTTTGCTTATTAAAATTTTGGCCAAAGAAGTCTATGGTATGCACTATCCTTTGGTTTGCTTCAAACAGTTACCTAAAATTATTTTCTTGTCTAAGTAGAGCTAGAAGATTCTTAACTGAATATAGCTCTGTTGCCTTCACAACTTATTATTATTTCATATCACAATATAATCTAAGAGATCCACTTGATATAGTTAGCTTTCACTATGAAAACCCTTGCCGATTTTATGAACAACTAAATCCTTTTTGCACTCCATAGCCCAAGGGATCAATGTTTTATCATAGTCTACCTATTCAGCTGAAACATCCCTTCAATTAATCGACCACAGATCTTTCAACCAAAACAAACAAGTCCTTAGAACTTCATAACTAGCCTAATATCTCAAAACAAAGAGCACAAAGATATATTATTTGAAAACAGTCACAAATAGAGAGATCCCTCTCTGAGTCTAGGAAGGCTAAGTCCTAGGATTCCAAAGTGGTTCTGATGTGGCCCCTGTAGTGTTTGTTCTTGCAAATTTTGCAAATCACAGGGAGCTAACATAGTGGCAACTCCCCTGGATGCGAGTGTGCAGACATGAGTTTAACGTGATGGGACAGGGGTGCGGCGAGGTGGGTCGACACCTGCCTACCCAAGACAAGGAGGATATATTGCCACTTTTCAACGGATCCTCGCATTTACGCTTCACAGAGTTCAAAGGCATAGTTTCTGGGGGGTCTGGATTTCATATCATGCATTCCGCTCTAGTTTCTACCCTCGCATGCTCCAGCATGCTGGAGACCTTGTTTCTCTTCAATGCGGAAATTATGATGGGGGTCTTTCAATGTGCGAGTGGGGAGGATAATGGGAAGAGTGGCGATGGGATTTCTATCTCGGGCCTCAATTCTACTTTCAATTTGTATGGTGTCGGTTCTACCTTTCTGGTTGTATATTGTTGCCTGGAGGGGGAAGCTATTTTGGAGCCCTGCTATGGTCCATTAGTGAAGTCGCCACTGTTGGACCTTGGGCACTTCGCTCGGGCCTTTGGCCTCCGGTCGAGTTGGTATTACCCTTCCATTGCAGCTGCTCAGCCTCTTCTTGTCTCCCCTATGCCTCGGCTGCGCCACAGAATGCGGAGCCGCAGAGGCGGCACCAGGGGTCGCCATCCTAGCACAATGTCCAACCATTCGTCTGATGCATCTTCACTCTCAAGCAGTTTGCTGGCTAGCCACTACCCATGAACTCGTAGTGGGAGAGGGCGATTTCTTGACTCCCACCTTTGTTCAGGTTCCCCTGCTCCCTGACCTCCAGCCTCTTTGCCTCCTCCCACCACCGGTTCCGCGCGCTTCACCTTCAACAGCACTCTGAATCGCCCTAGGATTTCTGCTCTCTTCACGGTGGTCTTCCATGAGGAAGCCCAGCCGGGGGAGTCTAGCGCTCATGCGACAGGCCTTGGGTCAGACTTTGCCCAGACTTCGAACCTCCAGATGGGGATTAGCAGCGCGTCGATGCAGGCTCCGGATGCTCAAGCACGCAGCGTTCCTGAGGTGGTGATGGCGCCGGCTGATCAAGGTCCCTCTGACTCTGAAGATGCTCTTGCCAGGGATCTGCTTGCTTTAGGTTGGTGTCGTATTGTTGAAGAACCTCCAGATGACTAGTCTGTTTACTATGGTGCCATTATCCTACCTTGCGGCCCATACTATTGGGCATGTTTCTGTTCAGTCAGTTATGTGGAATTTTGGCTTGTTTTTGTTCATTTTTGAATCCATGCAAACTCTGCAATATCAGGAAGATTATAATGCGAACCCCTGCATGGGTTTTGGTAAACTATTCCAGACTGGTTTCCCTATCATTGGGCAGTCTTCATATGTGTTTTTCATGATAATTCTGCCTTCTCCAGGGCAGTATTTTTTACTACGTTCACGATGTAATTTTACTCTCTTGTTAATAGATTAATCTTATTTAGAAAAAAAAAAACATAGTGGCAACTCTGTTGGGGACTTCTGAGTAAATGATATCTTAGACATCCTTAAGACCTCAGAAAACCCTCAAACATCCATAGATTGGTATTCAATTGTTGATGGTGGACAACAAGTACATCCTTAAAACAATAAGCATCTTCCACCTGGCGACTCCACTAGTCTTCAGTAGCCCTGTTGACCCCACTAGTTCTCGTAAACTTCCATGGGAATGCATTAAGAAATCCCAATCATGCTGATGGTGGAAAGCAAAGTTGAAATCTTCCACCTAGCGACTCCACAGCCCTCAATAGACTTTAAGACTCCACTAGTAGAAAACTCTAGACTGGTTGGAAAGATACAGTGACCCTTTCTGATTTACAAACATGGATCCAAGGATACAAAGGAGGTATGCTCTGATGAACAGAGGTCATATCCATGGATTTCCACATAAAATGCCTCAGATAAATTGGTTTAAAAACCTACTTATATTTCAAAATGAAAAATGTGATGACCCCTTATTACATATCATCAAATTTCATATACATATATAGAGGTTAAAAGGTTTAATGGCACAAGGACTGCCTCATGAAAATGTTTATGGAAACATTAGAGGGTAAGACAAGAGAATGGTATGAATGGTTAAAAACTGGTAGTTTTTTTTCCTTGAAGGATTTCCACAAGGTATTTTATGAACATTATAAAGAATATTTTCCATCTCTATCATTAGCTAAGAATTATTGTGATCAATCTAAAGACCTCATACAATACCTTGTAAATATTGATGAAGATTTAGGGAACTGTAGAAATTATATAACTAATGCATTATACATCCAATATTCTCCTGATCACACACTATTTGACTTCATGCACAATACAGAATCTCTTCTACTATTGATCATTACTTGCGGAAAATAAATCAATTGCATGCACACATTAAAACCATAAAAATTCACACATATGAACACAGTAATTTATGGGAAAGCTTAAATTTGAAAACCCCCAACTATATTTATATTATATTTCATAGAGATCATGTAAAAATCATCATACAAATCTCCTCACAATCTCTCAGTACAATCTCCAATTGCTACACACTAATCAAGTCTGATCTAGCAAATCCCATGCACCGATCTCTGCCACCTGCTAGCTTGCCTCTACTGTGCAATACTTGCTGAATATGGGCTCTGAATGAGTTTGAATCCACCTGGATTGCACTACGCAATCCTCATTGGCATCTCTATCAATGTGTGGTGCAAACTCATGCACTAGTATAGTCACACTGCTCTTTCACCTACCTCTCCACTAGTCTCCACTGAAACTGTCCATGCACTGTAGTTAACTGATGTATTCTTAAATTGATTAATGAGTTAATAATTAGTAAATTAATTAATAATTAATTCACACCACTCTCACTAGTGTATCAATCAGTTAGACTAGATACAACTAGCTCAACTGTGTCTAACTAAGTTAAACTGAACACAACTCCATTAACTACTTCTACTAACTCCACCAAAATCTGTCACATGAGTTCTAACTGAAGTCTCCATACAATAGCTCCACTTAACCCTCAGGAATAGTGTAATTCCTTCTGTCAGCTCCTGTGCCACATCTGTGCACTTAACTGAAGTGCTCCAAGAGAATAAGATAATTTTTATAGTCCAAATTTATTAAGAGCTAATAATATTCGACATATCTATTTTTAGACTGGAAATCTAAAAGTAGATTCCGCCCAATATGTCTAAAAATAGAAGTCCATATATTTTTCCAACTTGACCAACCATCCATAAATATCATCCTACAACTCATAGAATATGATCGACGTGTCTAAAAATAGACATAGTCTAAAAATAGACTTTGCACCAAAAATAGCTTGCGGGCCCACTTAGTGAAGGCGACTTCTTTCCACTAAGCTCATCATCTTGTTGCAATCTCAACAGGAACTGGCATCCTGGAGATTTATTGGAAGAAATCCATGCATTTCATACTCAAGACAGCTACCATGATAACTTAGAGGAGTTAGTTGAGGAAGAAACCAATCAAGAAATAGAAGAAAACTCATAGGATCTCTTTGAAGGCACAAATGATGATTCACTTTCTTTTCTAAGCGAGGCTCAAGAAAAAATTTAGCCTCAAAATCATCCTTCACAAGAGAAAGAGAATTGTTGTACTATTATCCAAAGAAAGAGAAAAATTCCTCCTCTTTTAACTAAAGAGGAAATAAATCAGATGCCAAACATTCAGCCATCCTCTAAACCTTCATGTGAACAAAAAATTTATGTTCCTTCTCTTATTAATCCCATCTACCATAAATTGGAAAGTGAACTTATAGATCAATTCAAAGAAAAAGAATCTGATAATCCAATTTTCTTGATTGGTAACACTACTTATTTTGATGATTTTCCAAAATTTGATCAGTATGATGACAGTCATGTGCTCCAAACAAAAGCTAACCTTGCAGAGCCATCAACAATTGATTTGTGGGATGAAGTTCACTATCATCAACTTCAAAGAAGTAATCAACCAATACAATTCACCTATGACACTGATGAGGAAAGCCTTGAAATTTTAGAAGTAAGTGAGGAGTCTATGACTCTTTGCTCTACTTCACTTCAACCCATCATAAATAACTTTCATGTAATTGGAAATCAGCAGTCTTTCAGCTTTGATGTTGAGGTTGAGGAGGATTATGAACTTCTTGAGCAAATTTTTAATGAGAAGCCTTTTCCTGAAAGGGATGAGGAAATCATTTATGACACGGATTCCTCCTTAGCTTCAGATTTCCAGCCACCAAGTTCTATTGAATTTCAAATCTCAGATGAAGGCTTCGAAATTGATGATCACATAAAATTTGTTGCACTTCCTTCTCAAGAATATTTATTGCCAAAAAATTCTCCTTCTCATCAACATGATGACCTTCCCACAGTTTTCAGCCCACTTAATCAGAACACATCAGTTTTTCTAGAGGATAACATTGTAATATATGATGATTCTACTAGCTCGGATGATCATGAGGAAGAGGTGGAGTTTATTTCCCAAAGGAATCCCAAGCATATCCAAGTGGAATAAGGAGTAGTCCAAAATTAAGCTTATGTCTCAAATCCTCTAGATCAGGTATTATTTCAAGATCCATTTGTTGTTTTCCTTGAGAAATCTAAGGGAGGAGTGTGTTCTACCAAGAACAGTCTATTGCAAAGTGTGAGAAAAATTTTAGGCACTACTGTTCGAAAACAAGTAAGGTGGAAGTGGCCTTTTGATTTCTTCAGCACTCTCAAAGAGTTAAAACAAGATCGCCCATGGAATCATCTGCTTGATTGGTTGTATTAGAAAAGAGAGTTCACCAAATGAATATATGTCATGTAAATTTAGATTAGGATAGATAGGTGAAAATAAGCTCAGTGCTATGAGCATCTTTCTATCTTTAGTTTCAGATTGTTTTGTAAAAAAAAGAAAACACAAAAACAAAGAGAAAGAAGAAAAAAGAAGGAAAATAAAAAGAAATGGTAAAGCCCCATACCAAAAAAGAGTAAGTTCTGAAAGTGTGCAAGTCCAAATGCCACTACTGTGAGAAAAGAAGTATTGTTCAGTCATACAACCTAATCATGATTGAATGAGTTTTAAATTTCTGTTGATAGGTTAGTGAATGATGATTTTACAAACTATCTAAACTTGGCTTATCAGTAGATTAGATTAGGTAAATATGTGGCTTCAATGCTCAAATCTAAACCAAGAAAGAAAGAGAGGGATAAAAAACAAATTCCAAATCACAGCCCTCAAAGATTTTGTTTTAAATTCTGAAAAATAAAATATGTGTGTAGAATTGTACAAAATGCCATAGGTCATAACAAATTAGACTGTCTAATCCTGATTTGGTTATATTTTCAATTTCCTGTTTTTAGCATAGAGAATGAAAATCTGTAAAAATAGCTTAATCTTGATAGATAGTTAGATTAGGTAGATAAATAAATGAGTTCATCAGCTTATTCTGAACTCTTAGATGATATAAGTGTAGAAATAGATAGTTTCCTATTTTCAAAAGAAAAAATTGATGTCAAGGGTTGGCTAATCTAAATGCACCCAATGAAGAAAAAATGTTAGGAAAATAGGATGGGTAGGTAAAAGTTGAGGTGAAGCAAATCATGTTTTTCAGATTTTGAAGATCACAGCTTCAAAAGAACAGTAGCAAAGCAGCAAATTGAAGAAAATATTTATGTCAAGGTGCAAATCAAGGCACTGGTCTACTTCTTCCAGAGATTTGATCTCTGAGGTTCTTGACACCTCCTAAAGGAGCTTCCCTACCCAGCTAGAGCCATTGTTATCCTCTTGTATTCTACAGATTTTACTAGATGACTGCGGATGTTTATACTAACACCTAAAGATAGCATTATTGTCGTATGAGCTATCTTTAGAAATCTCAATGCCTTCATTATCCTA
This sequence comes from Pinus albicaulis, assembly GCA_034641835.2. Lineage (NCBI taxonomy): Eukaryota > Viridiplantae > Streptophyta > Pinopsida > Pinales > Pinaceae > Pinus > Pinus albicaulis. The sequence continues at coordinate 1,301,147,241 of CM076582.1, read as the reverse complement.
AATAAACTTATTTCACTATATATTTCATCTCTACCCCTTTCAAACACATCTTGCTGCTCTAAAAGGAATTCATTTTGAGCATTTTTACCTCATTTTCACTCTTCCCCTTACCCCAACTCCCATTCACTCATTCTCCCTCTAAAAACCCCTTTCCTTCATCCTTTCCTCCAATTTTTAAAACGATGTAAAAGACCCTCTTTTACATTGTTTTAACTGAAATATTATTAAAGCTATCGGGACCCATATTTTATGTTTAAAGACCTTGTTTTACATAAGAACCCCAACCCTTTTATATATAAATCTGACTGTTGTTTTTATTTTTACATCCAACCCCTTCAGGATTTAAGCCCCCGAGCCCTTAACCTTAAGGCTCCCTCACACTCACATGACCCTAACCCCGCCTAATTTCATAGCCCCCACACATTATTTAAAACCATTCATAAACCTTACTCTTACCTTCTAAATGAGAATTTCTGCTTATTTATTTAACCGCGACCCCGCTTTCCACTAAACCCATGCCCACTCCCGCTCCATCACCTATACCCGGACCCTGCCGCTCCACCTGCTCCCCTCTTCTGACCGCCCGACCACCGTCGATCTCACTCCCCAAGATCCGATGGCCCGCATTTTATATCGCAAATTAAATTGCGTGGGGATTAAAGAATCCCCGACCGCGTGATATGGGTGGCTTTTCCCTTCCATGTAGCGCACGTTGTATGGTATCGCGTGCCCTCCCCAAAAAACCATTACCACCCCTCTAACCGTGCGATAACCGCTCCCGGTTTTCAAAAAAACCACTTATACCTCCACACCATAATTCGAACACCTCAGCCTCCATTCGAATTTCTTGTTGGTTCTGCCTATGGAACCAAGACTTAAATTCACCATTTTTTCCCTCCGACAACCCAAAAGCCCCTGAAAATGCAGTAAACCCTCCCCGTAGGCTTTGAAACTAATTATTCGTGTTTTATGCAGGTTTTAATGGCGGAAATATATGAAATACATTCCAAAGGACCAAATTTGGTTAAATTGAAGATCTGGGTAACGACCTGGGAATTCGTTTTTATCATAAAGAGAAACAGAGGCGAAAGATGAAAGGTTGAACCCGTCGAAACATAATCAGGGGTATGATATAAACCCTCCCGCACAGAAGAACATTTCTCTGCACCAGAAACATAGATAGGTAGTAAGCACAAAATATCAAAGACAGTCAAAGGACTACAACAAAGCATAGAATCAGGTTAAAGAGGATAATCATTGATTAAAAGAAAAAGACAAAGGATTATCTAGCAAAGCAGAGTTTAAATAAAGAAAAGGCCGACAGTTAAAGAATTAAAATGATAATGGCATAAGATCGAAAGGCTAATCAAGGAGATTAAATCATAAAATAGAGATTAAAGACAGAAAAAAGACAGATTATGCCCAGAAACACATTCGAATGACTAAATCAAAGCATTTACTTCCTCAGGAGATATTTTTCCACCTGTAGCATTGTTTCCTTCAATAAAGCACCAAAACAATTATTACACTAAGTCAGAGATATTTTTCATCTACCAGTAGTTATTGTGAAGTTATTGCAAAAGCCTTAAAGTCAAACATTTCATAGAAATCAACATAGAAGTTAAGTTAGGAGTTATTACTTCAGATAAAATCATTCAGATATTTTTTCCTTGGGCCTTGCATGGTCTCAAAGGTTAAAAATTATTAACTGTAATAAATGACATTTAAACCCTAACTTAGCACCACCTCCTCATTTTGCAGTTAAATACTGCTTGTGTGATATATTTCTATTGTTGGTTACTTGTTGGCTATTTGACTGATTTTTGCTGCTAAGATAGTTGAGGACTGCTAGGCTAGATTTGAGAAAGCTCTGAATCACAAGAGCTATTGTACATGGAGTATTGTAACTGGTTTGATCATCAATAATACAAGCACATTCACAGGATCCTTGAGCTATGTTAATGGTGAAGTTTTCCTTATTTTTCATTGTTTTCCTTATGTTTTCCATACTTTCCATGAATTCTATAATAGAGGAACATAAGTTTTAGAGTAGGATTTGTTGTCTTGGCACCCTATTTCCGTCTTCTTTCTTTATCTTTATGTATTCTTCTGCAAGGTCTGATTGGAGGATTTTTAATTTCCCTCCAGTTACATCTAGCTTTTTGTCTTAGAAATGATTCAATAGAGTGAAACCAAGGAAGTTTATGGTGAGCCCTGTCCTTGAGTATGGATTGAGATATTGTTTTAAGACCTTTTTTTGAAGTATACTTAGTAGAGTTTAAACCAGGGAAGTCTATAGTATGCCCTGTCCTCTGGTCTGCCTCCAAATGCTTCTTTAAAGGTCCTTTTGAGTGTTAGTTTAAAGCAAATAAATTATTTCTGTTTGAAATTTGGCTACTTTCACTGTTATCTTATATGTTTTCTTTATCTAAAAGTAGTCTCAAGATTAATGAATTGTTGTCTTAAAGGTTTTCTTATTAAAATTTTGGCCAAAGAAATCTATGGTATTCCCTGTCCTTTGGTTTGCTTCAAACAGTTACCTAGAAGGCTTTTCTTTTCTAAGTCTAGAGCTAGAAGATTCTTAACTAACTATAGCTCTGCTGCATTCACAACTTATTATTGTTTCATATCACAATCTAATCTAAGAGATCCACTTGATATAGTTAGCTTGCCCTATGAAAACCCTTGCAGATTTGATGTACAATTCAATCTTTTTTTGACTCCATATCCCAATGGATCAATGTTTTATCATAGTCTACCTATTCAATTGAAACATCCCTTCAATTAATCATGTTAGGGTCCCGTGATTTGGCCGATTGGCGAGCCAAATGACGATGTAACATCAAACCAAGCTTTGGAGCCCAAGGACCTAGCCTTCCTGGACTCAGAGAGGGCTCTCTCTATTATATGCAAATGATATCGGTGTGTTTGCTTATGGTGTTCTGATATTAGGCTAGTTATGAAGTATGTTTTTAGTTTTTTGGTTTTTTAAGTTTGTGAGGGATGAAACTGATCAAATACATAAACTGGATAACAAGATGTAGATAAATTGGGCTATGGGGTCAAACGGGTCAAGGAAGCTATGAGGTGATGATGTAAAGCTGCTGTAGGGCCGATTTGATTCACGGTAGAAGGGATCTTTGGGCAAAATGGATTAAATGGACAACAAGTTGGTGAAAGACAAGGGATTTCAAGTGTAACTAGTTAATAGCAGACATAAACATGTAATAGAAAGCCATTAATCATGCTAAGTGTAACTATGAGCTGATTAATACACAGAAATCAAACATTCCAGCCATACATAGAGGTATAAGGCCCTCTAATTTCGGGAAATGACTATCAGACTTTGGGGAAAACATATAAGACAAACTAACAACTCATAAACTACGCCGGAACGCCTAAACATAGTCTCTAAGTCATTGGGCACTTTGACAAACAAGCTTTCATAGTTTTAGGCAAAGGGCTAGATCGAGACTAGGCCTCCTTGGTTCAACAAGATGATCAACAAATCAGTCAAAGAGAAAGTTTTATGGACAGAACTATGGGCAGCTTGTAGGTAGGTAGGGCAAACCATACATCCTACTCAACATACATAGAACTTATGAATAAAACTTAGCAACAATACCTCAAGTTACTAAAGAGCAACTAAGAATTCTTTAGCATAACTAAGGAAGAAGAAAACATCAAGCTATGAAGATTCGGGGATTTTGAGGTGCCTCCATGGGCATATCTCAAAATCAATCTCTACTGATCTATAGCAGCAAGAAATATGTATTATGAATGAAAACTAGAAGACAAAAACATATCAAGAAACACTATACCATTCTACCATGTCATGGAATCCATCAACAATCCTTCATCATTCCTCAAAAGCATCCAAGAGGCAGTCCAAAAATCATAACACAAATGTATTCTTCAAAGCTCATATGACCAATGTATTAATTCTTCTCTCAAGTTCAGCCTCTGATTTACAATGAAACCCATGGAATAAATAGGCTTGAGGGAGGAAAACCTCATGGAGCAACTAGATATCCCATTGGCCAAGTCAAAATATCTAAACTTGTCCTTGAGGCTTTGCAAAGCCCAAGGCACAAAATATCCCATAAAATATCTAAAAAACTGCTAAAAACGGAAATTATATTGACTTTACATTATTTCCCAATGATAAAAATAGCTTAACGCACATTTGGGAAAAGCAGATTTTTGGAGTTCAAAAATTACAAAAATACTTCATATTTATGCCTGAAAAAGGTCCCCTGACTTGCTGGATGCAAATGGCAGCCTTCCCGATGTCGAAATGAGGATCATGAGGGCTTGCTGGAAAGCTTTCTGTGTCTATTTTCCGGCGCAACTAGAACCAACTCAATCCGAGGTCCGGAAGTCATCCAAAACTGTACCTGTGTGAAAAAACCCAGAAAATAGCAGACTGCTGATATGGCGGGCAGAATGTGCAAAATGAGGGTGTTTTTCGCCAATTTGAGGGGGCGGATGATCTTCAAATGCCCTGAAAATCGCTGGAGACCTGCTCATGGAATTATGGCATCCATCGGTATCATCCTCCTCCCTTGACAACTCATCAAACTGAAATGGAGAAATTATGAGTTTTCGGCCAAAAACCCAAAAAATGCCAAAAAACAAAAAGTTGCCGAAAAAGGCCCAAAATTGGCATGCATGACCCTCAAGGGTCCATAGAAACATGCTCCGAAGCTGAGGCCAAAATATCAAGGGCTGATATGCTTTTCCCTTCCTTCCGTGCTAGGTGCTTCTCCTTCAACTTCTTCAATTTCTCTTGTGCTACCTTTAATTTTCGCCTGGCAAACTGATTTAGCTTCTGAAAGTGAAGAGTCCTCTTTCTTTGTAGCTCAAGATCCCTGTTCGCCCTCTCAAGCTTCATTTCCAAATGCTGGTTAGCTCTCTCAAGCCATGCTTCTTTGTTTTCTTCAATTTCCTGCTCAAGGAGGGCAGTGAGAGGAAAGGCTTCGAAATGAGCTTGTTCTTCTGCTCTCTGTTTTTCCAAGGCTCTTCTAAGCCCGATGGTCCTAGGCCTCTTCCGCCTAGGCTGGTCTTCCTCCTCTTCATCATCAAACTCACCAATGAACTCTTCAATTCTTGCTTGCGCCTTTTCTGCCTCTTTCTTATACTTGATTGCCCTTGCCTCATGAATAGCTGCATGAAACTTCATTTGTTTGTTTTCAACCTCCAAGAAGTGGTTGAAATTCCTCGCCCTTTGAAGGTCTTCTTGTAACACTTCAATTTTCCCCTCTTTGTGAATGAGGAGGTTTTCAAGGAGGCGGGCCTCATTGTCACTATCATCGCTTTGGATAGGGATAATAGCTAATTCACCTCCATGCTTTGTATTTTCTCCAATTTTACTTTTGCCTTTGAAAGCCAATCTGGCGCTTTTCCTCCTTGGCAAACTAGAAAGTATCTTTTTGGGCAATTTCCTCTTACTAGGAACAATCCTTGCTACTGTTAAGGTGGCATCTTTAGCTTGCTGTCCTTCCTCAATATCCTGTCCAGTTTGTGGCTCAAAAGGTGTTTCAATTGCCTGCCCAACTTGCTGCTCCTCAATTGTTGTCTGCTGTTGTTCCTCTTCCTGTATCTGTTGTTGTCCTTCAATATCCAATTGCTGATGTTTCTCAACCTCTAACTGCTGCTGCTCCTCAACCTCCAACTGCTGCTGCTCTTCAACCTCCAACTGCTGCTGTTCACTGCCTTCTCCTTCTTGTTGTTGACTTGGCTGCCCAGTAGTCATTTTGAGTTTTCTAGGTGTAGGCCTACTAGACAAAGGCACTGGGCGATGGACAGGCTGAGTAGGAGACACATGAACAGGAGGGACAGTGGCAAAATTTGAATGGCTGATGAATGAATCCCATGAAACCCCCTTCTTCTCTAGCTGGTGTAAGAAGATAATCTTGATCAAGGAATGATGAAAGAGAGAAGGAATTTGCTGAGGTGGAGCCTTCTTTTGGACAGTAGATGCCATTTTCTCTATGCTCTTGGACAAAAAGTATGGAAGGTTTAGTTGCCTGCTTCTGGTAAAATGCATCAACAAGCGGACATGATAGGCATAAATCCGGTTAAACCTCCCTTCACAAGTGAAATATCTCATTATGGCTTTCATCAGCGGAGCATAACTGTCAAGAAGATAGGAAAAAGGGAAAATAGCAGTGATGGTTTCCCTATGTTCAAGCTTGATGAAAGGTTTATAATCCTCTAGATCAAGATGAGCTTGTTTAAACCACTTTTCACCATGATACGGGATCTTGGTAGCGTTGGATACATACCTTGGAGAAATTTTGAAATCAAGACCCGCCAATTGGAAGTGTTTGTCCTTGAATCTCAAAGCGCACAAATGTGTTAGTGGCGAAAAACTCTTGACTTCTTCTATCCTCTGGCAGAAATCAAGACAACCTACTTCATGGAAATTGAAAAGCACAGATGGGTGAGCATTGATTTCTTCAATGGAGATAGGCTCATATCTCTTATGTGGACCGCTCCTGTGATCTTGCTTTGGAGGCATTCTGACTTGAACAAGCTTTGGAAGAGGCAAATTGCCTTCACTGTATGTAAAAATGCTCTGCTGGATTGAAACTGGTCACTAGACTGTTTGGACAGATATGGACAATGTGGTTTGGATGAAATGCAACAAGCTTTTGTAGCACACAACTTCTGCTCCCTTTGAAAATAGCTTTCTACTTTTGATTGTACCTCAGCCAGGCAAACAAACTGCTATGTATATTCCCTGTGCACAGTATTGAAAATCACCTTTCCTGTGGATTTGTTAGAGGCCAATCCACACACCAATATTTGGTCTTCAAGACAAATATTAATTATAAAAAACCCTACTCTTCAGAAATGGTCTTCCCTTTGAAAAATATCACAGTCAACAGCTCTTCAAAATGATACAATGTAGTGAAAAGAAAGGCAGAACTAGGTTAGGTGAAATATCAGTGCTTAGTGCTTTATGAAGAACACTTTTTACTTGTGAAGTTAAAGGATCAGCCACCACCTTTGTACCTCTGCCTCCAAAGTTAAATTCCCATCAACAAACTCTGCCCTTCAGTGTCCTGTTCACCTTTGGAAAAACTCTGTCAACAAATTCACAGTAGTGAAAAATACAGTGAAAGAGGGGCCGTCTGCTAAAAAGTGTGCTGTGAGAAAATGCCAATAATTACTCTGTTTTTGAAGTCTCAGATGCCAACCAATAGACCTAGCTCCTAGCTCAAGGAGGCTTATAATCATTTAGCAATTCTGCCCTGTATAGGTGTGCCACCTTTCACTGATCTTGCATATGTGAAATCAACCCTACATATGCTTAGACTGTCAATACATAGGTTTGGAGCGAAAATGACAGAGTTTTTAGAAGACCACAAGCTTTTAGGCAGAAAATGTGTGAGTTTTCCTTTTCAAACAAAAAGAATGTCAAAACCCCTCTTACTGAGTCTACTTCACTGCCTTGATAATGTGTCAATGTCTGGAGGACTGTGAGGACAGTTTCTCTGCAGACCTAAACCCTGTCTTTCTACAGCAAAATTTCCTATAATCAAAGCACAATTCTTTACAGGAAAACCCCTGCCTTTCGATTGATTTGAAGATGACACAAGCTGGCCCTTAATCTCAAAACCCAGTATTTCTATATGTGTTCTTTGAATGACCAATTCTGCCTTTCATTTCATCTTTAAACCTCAAAAACTATACAGCGAATAGCACTATTTTTCCTGGTATAGTGACATTTTTTAGGGTTCTGTATGCAATGTAATGAGGAGGTTGGTAAAAAGTCTGACACCCTTTTCTTGTTAGTCACCCTTAACAGTGTATTTCTCATGTACATAGCTTTCCCTCCAAGGGTATTTTCAAAGTAATTTTTTGAAACCGAGGGGGAAAACGTGTGAGAGTACCTTTAAACTTGATGAGCAATCCTCGTGCAGGGCAGGAGCAGCACCGGGGCCTTCCAAAACTTGCGCGACACTCTTTTGAAGCCAGCACGTCGCGCAAAAATAACCCTTGGTGGCCTGTCGGGTCGACCTGTCGGGCGGCCTGTACAGGCGCGTCGCGCCAATGTACAGGCGCGTCGCGCTAACAAAGGCGGCCCGTTGTAAACTTCCGCCAGGCGCGTCGCGCAAAAACACAGGCGCGTCGCTCGGCTTTTCTCAGTGCAACATTTTGCAATTTCGACCGGGTTTTCCTTGCTTTGTTTGATGCTGGGAGGCGCGGGGCTCTATTGTAAATTTTGAAAATGACATTCTCACTTTCATACTTCAAATTTATGTCGTTTCAAAAAACATTTCCAACGGCCATTTCATTTTTAAAAGGTAAAGCAAAACTTTGGTTTGGCTTTTTGCGGAGTTTTTGTTTTGAAAAACCTTTGATTCTTTTAACTTCAGTGTGTTCCATATTTGCTTTGGAGATTTGCCATACCTTTGAACGTGTCTATCACGGACTTTTGCACAGGTGTTAGAAGGAGGACCTCCAACTTTGTCCTTTGTGGGACATTTCATCACCAACCTTTAGACTCTGAAAAATGTCTCCATAAACTTTATGCTATTTCTGCCACTGTGTTTAATAATACAGGTACAAGTTGCTGCATCTTTTATGACCTGCAATGTTCTTCAAAGAGGGGTGTTTTTCACTGCAATCCTCTGCTTGACAACTCATTATGCCACATCTTTTTTTATTTAATACTGGAAACTTGTTTGTTTCAAACTATCCATACTGATCATCTGCTGAATGACCTTTGGAACATAGTGAACAATAACTCAAAAGGGGATATCTTCTTGGTGATAGAATTTAAAATCCTTGTCTGCAGGTTCTCTTTCCATGTAGTTCTGTGCTACATCTGCCCTTTGGAATGATGACAACTGTGTTTGTTTTAAGACATCTAATCAGTGACAATTCATCAAAACAAACTTATTCTGCCTATTCATAAGATTGTATATCCATTTGCCTTGTCCATCTGAAAAGATAAGCTTGTAAAACAGGAAAACATGGCTCTTTGATACACAGTCATTATTTTGCTTTGACCAGTGTGTTGACCCCTTTTTTGTCAATAGAACCATTTCATAACTGGACTATGCTCACTGTTTCCCCTCTTGTTGGTATCAATAGCATACCTATTCATAACATTTCCTGTCCACCATGATGTATATTTTGAAAGATATTTTCATATGAATAGAGTAATATTCTTGAATTAGAAGCATTATCTTTAACCTGTGTAATGACTTCTACTTTCCTTCTTTGTATCTCTCTCTACTACACCTTTCTGACTAATTCAGTCTTTCAATAATATCCAAGGCTCTGGCCATCTGCTCATACATGGAGGAGGCTCTTCATCAGGTAAGGTGTCTGAAAGTTTCTTAACAAATCTGTTTGACACAGCTTTTCTCAGGATGTAATGGTAAGTAAACCACTTGAAAAACATCAATCTTAGCATCTTTACTTGCAATCATCACTGTGTTTCAGAAGAAACCCTAGCCACAGTGACACTGTTTCTCTGCACTGCTCTAAGGGTGACCGAAATATCATCATTTGTTTTGGTCATCTCACGACAGATTACTTGACAAATAGTTTCTGTGACTATGGAGGTCAGTGTCTTTTGAGAAACCAAGAACTTTCTTTCTGCCTGTGTAATGGCATTTGTTGTCAGCATCTATTCCATTTGATCTTGTGGAAAAACAGGCCTCTTATGATTGGAATGTTGACTGATGACATGCTCTTCTAAAGTTCAACAATTTACATGACTTGAAAGCTTCAGATGACCTCTTTTATCAGACCAGACTCTCTTTTCCCTTGAGCTAGCATATTTCAACTGTATTCCTGTTATGATCATCAGTCACATTCATAAAACCTGGAGTCTTTGTTTCATTTGTTCAGTTCAAGGAAAACCTGGACTCTTGCAATCTTCAAAGTCAATAGTGGCCAGCGCCCTCTGCTTGTGGATGAAGGAGGCGCCCTAACCCTCTGCTTGTAAATGAAGGAGGTTCTGGGCCATGACCATTTGCCAGTTTGCTGTGACAGTGGTGTCTTTCTGTGATTTTTATGATGGAAAGAACTGTAAAGTCTAGATGAGTAGCTTTCTGTTTTGCAGGCATATCTCAGGCTCAAGCTACATTTAGAAGCAGTTGTTCCTCTAACTGTAAATTCAAGCATTTACTCCATGAGATGAAATTATATTTCCTGCCTTTGTAGAAACCATAGAAAACTGTGAAAAACCTAATAGTCAGCTTAAGATTGGGGTTTCTGCAGTGCTGAGATCTAGGGGATGTGAGTGGCGCGACTTAGGGTTATTTGTCAATTTCTTTTGCAAAGTAAGAGGTCAGTCATGGTAGGCCTGTTGCAGATGAAGGCTTTTTGGCTTTTTGATGATTGCCAAGGGTGAAATGTCTTAATGCGCCACTTCCTAACATAGGGGAGACTTTTGAAACAGATGTGGATTTGCCTTTTAAAGCTAATGGGCAGACCAATAAGGCTGAAGCTAGATAGGATTGTGATAATGAGGTTTTGATTTTGACATGGGTGGACTGAACAGGTAGAAGGGCGAAAAAAGTTTTAGGAGGGTTTTCTGGATGACATATTGACATAAGGAAAGCAGTTTCTAGAAAACTCAGCTATAGATATAGTCATCACTAACATGTAAAAAATACTGATGGCTAACAAATCACACCACAGATCTGTCAACCTATCAATTAATTCAACCAAAACAAAAAATTCCTTATAACTTCATACCTAGCCTAATATCTCAAAACAAAGAGCACAAAGATATGTTATTTGAAAACACTCACAAATAGAGAGATTCGTCTCTAAATCTAGGAAAGCTAGGTCCTAGGATTCCAAAGTGGTTCTGATGTGGCCCCTACAATGTTTGTTCTTCCCAATCTTGCAAATCACGGGGAGCTAACAATATGTACTCAACACCAAACATTTTCAACATTTTTTTGCTTCTTCACAGCTATCAGGCAAGACATTATCACTTAGAAGAACCTTATCTTTGAATAACCTGTAGTTGGTCATGGAAAATATTAAATGTACATTAATGCCGATATAATTATTAACGTTCATAAAATTGACCGTGTATAATGTCCATTGTGTGATTATATTTCTCAATATATAAGGGAGGACTTGATGGTCAATTGCCTCAAAATTTTCGAGAAACATGCATTCGACAAGCCAAAATTTTCTTTCAAGTTGTACAGTAACATAGTTGTCCCAAACTGGGTAGACTTTGATTGACCGCCAGGTCCAAAGAGAGGGGTGGTGGAAGCAAATTTAAGGCTTTCAAAAAATTTATCAGTGATATGAGCATCATCCCCTAGTTGATCATCATTCTAGAATGCATCTAACAACATTGTCTCCATGGCAATCGATTCCCTTAAGTAATCATCCGTACCAACCCCTATTTGATTGCCTCCATTTCCAGCTTGTGAAGAAATACTATTGTTGTAGTCATTCCTAATTGGTGAATCTAGATGTAGTGGGAATTGAATAGGTGGTTGATTCAACCATTCTTGGTATCGTTCCTCTCTGAGTTTTTCTCTTAATTCAGCCTTCTTTCGATTTTACATTGTCGTGGGGTGAAACGGAAGATGGTAGGTAGGTCGTTCATCATCACTAGAATCTTAATAATTTCAAAAATATATATTTGAACATGATTAGTACAAAATCGATGATATCAATTAGTAAGCACGTTGACAATGCATGATTAATTGGTTTTACGTTGAAATAATATTTACATTAATATACCAAACAATTACTATTGCCATCATTGTCCCAGATTTGTGGCTAGAAGATGCAATGTTACAATTGGAAGGGTGAAGCGGCTGTCCATTTTCATCTACCAAATGCGCCTTTTGGTATGATGCTCCTAATAAAAGCCTCCGACGTTTTGGAGCTGTTTGAATATTTTGTGCGTCTGAACTCAATTCTAAATCTGCATGAACCTACAAATTTGTATACATTAATTTTATTCAGCTGATTGACATGGGTAAAAAAAATAAATTCAATTAGATAATTAAAATATAAATAAAATCTAAAGTAATTACGTCTGGAGATGGATAGAGTGAACTCCGCGATGGACTTTGAGAAATATTATGGAATGAGCTGGATTTTGAAGAATTTTCCATTTGATATAATTAAGATATTTTCTCCCTTCATTTGAGGAAAACCAAAAAAAAAAAATGTACATACCTAAAAGTAATTTTGGTGCCTTAAAAATGGACTTATTGTTATCGGTGCTAATTTAAAATTAACAGTCGGTGTGTTTTAGTTACTATGCACCAGTGCGGTTTATTAACTGACGCATCGGATATTTGGAAATTAAAAAAAACGCAACTTTATTTTTTAAATGTGAAAAAAAAAATGATAAATTGAAAAATGGGCAGAAAAATATTTTTGGTAATCTAATTTCATAAAAAAAATCTTTAAATAGTAAAATTTATTCATTATTTCATTATTTTTGCAAAAAAAATCAGGAAGGGATTTGCACGATAGACATACATGGGACAAGAGAGCACGAGAGCACTGTGGAGCAGCAAAATACTTTGGAATAGCAGCACTATTCAGAGATTTAGAATTTGAAACATCTGGTGATTCACACAAAATCCCTGTAGTATAGTAAAATTGTTAAATTTTATGGTAATAATTTTTTTTTACAGTTTATGTTGGATTTAATGCATGCATAGTAAAAATTTTAAATTTTACAGTGCATTTTCAAAAAAAAAAAAAAAAACCATTCTTACATTAAACTCTTGCTTCTTCTTGTTTAAGTTACTTCACAGTTAGGGATTTTCATTTTATATTTATAGGGTTTGTATTGCTATATATATAGGTGTATGACATCTAACTTGCAAAGTCAGATCCCAATCCAAGTTGGCCTTTGCATGATTTTTTAAAAAACATATTTTTTTAGTCGATGTGCCCTGTTTAAAATAGCGCACCGATGTGTTATTGTAGTATAGCGCACCAAGCACGTACTGACAAAAAAACAATGTTTGATAAAAATAATTTTTTATTAATTTATGTTTGTGTTAATTGGTGCATCGGTTATCATATAATGCATCGGGACTCCTTTTTGACAAAGAGCACCGTACGATGTTTCTACTGTATTGGCGGTGTGTGTATAAGAACCTACCACACCGCCTTCAATGCGTACTTTTTGAAAGGCGCATCATTTTCTTCTTCTTCTTTTTTTACCTGAAAATCATGTGATTTATTTATAAAATATATTAATGAATGGTATGGTAGAGGTTTAATATTAATAAATAAATGGCTGACAAGAGATTAAGTAACAAAAATACTAATAGCACATCGAGAAAAGTAAAAAATACAAGCTTTTTGTAAATTCTTTACAAAAATTATTATTTTTGAACTATATGTAAGTTTAACTAATATGTATTTTTTATTGTGTATCATGCAGAGCGACAAAATGACGAAGCTCGATAAGGTTATTTCTGATCTAACACTAGAAGAGTGTAAAAGCTTAATGGAAAAATTGTGGAAGGATGAATCAGGTGTATGAAAAAATACTATCGATCCAATATGAGTTTATTTTTTGAATTTTCATTAATAATATACTTAAAAATATTAGATAGCATGTTTCAAAAAATTTATTAATTCACATATGTTTAATGTTCTACAAGGACCAACAACGAAGAAAATGAATGTTGTTCTAAGAAAAGAAAAAAAATAAAACATGAAAATGAAAATGAATTTCTCCTTAGTTCATTTGGAGTGGTGTTGGAGGTTAACGAAAGGGGGGGGAAATTTTACAAAGCTTTGAAGGATCTAGTAGAACGAATGTATAGACGGAATTTCCACTTACAATACAAAAATCAATCCAATGATTCCAAGAACCAAATTTTATTTAAACTACAGGATGAGTTTCCAGAGAATTGTTCAATGAGACATGTCAGACTTTTAATAGCAAAGATGTACAACAACAAAAAAGAAGGAACGAAAAAGTAATATTCCTTTAATTTTTTTCTAGAATTATATGTATATATTACTAGAAAGCTTATCAGAATCTGGATTAGGGGCAAAAATTAACTCAAAAATGAAAGTCCTCCGAATTACACCAATAAGAACGACATCAACCAGCTCGTCGCAAGGAATCCAATGCAACTCGTTTCGTCGAAAACCAATTTCGAATAAAGGAGTTATGGTCTATTGATCGTCATTCAAAACAGGCAAAATTTTAAAAAAATTATTGCAGAACAGGTATAGCTGATGACATGGTAGTCCAGTTAGCATGCACAGAATCTTCTTCAATTTTTAGTCCAATGGTACTGTGACAAGTGTCACTGCGGGATTCACCAGTTTGGTTTGTGAAGGTAAAAGTCGCCCAATGTCCTCCAAGGTTGAATTTGGGTTCATGATGATTTTTATGTGGGAAGTTATTTTTAATGTATTAAGGTTGGAATTAATATATTATATATATAATTATATATTTAATATTTTTTATTATTTTAAAATATATATATATATATATATATATATATCAACACTTAATTATTAATATTCAACATTTCATTATACCCAGAGTTTAAATCCACATTTAATATAAACCATTAGTCCACATACATATTTTGATGGGGATCCATCGATTCCAAACCTTATTGTATTTAATTACAAACTCTATGGTGGCAAGTGCATTTAAATAATGTGGAGGCATTAACATATATACGTTTGGAGGTGTATAATAGCATCATCCCCTAGTTGATCATCATTTTGGAATGCATTTGAAAACATTGACTCCATAGCAGTCATATCCCTTAAATAATCATCCATACCAACCTCTATTTGATTACCTCCATTTCCAACTTGTGAAGAAATACTATTGTTGCAGTCATTCCTAATTGGTGAATCTAGACGTAGTGGGAATTAAATAGGTGGTTGATTCAACTATTCTTAGTATCGTTCCTCTTTTATTTTTTCTCTTAATTCGGCTTTATCTCAATTTGACATTGTCGTGGGGTGAAATGGAAGATGGTAGGTAGGTTTCTCATCATCACTAGAATCTTAATAATTTCAAAAAAGATATTTAAAAATGATTAGTACAAAATCGATGATATCAATCAGTAAGCACGTTGACAATGCATTATTAATTGGTTTCAAGTTGAAATAATGTTTACATTAATATACCAAACAATTACTATTGTCATCATTGTCCCAGGATTGTGGCTAGAAGATGCAATGTTACAATTGGCAAGGTGAAGCGGTTGTCCATTTTCATCTGCCAAATGCACCTTGTGATATGTTGCTCCTGATAAGAGCTTCCGAAGTTTCGAGTTTTTTGAATATTTTGTGCATCCGAACTCGATTCTGAATCTGCATGAACCTGCAAATTTTTATACATTAATTTTATTAAACTGATTGACATGGATAAAAAAAAGCAATTCAATTACATAATGAAAATTTAAATAAAATCTTAAATAATTACGTCTGGAGATGGATAGGGTGAACTCCGCGATGGACTTTGAGAAATATCATGGAACGAGCTGGATTTTGAAGAATTGTCCATTTGATATAATTATGAGATTTTATCCATGCATTTGACAAAAAAAAAACAAAAAATTTTGGTGTACAAACCTAAAAGTAATTTTGGTGCCTTAAAAATGGACTTATTGTTATCAGTGCTAATGTGCAGTTAACGACACTAGTGCGTTTTATTTACTGCGGACTGGAGCAGTTTTATTAACTGACGCACCAGTGTGGTTAGTTAACAAATGCATCGAATATCTGGAAATTTAAAATAGAATAAATAAAAAACGCAACTTTATTTTTTTAAGTGAAAATAAAGCAATAAATTGAAAAATGGGCAGAAAATTATTATCGGAAATCTAATTTCATAAAAAAAATCTTTAAATAGTAAAATATATTTATTATTTCATTATTTTTGCAAAAAAATTCAGGGAGTGACTTGCACGAGAGACATACCTGGAGCAAGAGAGCATGAGAGCACTGTGGAGCAGCAAAATAGTTTCGAACAACATTACTATTCAGAGAATCAGAATTTGAAACATTTGGCAATTCACACAAAAACTCTGTAGTATAGTAAAATTGTTAAATTTTACTGTAGTAATTCTTCTTTTACAGTTTCTATTGGATTTAATACATGCATAGTAAGCATTTTAAATTATATTGTGCATTTTCAGAAAAACAAAAAAAAAAACAAAACAAACAAAACAAAAAAATGCATTCTTACGTTAAACCCTTGCCTCTTCTTGTTTCTGTGACTTCACAATTAGGGCTTTTAATTTTAGATTTATAGGGTTTTTATTGCTATATATATATAAGCGTATGAAATCTAACTCGTGGGACCACCTACAAAGTCGGATCCCAATCCATGTCGGCCATTGCACGATTTTTTAAAAAATTGATTTTTTTAATCGGTGGGTGATGTTTACAATAGCGCATCGGTGTGTTATTGTAGTATAGCGCACCAGGCACGGACTAACAAAAAAATAATGTTTGATAAAAATATTTTTTTATTAATTTATGTTTGTGTTAATCGGTGCATCGGTTAACATATAACGCACCGGGTCTCTTTGTTGATAAAGATCACCGTACGGCGTTTCTACTATATTGGCAGTGTGTTTATAAGAACCTACCGCACCACCTTCGGTTTGTACTTTTTGAAAGGCGCACCGTTTTCTTGTTTTTTTGTTTTTACCTGAAAATTATGTTATTTATTTATAAAATATCTTAATGAATGGTATGGCACAGGTTTCATATTGATAAAGAAATGGTTGACAAGAGATCAAGTAACAAAAATACTGATAGCACATCGAGAAAAGAAAAAAAGAAAAGTTTTTTGTAATTTACAAAAACTAATACTTTTGAACTATATGTAAGTTTAACTAATATGTATTGTTTATTGTGTATCATGCAGAACTACAAAATGACGAAGCTCGATAAGATTATTTATGATCTAAGACCAAAAGAGCATAAAATCTTGATGGAAAATTTCCAGGAAGATGAATCAGGTGAATGAAAAAATACTATCAATCCAATATGAGTTTCTTTTTTGAATTTTCATTAATAATATACTTAAAAATATTAGATAGCATGTTTCAAAAAATCTATTAATTCACATATGTTTAATGTTCTACAAAGACCAACAACTAAGAAAATGAATGTTGTTCTAAGAAAAAAAAAAATAGAACATGCAAATGAAAATGAATTGCCCTTAGCTCATTTGGAGTGGTGTCAGAGGTTAACGAAAGGGGGAAAAAATATTACAAAAATTTGAGGGATCTAGTGGAACAAATGCATAGGCATTCTTTCCACTTACAATACAAAAATCAATCCAATGATTCCAAGAACCAAATTTTATTTAAACTACAGGATGTGTTTCTAGAGAATTGATCAATGAGACATGTCATACTTTTAATAGAAAAAACGTAGAAAAAAAAAACAAAGAATGAAAAAGTAATATTCCTTTAAATGTTTTTCTAGAATTATATGTATATGTTGCTAGGAAGTTGATCAGAATCTGGATCAGGGGAAAAAATTAGCTCAAAAAATAAAGTGCTCATAATTGCACTAAAATAGAACGAAAATGATCGTCTCGTCGCAATGAATCCAATGCAACTTGTTTCGTCGAAAACTGAGTTTGGATAAAGGAGTTATGGTCCGTTGATCACCGTTTATAACAAGGAAATTTTTAAAAAAAATTGTATTGCAGAACAAGTATAGTTGATGGCGTGGCAGTCCAGTCAGCATGCAGAGAATCTTCTTTAGTTTTTAGTCTAATGGTATTATGACAAGTGTCACTGTGGGATTCGTTAATTTGGTTTATGAAGGTAAAAATCGCCCAATGTCCTCCAAGGCTGAATATGGGTTCATGATGATTTTTATGTGGGAAATTTTTTTTAATTATTAAAGTTGGAATTAATATATTATATATATAATTATATATTTAATATTATGTATTATTTTAAAATATATATATATATTTCAACACTTAATTATTAATATTCCACATTTCATTATACCCAAAGTTTAAATCCACATTTAATATAAATCATTGGTCCGCATACATATTTCGATGGGGATACATTAATTCCAAACCTTATTATATTCAATTACAAACGCTATGGTGAAAAGCGTATTTAAATAATGTGGAGGCATTAAAATATATATGTATGGAGGTGTATAATAGCAATGGTCCATTGGTATTATATTATGGTGGTATACATTATAACCATAGGCCATGTTGGAATGCGCACTATTCAAATCCGTTAGTGAAAAAATAATGTATCAAGGGGCGAGGGGATTCAACCCTATGAGCTCCCCTTCTCCACTTCTCCCTCCTGCCAATGTGCCACCATGTTCATATTTGAAAACAAAGGCGTGGAATAGGTATATAAGGAAATGCGGATCGGAGGGCGGCATAACGAAGAGGGGCCAGCCCTCCTTCTCATGGAATCACACCATGTGACCTCATGCAAGCGCCTCTGTTAATCGCACTTAGTGCACACTTAACCACAATTAATATGTAGTTAGAATTAATTAACCATGAGATTAATTTGGTGGAATTTTGGCAGCCACCTCCAAATCTGGTGCCACTTCCAAATTTGTCGGGGTTATGTGATAGTTTTCCAGATTTAGAGGCAGAATTTAGGGGAAAATTTAATGAGGACTATCTTGGTCAATTTTGGACCAATTTTTGCTCAAGTATAGTCATTCTTAGTATATTGGCATGCTATGAATCCATTGGAACATCTTGCAGAGGCAATGGAGCTCATATACAGGTTTTTTTGGTCACTTGAACAATTTTGAAGCTCAGGACCACCAAGAAGGAAGGTCATGCCTAGATCAGTTGAATGCCAAATGGAGTGAATGAATAATCAATTTTTTATTTATTTGATGATATGAACACAATGGTACATTTTACAGAGGTGTTGGAGAATATTTGAATGTGCTTTTGTCACTTTGGATATTAAACAAGCCCATGGCCATCGAGATTGGAGGTCAAGCCTAGAGGAGCTGTGAACCAAATTCAAAGATTGAATAGTCATTTTTGAGGTATTTGAGTGTTCTGAAGCCAATGGAATAGTCAGAAAAAACCATTGGAGAAATACTGGTGCTTTTAATCAGACCTTTTACTCTTAATCCCAAGAAGGCCTATCTAGTTAAATCAGGTCCATGGAGATGTAGCCCAGGAAGGGTGAACTCCATCATCATCCATTGTGTTATGTGGTTGTTGTGAGTTATGTTTCTTCATTTAATTTTTTGTATATGAGTTTTTAATTGTTAATTAACTCATAATTTGATCATCAAAGACACATGAAACTTGAAAATTTAACCCCTTCACAAATGGTTAAATGAGACGATCCTTAAACACAATTTTAATACTTATGAGGGAGCTTGCATAGAAATAACAAGTTTGTCCATATTTAGATCAAAAGAAATCATTTATAAATATAACTTTTGTTATGTTTAATTTTCATATATCAATATAAAAATTAAATAGTTTATTTTCATGTTACATTTCCAGGAAGATTATGAAAATCTCAAAGGATGAACGAGCTGATATCATAAATATGCCAGTGAGAATTTCCAATAAGGTGTATAAGGAGATCGTCAAAGAAATGGAACATTAGGGGAATTTTGAGGTCTAAAATTAGCCTCCTAAGAAAAATGTACAACATAAGTAAAAATTTTAAGAACCAATAGGATTCAAGATGATGATGTCAACCATGGGGGATGATTCACCATTTCTTAAGTAAAAGGGTGAAAAGATTAAAAAATAATAAAATAATAAAACTATTTTTTCAACTCATATTTTCAACTTATCTCCCAAATTTTTTACTCAAATTTCGAGTCGGAGTACTCGTTGGACGCAAAATTTAATTCTTCATCCAAGGAGTACCCAAGTTGCATACTTTTAATGGACCCTACTACACGAAAAATGAAAAATACATGAAAAACACGATTGCAATCACGTTTTTCATGTATTTCTCATTTTTCGTGTACCAGAACCCATCGAAAGTATGCAACATGGGTATTCCTTAGATGAGGAATTAAATTTTTCATCCAATGAGTATTACCGCTCGAAATTTGAGTAAAAAAATTGGGAGATAAGTTGAAAATATGAGTTGAAAAAATAGTTTTTTTCTTTTTTCCCTCTAAAATTTGATGTTGTAATTAAATCTTACTTTAATAATTTCCACTATTATTTTATAATTTCCTTAGGAGGCCCATTTTAGACCTCAAAATTCTCCTAATGATAATTGCATCGCACGAGGAGCCATATTAACAATAACGTGCTTCAAATGTAATATTTAATCATTAAATTTGTTGATTAGGTACAATAAATAGACAATTTAGCATTAAATATTAATTTTCAAGTATTTTCTTGCAGAAAAAAATAAATAAATAAATAATAAAATAAAAATAAATAAAAAATGGAACCCATTCAACACATAAAACAAGACGACAAGAAAGAAAATGGTTGATATCTACGTTTTTGAGTAATAGTTACTTCTTTATAACAACTTAACTAGATTTAATTTTTGTATATTTTAAGTTTTTTTACAACAATCGTCATTGAATGTCTTCAAACTGGTGCTAACATACAAATAAGAACCATCAGAAGAATTGATTGACATTGCGTTAAATATGGGTTGTCAGTGTATGTTGGCATATCAGAAATTAAATGTGGAATTTGTAAGCATATATCTTGTTTTACTTAGCTCCATCTATAATTAATAGAACAAAAAAATCTTTTATATTAAATCTATGATTTGTTATGGGGTATAAAACTTGCAGGAAACAAAGTATAGAACTGCGCCAACAAATGAATTGTTGAAAGATAGCATGAAATTTGGTTTTGAAAGAATGTGTATAGTTCATGAGTCAATTCTTTCTATGGTGCATTTCTTTTCGATTTACATTGATGTATATTATTTAATATTTCAATTTTCATTAATCTGACCAATGTATATACACTCATAACACTTTATTTTTATGTTTGTAGATGGAACTTGAAGAAGAAGAAAACAATCACCATAGTGAACAAAACATTCCTCCAAATAACTCAAGTCATGGAAGTAGCTCGAGCAATGACAGTAGTTCCAGTGAAGAATGATGATCAATATGTTTGGATATCAAAGCAAGGCATTGTATTTTTTGAAATATTTGTCTGTGAAATCAGAAATTTTGTTTAATGTAATGGACATAATGTCCCAATTGAAAGACAAAGGGATACCAATAATTGTCTCATTTTGTATGAAAAAGAGTGTCTTATATATATATATATATATATATATATATATATATATATGTTTTAATTTATTCTATTGTGTTATCCATTATCGTTGTGAAATGTTACACCATTGGTTAAATATATGGATGATTAAATATTATAATGAAGAGATGTGAAATCTGATGATATGATATAAAAAATTAATCCAAACATCACATTCAAATAAACTAATAAAAATTTAATTGATATGAATACTGTTATAAGATATGCATCGACTTTTGATGAATAACAAATTTTTAAAAATAACAATAATTGCACTGTCATACGTCGATGTTTCTAAAAAATACAAAATGAACATTGGTGCATGTTAGTTACTACGCACCGGTGCGTTTGTATGATAATGTGCACGGTGCATTTCTACAACCTATGGGCACTGCATAAATACCAATACCAATTAGAACGCCTGGTGCACTTTATCGATGACTACCACCTAGGTGGTCCGATAGGCGTTACATGCACTGGTATGGTTTTCCTTTAACGTGTTGGTGCGGTTTTATAGCTTAATGGCCCGGTGCATTTTAGCACCTAGATGGCCCGGTGCGGTTCTACACCTTAACGGCCCAGTGCATGCACCTTCCATCAACTCAGTGCGTCTTACTAGGTGATACGCACTGGGACGTTTCTAAACACCCCGGGACGTCTGAAATTTGTTTTCCATCTCGGTGCTTGGTATGTTTATAATATCGGTGCATACATGGTAAAACGCATCAGTAATGCGCGCACCAATGAGAAAAACATTCATAACAACCTCCGGCTACCCAGTTTTTTTTAGTTGTGTTGAAATTCCATTAGAAGCTCCACCAAAACCTCCGTTACCGAAATGGATGTTGTAGAAAATTTTTTTTTGAAAATTTTGGCCACTTTTATAACACTAAAAACCTCCTTTATAACCCCTGCTAGAGGGTCTTTTCCTTGTATTTAGGGAAATGCTTGTGTTGGCCCCCACCCTAACAAAGCATGATCTCACACCACCTCATCGGTCTCAAGTCTCTTGGAGCTAGATCATGGATCGCCAATCGTTGATACTGGAACAATGGTACTATCTCCAAGAAAAATGTCACCAAAATGGACCCATACCCAAATTGTTTCAGTCGACCTGTTTTGCACTTGTTCAATTGGCTCTTAATTTTTCCCAATAACCCCTCGCACTAGTTGAACATAGTAGGGGCCAAAAAATCCACCACGTACTGGAATTAGGATTTTTTTTCCTCATGCAATGCTTGGGCTCCCGCCACTTGAGTCATGCAATGAAGGATCGTACGCAAGGGAAGGACTCTGATATAGCATATATTTATCTTCCTGCTCTCAACCTTTCGAGCCCCAGGACAGTGTCTCTAAATGCGCATACTGGTATTCTCACCCCCTGCACAAGCTCCAGAGACTCAGATTCTCTACCCTCTACTGGATAAGCTTGTGATGAAATGTATGTCATGACATATAATTCTAGTTCTTGTTCCCCAATGATGAATATCAGACAGTCCACGTCCCACAGTCTGATCAAATACTGGAGTAACTCCAGTTGAGCTCACAGCCCTGATGTCTGAAAGAATTTTAGTAATCCGCAATTTTGCAATGCATTTACGGAATTGTGTTCTTAAAGTGCTTGGTGGTCTTCCAACTCGCGACTCGTTCTTTCCATTTGATAACCACCTTTGTTGAAATCACCTGCAAAACATGTTCAAAATACATTTTAGGAGCTTTCATTTGAGTAGTTTTGGAAATCATCAATTGGAAATGGGTATATTTCTTGTTTTACAATCTTCCCCGTAGCCATCACAACTATCCGAATTAATTCGGCGCGGGCGACACACTACCCTAACGGGCTAAGTGCAACCAGCGCAGGGCCGATAGCTCGAACCCGCGCTGGCCGTGGGAGATTTTGAGGTTTGAAATACTCCCCCCATATCTCTATTTCTAAATATAAATGCTAAAAGAATGGAATTAAAATGAAGAAGAGGATTTGATCTCTTACCTAGCACTGATGGATCATTGAATGGTGTCCTTGATAGGTCGCACCACTGATCTGAATTTTGGAGGGGAAATGGGTAAAATGAACTTCTCCAATTTACTCAAAATAGAAAGGTTAAAATCAATTTACTTTTTGTCTATTTATATATTTTTGAAATATTGTCGCCATTATTTTATTATTTTTCCTCGATATCAGTGATTATTTCCATTTTGGTGTAGTAACAGGACCTTTACACTATTGGTGATTATTTCTTATGCAAGCGAGTTTTATTTTATCTATTTTTGTTGGCCAAAAAGGAGGTCTTTGGGCAAGACTCAGGTTCAGGGTTGAGGCCAACAAGGTCTCCACAATAGTCTCTAAAGAGTAGAGCGTCTCACCTGAGGCGTGCCGCGACCTTAGTAAGATTAGAAGCTAGATCGGGTAGAAGGCAAATACAACCATAGAGAAAAACTATGGAGACTTGGAAGCAAAAACCATATCTCAACTCTCTGTATAAACTATCATTCATCAAAGCATGTTCAGAAGGCTGAATTAAAATTTAAAGTGAACATACATTCATCATAAGGAAATAACCATCAATCAACTCATAACATTACACACAGCAACAACTAGATTTCATTATCAATAACAGAATATCATACACCTACTCCGCAGAGTCTATTACAATTTGATTCAGTACAACATAGTTCTCACAGAGCTCTCCTAAGGCTCTACACTTTCCTATCGACCTCTTGCCGCACTGACTAACTAACTAACTCTCCTCCGCTAGTTGACTGCCTATTTGTTCCTCCACCAGTGTGACTATCAGTCCTTCCTCTTTTCCTGCTCCATTGCTTCCCGCTTCTTATTTATTACTGGGATTTCTGCTGATTGTTCTTGTCTCCCCTATCTGCCATCTACACTATTCTTTGCAACTGTCACGCCACCAATATTTTGGCTTTCCGCAACCGTGACAACAAAATGTCTACCTTGATTACGTTCCACCATATGTACACCAACCCTCTACAACTCAAAATTGTTCTTTTCCAAAAACAAAGGCCCCAATAGGCCCTAACCACACGTTATTAACTCGTCTCGAGTCAATCTTTTCCTGTTGTTGCGGTTTCCGGCGGTTTGTCAACTTCAGAGGCTAACCTTTTCTTTCATGTTTCTTCGCTCTATTCAAACAAAGGCCCCAACTCTGGAACCTTTCTCAATGCTGAGGACTTGAGTTCTGAAAACTCAATGATTGCATGTTTCCATTCTTTAATTAACTACTCTATCTGTGTGGAAAATTTTTCAGCCTCAGTCTCAGTCGCCACAGGCGAAAATTTGTTGAATACCTCTTGTATCTTCAGCTCAACTTTGGCCGCCATCTGTTGTATTGCTTCTACTTTTTTTTAACCGATAGTCTTAACTCTTTGAGGATCTATTTTGTGGCTAGTGAATGCTTTTCTATTTTCTCGATTTTGGTTTCCTGCACCTCTGCCTGGTTCCACAGCTGGGTTATGCCAACCGGATCAATGGATTCTTTGATTTCTCAGGAAATTTGTTGAAGCTGTGTTGATATTGGGTGGGCTTCCATTGTTAATGAGTTGGAGAATTCATCTAAATGCTTTAGCAAGCTATAAGCCTCTTTGAATATTGTCCCCAGGGTTTCTCGCACACAGTTTACGTACTTCTGTCTCTCTGTGACTTTCTCAGCATATACCGTGGCAGGGTCTGGTAATGTTGGTCTGGCTACTAGTGCCTCCTTGAGCTCCTGGTTTGCTTGGCTCATATTTGTGCATGAAATTTTCCCTCGGATAGATTGTTCAACCATTAAGCAAGCTGATATGTCCTCTGGCGTTTTGCTATCCTTGGCAATGATTTTCAGCCACAAGTCTTTTAAGATCTTTGTCACCTTATCTAGTTGCTATTGTAGAGTATCCTTTTCATTTTTAAGTTGATTGTGCTCTTCAGTAAGCATGATGACCTGTTGTTGTTTTTGTTTGAACCTATGTTGGAGGTCATTATGCAGTCCTTCTACTTGTTGTGTTGTTAGCTGGATGAACTTATATAATTGGCTAGCCCCCCAATTCTGCATGTTCTCAATGCCTAACATATCCTGGGTCAGTTTTCTTGCTTGGAGTGATTTCCCACTGGTGATTTATCTCTCTGAGTGCTCTTGTGGGTATGTTGGCTAGTTCTGTTGTGGTAGCAGATGTTTCGGGACAGTCATACTACTGGATGGTAGAATCTATTGTAATATGAAGTTGGTTCACTAGAAATGGTTTAGCTCTGGTGACGAGGGCATTGTATCAGAAGTAAACGACCCTCCTTGAACTAATAGTTCTAGGAAAGTGTCGTGTCCCAACGACGGTTGGCTAACCTCAGGTACTCCAGCCGTACCCGAGTTAACTTATGCCTCAATGTCACCATTTGTCTTGTTCCCTAGCTTTATTGGATCTGAGATAGTCGTTGAGGTGGACAGAGTGTGGATGGAGTGGTATTTGGAAGTGAATTAAGTATGTGGTGATGAGTAGTGAGTATGAGGTGGAGATGATATCTGCATGTTTAGAACCGATGACAGATCAAAAACAGGTAGCACAGAGGTTACTTGGGCGGTTCCCTCTGGCTCTTCTTGAATTGGTACCCCTGTATCCATAGGTTGGGTCTGATCCTCCTCTGTGAGGTCAACTACTTGTTTGAGTATCATTATTCGTGCCTTCTTTCGCTTGGGTGAGGCGAGCGGAGGCTTGGGTGTCTTGATCTTGCGGATTGGGGTGATTGTGGTTGCTGGAGGGGAATTGAACATGGTGGAAGGTATGGCAGTAACGACAGGTGTTGTTGTAGATGAGGATATAGAATTCACATACTGGAAGTGAGGAAAATAATGGAACACAGTAGAGGCACTTGTGAGAGGTTGAATTACCAGATTAAAGTCCTTCACCCTCGTGTCGAGCTGGTCCAATAAAGTTCGCAGCTGCAGTTGGGAAATCCTCTTTGTTGATTCCTCTGGTGACTCCCCTGGGAGTGCTTTTGGTAACATTGCCTCGAATGAATAATGGGGTATTCTGCTTCTGACTTCCATCACAGCTCCTATCCATGAATTGAATTCAGTGTGGAAGGCTTCTTCTTCTACTTGAAACTTTAGCGGCCGCATTCAGAACGTGGTTTCATCCACACAACTAGGTCTGATATAGGTCTATTTTTGGGTTAACCCGAACCATATTTTCAAAGAGTATCTATCTAGTAGGTCCCTCGGAACCCTTTTCTAATTCCCTACCACATCGACCATCTACCTATACCAGAATGAGAAATACTCTCTGTTGACCTCCTTAGTGTTGGGATCTCTCGATAATTTCCAAGGCGTAAATCTTAATGCCATTGACTGGTCATGAGTGATTTCTGCGAGCTGCCTAATGCATGCATGAATCCATCTCCACATTGAAAATGCCATAATGAGATAGTCATAGATGAATCCTATGGCCTACCTATAATTATCCTCACAAGCTTCAAACATTTCACTCAATTGGAAGGTGCACCAGTTTAGCTATGCTCCCTGGATGCAGTGTTTCGTGATTGAAATGGTGTTGAGTGTGCATTCTCCTTTGGTGTAATGCCTCATTTTTTTACCCACTATCAAATAGCAGGTAAATTTCACCACTGGATTTTTCATGAGATTGATCTTCGATCCCTTCCCTCCTATTCTGCTCTCATACTTCTTGCAATAATCACAGTCCCCTAACTTTTTGGCTTGTTTGGACACGGTCTCGAATGTCGTTGAAACGTCATTCCCCTCTGCTGATAATCTAGTAAGTCTATTGATGTCCTCTACATGGATAGGTATCTCTCTCCCCAGCCACAATGATCTATTCTAAACTTTTCTCATTAGGAATTTTGTACATTACATTGTCGCTCATGTTGTTCCAAACAATGGGAGGTTCCTAGGGTTCAGTATAGTCAACCTTTGAATACCTATGAATTCTAGATTCATCCTTGTTGCTTCACCTCCTCCCTCTGTGGCATAATTCTCCATATACACTTGTCTCTTCATAGTTGGGAATTGACAGGAGTCTGTGAAATCTATGTCAATTAACGAAGCATTGTCATACTTTCCAATTAACAATTCCATCTTCCGAATTCTTGCATCGAGCTCGGGCTCGATGACTGATGTGGCTATCTTCATCATCTTTGTTCTTCTTCTATATACCTAGATTGTTGTTCCTGGTCCCTTGCTGTGAATTCTTGTTGTTGGTCTACTTATTTGAACTTCCTCTGCTAAAATCTTGCTTGTTGTTGTAGTTGTTTCTGTTTCTTCTAACTCATAGTTTTCCAGTTGTGGTGCTTTTCTTCTTTCATGTGGTTTAAGTAATGCTACCGGAACGAATAAGGTTTATATGACACCATAACTAATTAATTTTTTGTTGTCTCACTCGCAGCTATAATTGTGCGATTAGTTACCGCGGTGAGGTGTATTCTGATAGTACTGACTATGGCTTCAAGATTTGGGTAGACGTGATGGGTAATAATTATGGCTTAATATGGAAAATTTATTACAGTATGGGGTTTACTAATTACGGCAGTTATTTTTCAAATTCGGGTGATCCTACAGACTGACAACGGTATGATGGGTCATTATGAATGAATGATATTTGACATGCTCGGCTCTTTGACAAAGTAGACTCTACCCCCCCTCCCCCCCCCCCCGACCACAATTGGTTGCGATGTGGTCTCCACATCGTAACAGGTGCAATTTCTTGTCTACGTCGTTGTGCGGTCTTTTTATTGGGATTCCTATTCTATGTCTCATCTCAAGTGCAAGAGAGTTATTGACTCTATCTATTTATATTCTACCCTACTAACTACTCTCGGTTGTGAGAGTTATTTTAGAAAATAAATGGTGGTGCTTACTCATGATAAGGCTTCAGGTGTGCGCCATTCACCCATCCTTGTAGTATTTGGCCATATAGTTGCGCTAGTCAAACTGCACCTGAATATTTAATTTCTATGACATGATATGGTCCCATCCAATGCATTCTGAGTTTTCACGAGAACTTTTGAAATTTTTTGTCGTACAACAGGACTTTTCCTCTGATAATGAACATTTTGTGCTTGATGTGACAGTCATGCTAGGCCTTCTGTCTTTCCTTTTGCACTGTCTGATGGAAATCCACCATAAATCTCTCTTCTTCAAGTTCCTATATCTCATGGAGGCATCCAGTGATTGATTCTTCGTCTGTTATATGCACTGTTGAAGCAATTAAGAGACTTGGTATTATAAATTCGGCAAGTATCACCGCCTCTCTTCCGTACACCAGCTAGAATGGAGTTTGATTGTGCAACCTTTTTACGGTTGTCATGTATGCCCATAATGTGGTTGGTATCCTTTCATCCCAGTCATCCTAGTTGGCATTGCATATCTTGGTTAGTCCTTTTTCTAAGATTTTTTTGAATGCCTCAACAGTTCCATCCACTTGAAGGTGGTATGAGTTGCTTTTTTGATGTTGTACCATAAAATTTTTTGGTAGAGATTTAATTTTTGTATTAACGAAGTGTGTACCTTGATCACTTGTTAGGCTTCTAGGATAGCCAAATCTACTAATGATATTCTTGAAAATAAACCTGGCTACTGTGTCTGTTGTGCAATCTCTTACTGGTGATTCCTCTGCCCATCCTGTGAGATAATCTGTTGCGGTTATTATATACCTTGATTGTGAGTGTCGTGAAATTGGTGCAATTGGCCCTACGAAGTCAACGGCCCATTTTTCAAACGGTTGCAGTGCTTTTATAGGTTGCAATGGTAACTCATCACAATGCGACGGACGTCATGTTCTTTGGCAGACATCACATTTTTTCACATATGCTTTTATATCTTTGTGAACTATGGGCCACCATAACCTTGCTTGTAGTATTTTCTTTGTGGTGGGTTTTGCGCCGGCGTGGCCTCCTGTAACTCTAATGTGACACTCCCACAATATATCCTCTCTTTCATGGTCCATGATACATCTTCGCAAGACATGATCCAATCCTATTTTATATAATTGTCCTACTATCAGTTGATATTCAGCTGCTTTCACTACCAAATGTCTTCTTTGAGTTTTCGTGTATTCTGTTGGGCATTGCCTATGGCCAGATACATTTCTATCTGCTCTAGATAATATGGGATGGCTTCTAATTTGAAGAGATCAGCATCCAACAACTGATCATCTAGGGATCCCCCGTTATCGTCGTTCTCTAAACTTGATAAGTGGTCAAGACCCACATTTAACCTCCTTGGCTTTACTATTACTTCAAAAGTAAACTCCTGGAATAGTAGGTGCCATCTACAGATTCTTCCTTCAAGCACAGGTTTGTTTATCAGGTATTTCAATGTTAAGTGATCCGTAAAGAACTTGAATGTACCTCCCAACAGATAATGACAAAAATTCTGAAGAGAGTATACCATCGCAAGATCTTCTCATTCTGTTGTTGTGTAATTCTTTTCAGCCGTAGACAACTTTGATCTAAATGGAAAATGACATCCACCGATGTTATCCATCCACCCATGGTATTGTAAATTGAATCGACCCATGGTATTTATTCTCCTATGGTATTGTAAGTGACATCTATCAATGATATTCATTCACCCATGGTCTGTATCCACCCATGGTATTCATCCACACATGGAATTTACCCATGGTATTGTAAGTGGTATCTACCCATGGTATTGTAACTTAAAAAAATTCTATAAATAACAAGCCTCACTTTGTAAAAGGACAAATTTTCCACCACAATGTAGCTTCTATAGTTATTCTCTGCTTTAATAAAACAAGTTTCTTTGTGGTTTTATTTGCAGTGTGTTCTCTCTTTTTTCTGGCATTCTAATTTTGCAGATCTTGTCAGATCCATTTCAAATTTTTAGATATTCGGGGCCTCCCCCAAAGATCCGGATCAATGGTATCAGATTCAGGTTACGAATCCATGGGAATGAGGGTTTGAAGAATATTTCAGTTTCAATATTTTGCAGCAATCTTTAGTAAACTCCATGAATTTTTTGGGCGGCGAGTTTGCAGATCAGATCTGAAAATTTTGGTGAAAATTTTACAAAAAAAGACCAGATATAGATTCCTTACAAAAAAATACCCAAATTCAAAAAAAAATCGGCCAAATTGAAGTTCAGATGAAGGACATATCACTCATTCAAAATCAGCAATGTTGCAACAATTTTTTTAACGACAATTCATGGATGGCTGCTCTCCCGTAATTTATTGCTAAGTGAAACATTTCATATAAATGGTTACAGATATGAGCTCCTCTTAAAAAATCACCCAATTTCAAAAAAAAAATCGGTCGAATCAGAGTCCGGACGAGGGAGTTATCGCTGATTTAAAATCAGCTATTTTTTCAAAAATGTTTTTACGGCGGGACAATTCCTGCACGAATCTGAGAGTCTAGAGTCTCCAGATAGCAATTTCAAACACATGGGAAGATGCAGAATGATAATTCCATTTCTAAAATCAGGTTATAATAAATATTCCAAGTTATACTGACTGATTTATGCTCATTTTAAATCTAGAGCAACTTTCAGAGTGGGTTCCCTTTGGAGATGTGCCCTCCCACCCCACTTTAGTAGGCACCTGCTTCACATTCATCAGTTTTAGCATAGTGTTATTTGGCTTGGGTTATTTGGAGACGTGCCATCTCACCCCAAGCTATGTAGGCACCTACTACTTCATCAACAATCATCATCACGGTTATGGTTCAACCGCACAAAATCCTTCTCATCGAAGTCCATTTGCTAGGCCTCACACTGTTAGTAACACAGTTGGTCACAAACATTACAAGGTATCTCTATCCTCGAATCTTCATTTTTCATGGTTTTGGGTCATCCACCAACCCACACTTCATTGAAGTCCATTTTCTAGGTCGCACATTGTCAATATCACATTTGGTCACAAGCATTACAGGGTATATCTCTATCCTCAGATATTCGTTCATCACGATTATGGGTTAACCACACAAAAGCCTTCTCTTCAGTGGCTCTTCTTACTCGACAAAGGTTTCTCAGGAGGGAACTTCATGCAATGGGGACCATTTCTTCTTAAGGAGGGAGGAATGATCTGAATGGAAAATGGCATCCACCCATGTTATCCATCCACCCATGGAATTTACCCATGGTATTGTAAACGGAATTTACCCATGGTATTGTAAATGGAATCGACCCATGGTATTTATTCGCCTATGGTATTGTAAGTGACATCTATCAAGGATATTCATTCACCCATGGTCTGTATACACCCATGGTATTCATCCACACATGTAATTTACCCATGGTATTGTAAGTGGTATCTACCCATGGTATTGACCCATGGTATCCACCTATGGTATCTTCCCATGGTATTGTAACTCAAAAAAATGCTATAATAACAAGCCTCACTTTGTAAAAGGACAGATTGTCCACCACAATGTAGCTTCTACAGTTATTCTCTGTTTTAATAAAACAAGTTTCTTTGTATTTTTATTTGCAGTGTGTTCTCTCTTTTTTCTAGCATTCTAATTTTGCAGATCTTATCAGATCCATTTCAACTATTTAGATCTTGGGGGCCTCCCCCCAAGATCTGGATCAAACTTCCTGCATGAAAATTACACTTGATGATTAACAGAAGACTCTCCTGATTGAGCTAACACCGCTCCTAGTGCAATATTGGAGGCATCAATATGGACATGGAACTATTTGTCCCAGTTAGGATGAACCAATATGGGTGCACTTGCTAGTTTTTATTTCAATATGTTTAGGGCGTTAGTGCATTCGTTGCTCCACATAAATTGCTCTGACTTCTGCAATAGTTTTTGTAAGGGTGTTGTAATCTTTGCATAGTTTCATATGAATCTTCTGTAGTACCCTGTATGCCCGAGTAGTGACCTCAATTGTTTTACAGTTTCTGGTGCTTCTATATTAACAATAACCGCTACTTTTGCTAGACCCACACAGAAACCTTGCTTACAAACGACATGTCCCAGAAGTGTCCCAAAAGATACTGCAAAGATGCAATTCTTAAGGTTGAGGGAGATTTGGAGTTGTATGCATTTGTCAAACATTATTCTAAGTAGAGTTTCATGGTTCTTCAGCAAGTTGTAAATCGTCCAATCATCCATGTACACCTCTAGGAACTTACGGATATAGTCCCTAAATGTTGCTATCACTATTCTTGAGAATACCACTGGCACATTCTTTAGTCCAAAGGGCATGACATGGTATGCAAACGATCCCCATTCGGTTGTGAAAGTTGTCTTCCTTTTTGTCTTCTTCTGCTATTCTGACCTGATGATATCTTGAGAATCCATCTGTGAACGAATAAGCTTCGTTTCCTGCTACATTGTCGAGAACCTCGTCGCTAAATGGCGTAGGAAATGGATCATGAATGCATGCGTTGTTGAGACTTTTGTAATCCACACATACTCTAATCTCTGATTTCTCCTTTTTTATTTATATTACAATGGGATTGACCCATTCTGCCTCCTAAAATAGAAAAATCAAGCCTGACTTCAGCATTTTATCTATCTTTGCTTTAAATTTTTCTTTTACTCTTGGATTTAGGTGGTAAGGCCTATGCTTTACCGGTCTTACGTCTGGTTTTAAGACTATGTGCATTTATCCCATGTCTCCTTTAATCCCTTTGAGCTCTGTTACTGAAGATGGGAATAAATCTTCATATTCCTGTAATAGGTCAAAGATTTCCTTTGTTGTTTCTATATCCCAATAATCTCTGATAGACGCAATTTTGGGTTTGTTCGTGCTTCCAATGTTCAGCTTCTTTGTCTTCAAGGGTAATAGGTGTTGTCCTTCTGTGGTTGTTTCCTCCTATATATCCCTCTCCCCTTCTTTCTCTTCAAAGTATAAATGTTGGATATTCTCTAAGTCATCATTGTCCATCTCTCGATCTATTCGTTTACATGCTACTGATTCTTTGATTTTTTGTTCTGATAATGGTAGTTTTTCATCTTCCCTAAAGCTCTGGAAAGAATAGTACTCTTCTGATGGCTTGGAGTGCATCTGTAACTATTTTTTATCTCCCTTGAAAGAAAAACATTGTGTGAACCTCATTGCAACTACTTGCCAGGTGCCAATTCCTCTCTTCTTCTCCTTCGTTAAATACTAGGCATGTGGAATTGTATCTAGTGAATGTGTGAAATTGTGCATCCACGAAGATTCTGGATACCCTTCCTTCTTCCAATTATACTCACAATTCTTTAAGTGTCCTATGGGGTCAGAATTCCCTTGGTACTTTTCGGCGAATTGTGGTCCTGAAGCTTCTTGGAATCTAGCTCTTAGTGCTATTGCAACATATTCCCATTGCAGAAGAGAATTGTGATGTTTGACCCATCATCTTGTTGATGTGGATTGTAGCACTACGTCCATAAGAGGGACTCTATGTTCTATTGGTACCCTTTTCTTCTACTTTTGTAACAAATGTATTTACAGCATGCATATTTGATAGAGTCGGATATCCTCTTACCTCGGTGCCAATCCAGTTGACTCCCCGAATATTAGTGCATCTTCTAGTGTTGGTATGATATCCTCCCTGTTGCCAATCATCCCAAGCTATTTATGAGCCCAAATCAGAACTCTGAACACTTCTCCAGCTTACGATCTCTCCCGTCGTCAGATTGATACAATCTTCTCTCTTTCCTGCCATCATCTGGTAAAGTTGATCGTCCTCTCTATTGTCAACAGTCTCTGTATATCAGGGTCCTTGATATGGGCCAAGTGGTTGAATTACCCTGACTTCTCTATCTTTGAATATCATCAATTCCTTTTTCAAATCAATCATTGCATAATTCTTGAAGGCCCAATCTATCCCGAGTAAATCAAGATAGGGATCTTTGTCCCCCATGATTTCTATCACCTCAAAATTTGTATATGTTTTCACTCTTGTGACATCAACTTCAAATTCTTCCAGCCTTCCTATGGGTACAATACAATACTGATTTTCCATTCGGAGTTGTATTGGTGAATATGTCAACTTTGGCCTCCCCAGTGCTTCCCATGTCTTTCTAGGTAGTATGTTGACATCTGATCCTAGATCGAGCATTGTATCTTTGATTTGAAATCCCACGACTTGAGTATTCAGATGGAATTCCTTTTCAGTTCTTCTCTTGTTTATTTTTATCCTTATTATGTATTTTTCTGTTGAATTTCTTGATTCTCCCGGTTCTGCATTTTCTTGCACCACCAACTCTAGATTTTGATTTAGTTGTTCCATCATTGGTGCATTGGTTACAATTTTCAAGAACAGTCAGAACCATTCCTCAATCAATGTACTTGTATGAGTCTCCTTCTCTTTTTCGAAGGTCAGCTGTGGAAGCTCAATACTTCTACTCCCCCCTATCTGGGAAAATGTTTCCACCGCCTCCTTAAAATATTACTTCTGTATATTCGGTCTGAAAGTGTTCTTTGGAGATGCAGGCCTGATTAGTTTTACTGGGTTCATATTCTATGCATCCTCCCCTGTCTTCTTCCCTCCCTGGGTTACTATAGTTACGCTTTGCATGGGTTGATATTCTACTATTCTCCATTCTGCATTAACTAGATTAGATTATCTTTGTCTGGCTCTTTCCTCCCTCCTCTTAATCAATTCTGGGTAATCTTCACTTGCATATGTGTTAAATCTACATTAAGAGCACCATGGTATTCTGGGTAGTAGACATTCCCTAGCTAGGTGCCCTTCTTGATCACAATTATAACACCTTACTGAACCTCTTCCTCCAGTTCTACCACCCCTCATTCCTCCTCTTCGGCCCCTTGGAGTTTCATTCACCCTATAAGATGGTTTGTCCAATCGTTCTGCCAGGGCATCGAGGGCTCTACATTGTTATGTATTATGCATTGTAGAAGCATAATTCACAGTGCATATTTTTTGGAACATTAGAATATTTTTGAAAAATTCGACATAGTTGTGGAGGATGACCAATACCTTTTCATATTTCATAGTAGTCGGTTTCTGTCTGATTTTGTTGAGTGTGGAACCCTGGAAAGTGGGGTTGTGGTTGGTACAATCCTTAGGTATTTATCTGTGCAACTCCCCCAATTGGTGGAGCCCCTTGTGTACCTATTTCTGAAGTTCCTGCATTTTTTCCTCGCAACCTTGGACATTTTGTGGCCACCTGTCCTTCCATCAGGCAATGGGTACACCACACATTGGTTCTTGCAAGTTATAAAGGTTGACTGTCTTTCAACTTCTCCATTAAACTGGCTATCTGATGTTGTAGCCCTAATATGGAAGGGTCTTGTAATGCTACTCCTCCTTTGAACTCTTGCGAGTACCCCACCATAGCTTCTATTTTCATGTCTTGCTAAAGAGCATATTGTAGGGTATCAATATTCTGTTGCGTCATTGGGGTTCTTGTCAACATTAGGAGTGCTTTAATAAAAAAATCTCATTAAATCCTTGAATCTCGTTGTAACTTAGCTTCTCGATCGTATCCTTGAATCTCCTCATCAAGTCCCAAGCCGTTTCTCCTTCCCATTGTTTGATTTCCAACAACTCAGATAATCCCTGCTGATCTGTCTGAGGTAATTTAAATTCATTGACAAATTCTTTCTTCACATCGTCTATTGCTGGGTTTGGATGAGCTTCTCAACATTTAATGAACCAGCGAATATCTCTCTCTCTTACAGTGGTCTGGAACTCAATCAACTTTACTGCCTATGGTGTTTGCCGAGCTCTCCAAATTGCTTCGCAGAGATACCAGCGTTGCTTCACATCATCGTTACCTCTCCCGAAAAATTCAGAGTATCAGGTGAACGATCCCACCATCTTTCCTTGAATGGGTGGTACTAAAATAAAACCTCTACTTCCCAGCTGAGAGATTGTTCTACCAGCACTGTGGCTAATAGATATCTGTATTATAGAATTAGCACTTTTCAACTTGCTAAAGTCTCGTAACTTAACAAAAAAATTATCAGGTGGATGATAGAGTACCAGGGGAAGGTCGATAATAGAGCTACTTGAACGTTGGGGAATAGGATTACCTTGCATTATGGGTGTTAGCCTCTCTCGGAATAGTTTCTCCATCGCAACATGCAGCTCCACATCAGATGTCTCCTCGATGCGCGCATCCTCCTCATTGGAATTTTCTCCATTTTCTCTTCAGGTTGGGCTCTTATACACTTGCCTAAATTCCTTAATGGTCCCTCCTATTCCTTGGGATCCCATCTGCCCTTCCCTTTCCTTTGTCATCTATGGCACCTTTTCCTTTTCCTATCGATTACTCTCCTGCTTCTCAAACTCTTTCATCACGCTTTCCCACCACTTCTTAGCAATCTGCGCACTCCAATGTGCTCATCGCTCTCTAATATACTGGAGGTTCTACCATCCATATCCCTCTTCCCCCTCCTTACTTACTTATAACATCTTTACCTCAGTTCCTTCCCCCAGAACTGGAGGTTTAAGTCTCCATTTTAGAACTTTGAAATTCCATCAAACCTTCGTCCACCATTAAATCTTTGATCCACAACGGGATTTCCTTCAACAGTTCTCCCCGCAATCCAGATTTGAATATATCTTCAGCTTTTGTAAAGGATTGGTAACACTCAGCTGCAAATTCCACAATGTATCCTTCCAAGGTAGATTGTACCCAAAAATCTACTACTCGGATCAAATTGGTATCTGACCGATGGAGTGCTACTAGATCCGTGTGTGTCCACTTGCGATAAACTCTATGCGGTCCTCCCAGGAGTGACTTGATTTGTAGTCTCTGCAACCAGTTATAAATTTCTTCAGGAAAATTTCCCCAGAAAAATTTCGTACATGTCACTTGCAAATTCGGAAAACAGGACCCAATCTTTTACGTTCTTTTCCCTCTATTTTCGAAGCTCTGCTTGTTGCGATATGAACTGATCTAAATGATTATACCACTAGGTTCATAGTTCCTTCTCAGAGATCCATGATACCATGATCTAACTCCTAAATGAGTTTTCGTGTCCCGGCAACGGAACCATTTTTTGGCGAAAAAGGAGGTCTTTGGGCAAGACCCAGGTTTAGGGTTGAGGCCAACAAGGTGTCTGCAGTAGTCTAGCACAACGCCAGTATTTTCACCCTACTCCAAAGAGTAGAGCATCTCACCCGAGGCATGTTGTGACCTTAGTAATATTAGAAGCTAGATCGGGTAGAAGGTAAATGCAACTTTAGAGAACGGCTATGGAGACTTGGAAGCAACAACCATATCTCAACTCTCTCTATAAATTATCATTCATCAAAGCATTTTCAAAATTCTGAATTAAAATTTAAAGTGAACATACATTCATCTTCAGCAAATAACCATCAGTCAACTCATAACATTACACACAGCAACAACTAGATTTCATTATCAATAACAGAACTGTTGGAACGGGGTCTCCTAACAAGCTACGAAACTGGTCAATTTTGGTTATTTTTTATTATATTTAGTATAGAGCAAGGGTTTTGGGGTGGGTCAAAGCCCCGAACGCATTGTAATGGGTTAAAGGGTAAACTAGGGGTCCGAAAACCATGGGTTGCAGACCATAGGAATGTTAAAGCTAGATTGTTATAAATAGAGAGGTATTTCGGATTGTAAGAGGTAGGATTTGATGATCTATTGATGCGATCTATTGTGTAAGCGATTTGTTTGGGTTTTTGGGGAACGGACTCCTGCTAACTGTGTGCGCGGAGATCCTAGTCCAGCTGTGTGTGGACCCTGCTGTTATGTGTGCAGGTTGGGAAGGGAATTGTAAGGAAAGGTTGATGAATGAATGAATATGCAGGATTATTAGATCTGAATATGTGAGTATTATTGAATGAATTGTTGGTAATTACTATGTTATGCATTTTTTGTCTTTGCGCTGTGAAGGTCTATATATTGAATGATTGGATCTATTCCGCTCTGGTTATATCATGTTGCGAAAGTATGTGTATTGAATTGGATCTAAATCTATTTTGTTATGGTTATGTAACGTTGTATTGATGTTATGAAAAGCATATAATTGTAGATCTAGTGCACGTGGATGCAATTGGATACATATTTAACCCTGCGTAGAGACAAGGTAATCTAAACATAATGCAGCCCTGCTTGCCTTACCCTTCCTTTCTCAGGGTGCGGAAACCTGGTTCCAGCACCCACCCATACTACTTCGAGTGAGACTGTGACCTGCGCAAGCGCGTCACTGTCGAAAGGGCCAGTAGTATAGGGGTTTGTTGAAAACCTTGCACACTGAACCTGGGTCAGGACCACTCAAGCCAACAAATGGTTCCATTGCCGATACCGGAAGGGATTTGAGAAACAGATCGGGTAATGAAAAGAGAATACTGGAAGCCTGAAAGAAAAGAGATCGAGGACTGGTTCGAAAGGCAGATCCAGGAGTTTGCAGTAAAAGAAAACTGAAGTGAAAAGTTAATGGCAGAAAGGTGGAAAAATAGGTATGTTCTTACTAAAAGCCATGAAATATTCTTTGTAACCTTTGCAATTGAGCTTCAGGAGTGGCTGGCTAGGTTGGTAGAATTCCAGAAGTGCTCGAAGGATGAGTGAGTCACTAAGTGGACTCCAGATCTACTTGAACAGCTGGAAAGAACCGATAATACTATTACACGCACGGTGGATCACTAGGTGGATAGTGTGCTAGGAGGCTTTGTGACATAGTTTTCTATTAATCAGTTTGTATCATACTCTGAGGCCGAGCGACGATTCTTCAAAGGATTCCAGGGTAAGTTTCTAAGGACATTACCATTACTGATCAAGAATTTGTTGTGCGAGAAGAGAATTATGTGTAGCCATACCGACTGAATGACCTCGGATCCAGACGGGAGCGTGACACACAGTGGTAAGTATTATTGGACCAACCTTGACGGAGAAAGGGTCGCCTATAGCTCAGTGAAGGAACCAACTACATCACCACCTAGGGCACGCAAGGGTAATAATTCGCCTATAACGTCGTCCCTGGATAGTGATATGGTTGCGCATTTGAAACTACCTACCTTCAAAGGGGTAGGAGATGAGGACATGGATCGATTTTGGTCCGTTGCGGACTCTGTCTAGACTGCGCAGAACGTGGAAAGTGATACAATAAAAAGGGCGCAGTTGTCTTTAGCATTCAAAGACAGAGCTCTGGATTGGTATATGCAATATGTTTCCCAGAATGGAACTACCTCCATTCAGGATATTAAGGATGCTCTGAAGCAAAAATTCTGCAAGTCGAAGTCTTATTCCTAGTTAGTAGCAGATGTAAAGGACTTCAAACAAGGTGCGTCTGAATCAGTATGGGAGACAAATCAACGATTAAAGAAGGCAATTAGGGAAGGAGGGTTCGAGTATGATGATAGACAACATACGGAATGGTTCATCTCCATGTTGTTACCTCACCTGTGCCCACCAATGAATCAGTAGACCTTTGAATCGCAGAAGAAAGCTATAGAAGCCGCTATGAATTTAGAAGCTACTCCCCAGGAAGATACCTCAGCGGGAGTACAACAGATCCAGGAACAACTCGGGGCTATGCACATAGAGATATAGAACCTATGAAAAGAGCAAGGAAAAGACATCTGCGCGGATCTCTGGTGTATACGTTGCCGAGTGTCTGGTCACATAAAGGATCAGTGCCCTCTACTGACTGATTATATGCAAGCTGGAGGACCTAGCCTGCTACGCCCAGGGGTATGTAGGGAACATGTCATGTTGTGACCAGTATCAAGCGGATCTGCGCTATGGTGTGATGATTTTCGGGTAGCAGGCCTACACGATACAAACCATTGCCCTCGGCTGGGTGCGTATGTCCCAGAGCTAAAACAAAAATGGTGTTGATTCTGTCGTTCCGTAGGACATGACGAGAAGAATTTTTGAACAT
This sequence comes from Pinus albicaulis, assembly GCA_034641835.2. Lineage (NCBI taxonomy): Eukaryota > Viridiplantae > Streptophyta > Pinopsida > Pinales > Pinaceae > Pinus > Pinus albicaulis. The sequence continues at coordinate 1,301,107,206 of CM076582.1, read as the reverse complement.
ATGACTTAAGGGATTGCGGGAACCTATATCAGGTGAAATCAGACCCTGCATTGCCAAGACTGGCTGCGCACTTTGGAGGATCACCGGCCCGAGGCAGAGGAGGTCAGGGAGGAAGCGCAGGCCGATGACGAGGTCATCTAATCTGTTATAACTATGGATAAATAGGGCACTTTTCCAGATAATTCCCTAATCCCACTACGCCATCGTGTAAATACTGCAAACAGCTGGACCATGAGGTAGAAGACTGCCCAATCTTAATACCTAGAATGCAGGAAAAGTAGCCTACCCCTACGCAGAACGTACAGAGGGTTAAAATTGAGCTACAAGAAGCAGATCCAAGTGTAAAAGTCATAACACGTAGCGGGCTAGACACCAAGGGAAGCAAAAAGGTATCCTGCGAAGAACAAGCACTACTAGCAGCCCCTGCGCAGTCTCAGAGCAAGGAAGAAATTGAGACCTTTTTGAAGGCATGTCTGAAATTTCTCAAGAACTTGCAAGCCGTAAGAAACCTTCTGGCCTTAATGAACACCTGCGCAGCTCGGCCCACCTTGATTCCTGAGACCAAGGACGTGCATAAACTGTACAGCTCTAAGAAACAAACAGGGAGAGAAATGCGGCTAACTGCACAAATCGGAGACTATGAAATGGATCGGGTTATCTTAGATCTTGGATCTGATGCCAATGTTTTACCTAAGCAGACCTGGCAACGAATGGGGAAGCCCAAATTGGAATAGTCCACTTTCCAGCTTTGCATGGAAAATCAACAGAAAATCATTCCCTTGGGTAGGTTACCAAAAGTTATGGTTGACATTGCATGGGCAAGGGTCCTAGCTGACCTTGAAGTAATTGAGATAGTTGAAAATGCAGACCCCTACCCTGCGCTCCTTGGAATAGATTGGGCAATATACATGGGAGGTATTATCAACCTTAAGAAACAAAGCATGGTGTTTGAAAGTGAAGGTACGCGTGTCATAGTACCCCAGGATCCCACGAAAGGTACCCGGTATACCAAGCCTGTCCATACAAAGGAAGAATTAGATCATATTTATAAGATCATTGCAGAAGATGAAGATCGTGTTAACCCCATGGATGAAGGGATGCTCTGTTGGGAAAATGACAGTGAATGTTTTTCTGACTCCGATGAGGAGCTGGATAATTGGCAGAGCCGGCTGCATGAGGTTTCGGCGCTTCGCAGCCTTCATACTGTCAGAAACTTCTGTCGCATATCTACCATAGAAAGAACCTTGCCTTTCCAAGAGGGCGCAGATGACACTCAGAAGCCTGCAAAGCCTAAGGGTTTCACAACACGTAGGTCCGAAGCACTATCGCTAACCGATATGGAGCACCTACGCAGGGACCTGTCTCCCCTACCTGGAGAAGGTATTGGAGTAGGGTGATCCTGCGTATAGAAACTCCCTTAGCCAGATGGGCCCCGAGGTCGGTCAACCCACGTGGCTACCTGCTGACATGCAACACTCAAGGGTGCACTCGACCCTTGCCCAACCAGACTTACCAGAGTACTACTGACCTTAGCGTGCATAGGATTACGGACCTTTCTACAATCATGTGTATCTAAGAGAATCTGCGAACATCTCGAGAAATAAATCACCTACGAACGTATGATGCAGCCATCTTGCACAAGAATGCTCCTTCCACGAACGTCATAAATGCTTCACAAAGACTCTCGATCGACTTGCGGGATCACCTTGTGTCAACCTTCCATCGAGATACGAAAATTCCCTCAACGTGTTAGCCACGCTCTGACATTACAGGGACACGACCTGGGACACGAAGGAAGAACGTCAGCTTATCCCGAGTTAATGCGAAAAGACACTTACAAACACAGAAAATGGGTGGTAGATCATCAATATCACCCTTTATGATAAGCAAGGTTCAACAGATCAAGGGTACGCGCCACATGCGAGCTACCTCACCATTAAGTAGCTTCGATTGGGGTGCAGATGGCTGGAATACGTTGGGTCAGGCTATTTATTCAACTATCAGGCGGCATTGGCTACCTGCGTTATGCTTTTTTATACTTATTCATATGTTATATAATGCTTGTCTCTCTATTATGGATCCCAACACGTAGGAGGAACTGATAAGAGGACCGGGAGACGCTGAGTGCAGTAATAGGAGTGTGCACAGGGTACTGCCCGGAAGGATTATCTGCGAACCAAGTTCGGCAGGAACGCTGCAGTACCCGAACCTACTGCGACATCTTCGCCATTTCCAGACCCCGGCCGCTAGAAGCAACGTATGTTTACTCCCTCGCACTTCTATAATTCACACTTCTGAACCGATTACTAGGGACATTCAAGTAGAATTAGCGCAGCTATCTACTATAGAGATACAAAGACTGTCTACTAGAGTAATGCAAGAATTGCACTAACGTGACCGAGAAAGGTGCAAGCAGTATGTCATGCCTCCAGAAGAATGAGCCCAACGAATTTCCATGGTCACTAACGTAACACGCATTATTCAGGAACAACTGGCGCAGGGAGCCTAATTGCTTGAAGAGGCTATGCAGCTATGGACGAGAGCATGGCACCACCCCATGCTTCAACTTGCCCAATGGGAAGTGAAGCAGCCAGAAGATGTTCTATATCAATTTCAGGCCTCCACACCTCCCCTCGCCCCCGCGTAGCGCCTGGCCACCATACACATGATTGAGGACCTTCGTCACTCCAAGAATATTTTGTGCAAAAAGTTGAAACCATGGTCTGATTCTGCACTCCAACTTGCATATGATGCACAGTCCACCATTGCACGCCTCCACCAGTTGTTGGAACGAGTTGGTGCGGATCTCGATGAGCCTGCTTCTCTAACGATGATCAATATTGCGCAACACGTTGCGGCCCAAAGCAAGGAAGTGCTTCCACCACTCCTTCGCACCCTGGCTACCTTGTGCACGCAGATTGAAGGCGCACCACCAAAGTGACTCGGGATGAGTCACAAGATTGTGTTAGGGGACTGTTGGAACAGGGTCTCCTAACAAGCTACGAAACTGGTCCATTTTGGTTATTTTTTATTATATTTATTATAGTGCAGGGGTTTTGGGGTGGGTCAAAGCCCCGAACGCATTGTAATGGGTTAAAGGGTAAACTAGGGGTTCGAAAACCATGGGTTGCGGACCATGGGAATGTTAAAGATAGATTGTTATAAATAGAGAGGCATTTCGGATTGTAAGAGGTAGGATTTGATGAGCTATTGATGCAATCTATTGTGTAAGCGATCTTTTTGGGTTTTTGGGGAATGGACTCCTGCTGGCTATGTGCGCGGAGATCCTAGTCCAGCTATGTGTGGACCCTGCTGCTGTGTGCGCAGGTTGGGAAGGGAATTGTAAGGAAAGGTTGATGAATGAATGAATATCCAGGATTATTAGATCTGAATCTGTGAGTACTATTGAATGAATTGTTGGTAATTACTATGTTATGCATTTTTTGTCTTTGCGCTGCGAAGGTTTGTATATTGAATGATTGGATCTGTTCCGCTCTGGTTATATCATGTTGCGAAATCGTATGTTGTTGAATCTGAATCTGATACATTTATGGTTATACGCGTTTTGTTGATGTTATAGAAAAGCATATAATTGTAGATCCTAGTGCATGTGCATGCGATTGGATACATATTTAACCTGCATAGAGACAAGGTAATGCGAGAGCGAACGCCAACCACTAGCACCTTACCCTTCACTTTCTTAGGGTGTGGAAACCTGGTTCGGCACCCACCCATACACCTATTTCGGGTGAGGCTGTGACCCTCGCCAAAGTGGTCTTCTTGAGCGATAGTATAGGGGTTTTTTGACACAAGCCTTACACAGTCCTGGAGTCGGAGGACCTCAAGCCATGAAGACATACGCCTACTCGCCAAAGTGTGTCTGATTTGATTCAGTACAACATAGTTCTCACAAAGCTCTCCTAAGGCTCTGCTCTTTCCTATCAGCCTCTTGCCGCACTAACTAACTAACTAACTCTCCTCTGCTGGCTGACTACCTATTTGTTCATCCGCCAGTGTGACTGTCAGTCCTTCCTATTTTCTTGCTCATTGTTTCCCGCTTCTTATTTATTACTGGGAGTTCTGGTGATTGTTCTTGTCTCCCCTATGTTCCATATACACCATTCTTTGCAGCTCTCGCGCCACCTATCTTCCGAATTTTCACAATCGTGACAGCAAACTGTCTACCTTGATTATGTTCTGCCATCTATCCGCCAACCCTCCGCAACTCAAAACTGTTCTTTTCCAAAAACAAAGGCCCCAACAGGCCGCGACCACAAGATATTGACTCGTCCTGACCACAAGCCCCGACCACAAGCTATTGACTTGTCTCCTAAGAAACTCGATCTCCAAACAGAAGGCTCAGAGCACCAAGGCACTCAGAAACCCTAATACCTCAAGCTACATTGATAAGAAATGGACAAACAACTGAGGAAAACAAGCCTCTAGCAATCAATGATAGTCCAAAACACTCCAATTACTCTTAAAAATAACCCAGAAACAAGTACAATTGACCAAAAACTCATGGAAAAGCTCACACCCAAAACCTAAAGAGGTCGGTGTGACTGTGAGGCGGTATTCAGCGCCAAATAGGGGATGGCGCGAGCACTACAAAAGAAACCTGCGCCAACCGGCGCAACTGTTCAGGGAAAAACCGCGCCAAGCCAGTTAACCAAGGAAAAGGGAAAAATGCTACAGAGCAGAGGTCAATCTTGACACTCTGGGGCTAAACAAGGGTTTGAAGCACAGTTAAACAACCAGAAAGGTAAACAACAAGACAAAAAACCCAAAAAACGACCCAACAAGATCAAAGACAAACTCACATTGATCCCCAGCGGAGTCGCCAACTTGTTATGTAGGTATATCCTCTCTGCAGACAGAGACAATCCCTCTAGCCCTAGAGTGGGTCTAGTAACAAGGAATCATGCTATAGTGTAGGTTCCTAGATATTTGAATGAAAGAGGACGCAATAATATGGCCTACCTGTGGTCCAAAGCTATCGTCGAAAATCATAGTGATGATGAGACCCTCTCGCTCCTGATCAAAGGCAAGTCACAACCCCTTCGCTCATCACATTTGGACACTTGCACGAAGATCAGAAAATGATAACCACATACCACATACTAATTTCATCCAAAAACTACTATTCAGTCAATGAAGACTAAGCATATTGCATTCGATAAAGACAAAATACAAAATTTGGAACCAGACAATAGTCACTTATATTAATAGGTATAAAGAAGAGATACAACCATGCTCTGACGTTGTGGTCTCGTCCAGCGAGGTTCAAGAAAAGCACGTCTCAAAGCTCGTCAGGGAATTCAGACGTGATAAGGGACCTCTCAATGGAGTTCCTTCTTGATCTACCTTCTCAATAACTCAGTTATTTAGCTGTAGTTCAGTTCTCCAAGTCCAGCATTTCAGCTGTATAATTCTCTTTGTTCAGCTAGCTTTCATAAAGGGAGAAGGCTTGTTTATATAGAGGAAAAGGAGTAGGTTGGGATCCCTACAAAGGTGGAAGGGAGGCCTATCCTTTAGGAGTGTTCCAAGGGAGGTGGAAACTACTAACTAAAGGAAGGAGTATGTGGTTGTTTCATTTCAACCACGCCTAATGACTCATCCCCGAGGTGGTTGGAATGGAACCTCCACCTCTATTTTTTTTTTAAATTCCCAAAACAGCTTGGCGCGGGCATTACACTGGTACAGAGCACCAGGTGGCGCGGGCCCTAGTGTTAATCTTCCACATTGGCGCGAGGGTAGAACTGGCTACTCGTGCCAAGGCAAAAATAGGGATTTTTGATCCTTTGTTCAAGAAATTTTCATCAAGAGGAATGTTACCTTCATGTAGAGGGATGCAATGAAGGTATTTTCAAGGCATGACACTTTTCAGAAGTCACAGAAATGACCCTCCAATGTGCGGGATCGGGATTGCAGGGACAGTGAAAAAATGTTGTGTAACAGATGCCCCCTAAAGCATGAGGTCCGAGGGAGAGGGAGGGGTGAAATTCTTTATGAGAACACGTTCGAACCAAACACCGCTGTCGGAAAAAATGCAATTGCAAATACAACTGATATCTCTAATACATGAACATGTGGCATGGGCGCAGCCATCTATAATAGAGTATATAAAACTGAGGTCCATCTATGGACGCAGCCATCCAGCATTAAATATTACTAAATAGACTCAGGTATGGTCGCAGCCATCCAATCAACAAAGTCATGCAATAAGTCATGATAATTCACAAAGAACTCACAGCCTGGATTTTAACAGACAAAAACCCAGGGTCTTGCGCTCCATCTCGATTTGAACAAGTACAAATTCAAGCATGCGAATATATGAGTTGAAGTCGAACATCCAAGAAAATCGTCTAATTACCAACCAATGATGAAAGTTGTTAATAGACACGAGAGAAACCACCAATGATGATGATGGCCCTTAAGGTACAAAAGGTACAATCTACGAAATGTGAACAATGATCTGACGTCGAACATCCACAGAATCATTCGATCGAAGGCCAATGATGTGAACCTTGTGTCAAATGCGAAAAACCTGCCATTGAGGCATGCAAGCTCCAAGGTACCAGAAGGGTGTCTCTAGATCAGATTCTTGGATAATGAGCTCAAGTCGACAGGAAGTGACCTAATCAAAGGAGGGCCATAATTTTTCCCACATCATCGACACGAGATAGAGGAATATGATGTTTGTGAATCAGGACCAACAGAGAATCAGAGGGAGGTTGAAAACTTCAGAGGCAAATTTCTCTTGAACATATCAGCAGCACGACACTGGATTTGGCAGTATTTGACATCAAAGGATATGAGATCATGATGACGTGGCAAAGAGCAAATGAGAGGTCAAAAAATATTACCCAAACCCATGGAGGAAAAAGTGATGAAAATGAGATGTCCCCAACCCGACACGAATGCAGACAAGTGCCATGTTCAAGAGTGACATACTGCCAACATAACTAAAATCTGGTCCCATTTTCCGCCACCATTTCTGGTGAGTACCCCAATTATTTTTTAAAACAATCTTGAAGGGGATAGCATATGCTTGCACTATAAGTTTTTCCTTCGGAAAAATCCATCCCAGTACATTTTACGAGCCCTAGGAAGGAGGAACTCGAATAACGTCATGGTGCTGAAGTCCGATGTCATCATAGTTTAACGAGCCTGACAAAGGAAGAACTCAGCATCTTTTCATGTTTAGGGAGTTTGAAAAGAAGGTAGAAAATAAAAATCCAACAGTCCCTTTTCTTAGGTAGTCTCACAGATCTGAAAAGGTAGAAAACTAAGTCTGAAAGAACCTCTTAGTCGTGATAGGCTAAGGTATTCTTTTTTCGTAAATAATCCATCCCAACCCGAAAAAGGGTTAAACTTATACTAGGTAGATATCGTTTCATAGCCATTTAACGAGTTCAAAACTACAAGCGTCTCAGCAATCTTTTCAATTTTAGAGAGTCAGAAAAGAGCTGAAATATGACTCTAGTAGTGACTTTTTCATGTTTTTACCGAGTCTGAAAAAGTATAAAATATAACTCGTTACTTCATCATTGTCGCATGAAAAACTTGTTGTTGCACAAGAGACATGTGTAAAACCTATTTTTCGAAAATAATAATAAAACAATCGAAAAATATGCCTTAAAACCTAATTAGGGTTGTGAAAAAGTTATAAAATGCCAAAAAATGGTAAAAAATAATTACTTTCCACTTTTTACCTCTTGTGGAGCAATAGTTACCCATTTTACTGTGCAATCTTGTGGCAACGATAGCGGCCAATCCAGTACATCAATCTCAAATCTGTCAACTCCAGGTCAAAGTTGAGATCCCTCTTGTCATTTTAAGCTATTTCTTACTTCCTTCATTTGTCAATTTTGAATTTTGGGGGAGAAATTGTAAAAATTAGGGCTACACGGTTGGCGTGGGTTTCGGGCACAGAGTCGCGCCAACCACCTGATTTTTTACACTAGGGCACGCCCATTGGTGCGACTGTTTTGGAAATAGTCGCGCCAACAGCGCAAACCAATTTCTAGAAAAAATACACACCAAATGTCCCAATTTTTTACAAATTCAAGAATGAACATTGACTAATACCACTCATATTTGTGTGTTTGCAGGTAGAAAGAAGCAAAATGGTCATTGAATGGAAAGAACGGGAACATAGTGAAGAAGATGAGCTAGCTATGGAAAATGAGGGAGTTATGGAAGCCCTCAGAAACTGTGGCTTGCTAAAATTATTTCTAACACCATGTCTCCGATCCTAACCAGAATTGCTACAATATCTTATCAGTATATGGGACGAAAATCAAGAGAAATTCATCCTACAGGATCAAGAGATTGAGATTGATGTCTCTAATGTATACTTCATCACAGGATTATCGCGGAGGGGTGCAGCATCACTCCTAAACGGCACCCAGCCCTGCATGGAAAACATGACCATGGTAATAGATAGTGTATGTCGAGGAGCGAGGAAAGGTTCAGGTAGTGGGAAACTTGATATACAAACTATCCCTGATTTTACACTACGCGTGGTATTGCATACCATCACATGGGTCGCGGGATCACAAGCACCACATGAAGCAACAAAGACACAGTTGCTTCTTACTGTGGACTGCATGGATTCGACCATCTAAAACTGGGCAGAGGCCATCACCATCAACATGAAGCGTCAACTAACCAAATGCAAGAAGACCAAACTGAAACAATTTGGTTATGGATCCATTCTGGTATCGTTCTTCTTGGAACGATTACCAAATTTTCAGCGACAGGAGGTCATAGTTCCGACACCACCAGCGAGAGAACCACGAATGGCTCGATGGGCAGTACTGATGCCAAGGGCAGGGGGCAGCCAATAGATGTCTTGGAGGCTAGAATTTTTTTATTGGCTCCGTCGACAACTGATTGTTGAGGAGGATTGGCCCTGCTCTGGCACAGATTTCACTGATGATCCAGACCTCCCACTCATGGAGGGAGAATATTGGGATGAAGATTTGGGTGAGACTCAATTTTTTAAGTTTTATGAGTATTATGATTTTTTTTGTTTTTTTATGTATGTTCTTGACATTAATTCCACGTGATGCAGATGTTGGCCCAGAGAGACCTGCCGGTATGTCACCGATAGCGAGGTGAATCCCTCGTGATTTTTATCCTCAGGGCGAGGGCGGCGAGGAAGACGAGATAGTGCACAACCTATAGGGGATCACCCAAGGAGTCCCAGATTATGCATGTTTTGATGATGTTCCTAGCGCCTATCAGAGACATACCATAGGGGTGCCCAGCCGAATTCACCGCTTGCTGAGGTGGCTAGTATGGGCTGTGACATGTTATCACAAGCACCATGCTGATTAGACACCTAGGTTTATTTTATCTGCATATTTTGCGAGACATCATGTCTCAGGATGTAACAGAAACATACATATATTTTTTTTGACATTATGATGCACATAGTTGAAAACATGCAATATATATATATATATATATATTTCCCTATATGGATATTTTACATATGATAATATGCTTTTACAAATTATGCAAATGTCTATCTAATACAATGTTAGCCATTGTATCAGTTAATGTGTTCATTCGTCTGGGAATATGTTGATAAGTAATAAAATCAAAATGTCTTTCTAAAAAACAAATATGTAAATACAATCTCAGAATGTGTGGATTTCTAACTGAATAATGATTATTGAGTTGCAGAACAACAAGTTGTGAATCTAGATTTACAAGCAATGCGCGTATGCCAAGGTTGATTGCCTCGGTTAATAACTCAATGACAACGCTATATTTAGCGACATTGTTTGTAGTCCATCCTAGACAAATACCTTGTAGATCTATCAACTCACTAGCAGGATCATAAATTATCCAGGCTTTCGAATACAAATCACTGGTACTGTGGGAAGCACCATCCGTGAAACCGACATAAGGGGTAATAGACATCTGCACAATAAGCAGGAAAACGCTCACAAAGCACACCAAACCCAAAACATGTACAAAAATGAAAAAAAAAAACACCTATGTACACATGTTATGCATGAATGTCTCATGCATAATATTTTTTGAGATACAACCCATTTCTAGGTTGTTCAAGAGGATGACCTTCGTAGTCAATTAGCTCATAGGCCCCATTTTGCAACACACATTTAACGATGTATGTCCCATGCCACATAGGTTGAAATTTTCCTTCCCCCAGCTTATCATGAGCTTGGTCATACAGGAGGATAAGATCTCCTTCAATGAAAGAACGAGGAGAAACTGATTGATCAAAATGAGCTTTGACTCGCTTCTTTTGTGCTTCGATGACTAAAGCAGCTAAGCAACGAGTTTCATCCAACCTCTCTAAGTAAAGGAGATGCTCTTATTCTGGCGAAGTGTTTGGCAGTAATTCCACAGCTAACTTGAGCGAAGGTATTTCACACTCAATCAGGAGAGCAGCTTCCAGACCGTAAACCAACTGAAAAGGGGTGTATCCGGTCACACTCTTCTTCGAAGTTTGGTATGCCCAGAGAGCCAAAAATAACATGAGATGCCAATTCGATTTGTGGATCCCATTCATACGCTGAAGCATTGTGACAATAACTTTGTTCACAGCTTCAACCTGGCCATTGGCTTGAGGGTAGTACGGCGTTGAGTTGTCGTGACGCGGACCCAACTTAGAAGTCAACTTTGCCACCATATAATGTCAAAAATGGGAACCATGATCAGTAATTATGGCTTGAGGGACACCAAACCTAGCAATAATATGATTGAATATGAACTGAGCAGCTGTCTTACCGTCAGCGGCAAGTGTAGGCATTGCTTCGGCCCATTTGGTGAAGTAGTCCACGGCTATGATGATATAAGCATGCCCCCCGGTCGCGTGAGGGTTACACGTAATAAATTTAATGCCCCATTTCACAAAGGGACCAACGTTAATGACAGGGTGAAGAGGAATGGGTGGCGCACACATCTTGTGTTGATAAATTTTGCAATCATGGCATTTACGAACTGCGACAATACAGTCTTTGAAAATGGAAGGCCAAAAATAACAAGGCACGAAGTATCTTTTGTGTTGTAGCGTAACCAAACATGTGACCACCATAGGTGCCATTGTGACAATCATTCAGTACTTTCTCATCTTCCTCGAGGGTCAAACATCGGTGGAGTACGAAATCAACTCCAACGTGATAGAGCGTATCTACGACTATACGATAAGGTTGCGAGTGATGCCGGACACAGTGGTGGGCATCCTTTGTCAACTCAAATCGGAATGTGGAAGTCTGGAGATATATGATCATATCACTGTACCAAGGGTCGAGGGTGCTAATCAAGAAATGTGTATCGTCCGGAAGACGGTCCTCAGAATGAGACGGAGGAGAGTCGGAAGGGAGGGAACAAATCAAATTAGCAAAAACTAGTGATTTCTTGGATTTGGCAGCAGTAAATTCCAAATCAAACTCTTGAAGGATAAAGATCCAATTTGAGTATTTTCCCCCCAGAAATTGTCGAGAAAAAATATAGTTCATGGGGTTGCAATAGGAAATCACAGTCACCATACGCAAAAGGATATAATGATGAAAGCGTTGAACAGCCTAGACCACAACTAGTGCTAATTTATCGACATGAGCATAACGTATTTCAGGATCGAGAAGGTTACGAGACAAGTAATAAATTACATGTTTGTTACCATCATCATCGTCTTGTACCAAAACCATGGCAATTGTACTAAAAGCGGCAGCTAAATAGAGGGAAAAATCACGGTGATAATTCGGAGGACGTAATAAAGGAGCATTGACCAAAAAATCCTTGAGTTCATCAAAATATTTTTGAGAAATCTCATCCCAATAGAAAGGGATGTCCTATTTTAGAAGTCGTGTGTATCCTTTAGCTACTTCTGCATAGTTCGGTATAAAACGGCGTAGAAAATTTTCCTTTCCTTGCAGACTTTGCAACTGATGTAGTGAGGATGGAGAGGGGAGATTAACAATATTCTCAACCTTGAGTGGATCGAGGCGAAATCCGTCTTTACACACGATAAACCCTAAAAGTCTACTGGAATCAATGCAGAAGACACATTTATACGGATTAAGCCGAATTTTGTAGTGTCGACAACGAAGAAAGATCTGACGAAGATGGTCTGGATGGTCTCTACGCTTAGCTGAATGAGCTAGAAGGTCATCCAGGTAAGGCTGAATGATGTGACGAATGTCATGGAAAGTGTAGGACATCGTTCACTGGAATGTGGCCCCAACATTATTCAAGAGAAAAGGTAGTTTCTTGTATGCGAAGGTACCCCAAGGACAGATAAAAGTCGTCTTGGGCTGATCAGCCAGGAGAATGTTAATCTGATTATATCCAGAAAAATCGTCCATAAGGGAAAAAATCTCACTCCCAGCATAGTCATCAAGGATCTGATCGATGAAGGGAGTAGGATAATTATCTTTAGGACAGGCTTGGTTTATGTCACGGTAATCAACACAGACACATAGTTCCATGTTTCTTATCGACGAGAATGATGTTTGAAACCCATTCTATCAAGGGAATTGGATAAATGAAACCATCTTTGAAAAAATTTTCAAATTCGCTTTTAATGGCCGCAGCCTTTCTAGGGTGCACCGGACGAAGACGCTAGCGAATAGGCTTCGAACTGGGATAGGTAGGGATTTCATGCACCACTATACTAGGATCAATGCCAAGAATTTCTTCGTAGGACCATGCAAAGACATCACGAAATTCGCGGAAAAGGCTAGTGCAGACCTGGACTTCATCTGAAGAACAAGTGACCCCCACATGGTTGTTCTCGACGATTCTCGGCTTCACGTAAATGTCAATAGGAATCGTTTGTGTGATATTGCTCAAGTTGCCTTCTGTAAATACTTCATGTGTCAGAACTGGTGTTTGAAGCGAAGGATAAGGAGCTTGAGATGGAAAACGCTCAGGACATGTAGACATAGCCCCAAGTCCAGGCATAAATGAAGAACGATGATGACCATCGTCCCACGGCAGGTCTTCGAGAGACACGGTTTCCACGATGGCTTCATCGGAAGGAAACACTTCTTTCAAAGGATCAGGTGAGTCTGAATCACTGAGCCAAGGAGATTGAGAATATACATCAAGAGACAATCTCAAAGGAGCACCATTAGAGGGTGGAGTATCTGATGCAGCAATGAGTTTACAATAATTGATTTCAATCCGACTCAAAGGCATTGAATCACCAAATGAATTGACTTGTTCAGGCGAAGGAATAATCCATGGGTCATCGGATCGAGAGATCATATTAACTTGAATAGTCTTAGGTGGTGAAAGGGGAAAAATACCCATGAGGGCTGGATCCTTGAAGAGACTGGCCCAACGCTCTCAAAGTGAGTAGGGATTTTATCCACATATGGAACGTTGTTCTCGGAAGAAGAGGTGAAGAATGACAATTGATCGACAGTAAAAATCTTGCCCTCATGTGGAAATTTCAAAACACGGAAGAGGGTGGACGGAACGCAAAGCATAGCGTGAGTCCAACTGCGATCGAGTAGAAGATTGTAATTGAGTTTGGCATCAACTAATTCTACGTCAAAATTGATTGTCTTCCCTTCCAAGGTAATCGTCAAACTTACGAGAACACCCAAAGTTTTTGATTCCCTTCCATCAAATGCTTCAAGGGAATTTGGTGAGGAATTCAGCACCGAAGAGCCAATGGCCTTCCAACACGAAGCTGACATGACGCAGGTTGATGCACCTTCGTCCACAACAGCTCGATGGATGTCGAGACCATTAATAATGGCTTGTGTGATAAGCGCAATCTGGTGCAGAAGTCATGGGACAAAATTCTCTAGATCAAAAGCGAGAAGGCTAGTATCATCAGGATCAACCCCGTCGATCGCAGATAATAATGCTTTCCGCTGAGACGGACAACTCTGAATTACTTCTAACACGGACATCATGGATGGTTCCTGTGCCAAATCTTCAACAATACTGTAATGTTGAGCAGCACGGGTGTTGGGATTATAAGAATACTTCCAGATAACACCTTTAGAGGGTGGTCACACAACGGGTTCAGCACTGGGCCTTTCAATCTCAAGAGGGCCGGAAACAGGTGGGGGAGGAGGACCATCAGCGATCTCCTTCCCTATTTCCTGGTGCGACCCAGTATAATATTTCGACTGAGTAGCGATAGAAACGAATGCAGAACCGTTCATCATGAACACCTAAGAGCCTAATGGAGCATATGACTAAGGCTCTTCAACCATCCAGGTCTGTTGAGATGGAAAAGGTTCTTTAAGAACAGCAGGAGTACCCTGAGTTCCCTTGAGAAATCTACTCACTTCGGCCCATCGAGGACAGTCCTTGGTGTAGTGCTCTTCATCACAAATCAAACAGGGGTACGTCGGCTTACGCTGTGAACCATCATCAGCACGAGATTTGGACGAATATGGTTTTGGGGCATCGGCCTTAGGTTTGCCTTTACACTTATTTTTTCCCTTAGAAGTCTTATCCGCGGGATCCGCCTGAACGGCATTGACCTCCGAGGTTTTACCAGGATTTGGGTTAGACTGAGGAGCAATATCATTCGAAGAATTATACTTTTTCTTCCCAGGGTTGGAAGAAGAAGACTTACGCGAAGTCTGAGACAGAAAACCAATAATACCATTGACGAATGGGGTCGTCGGTGCTTTAGAAGTTCCAGGTCGAGGGGCATCAGTCAAAATATCATACAATATGCCCGATTGAGAGTACACGAGATCAAGGTACTAGGCACGAGCAATGGCCTGTTCCTCAGTTACACATGCCCCCATGGCTCTGTCTTTCACAATCTAATTGAAAAATGAGGCAATGAACCAATGAGTAAGAAGTTGATCAAGAATTTCAAATTTGATCAAGCGATGATGATGTCTCCATTCATGAATATGGTCTGAGATATGAGTAGCCCGGTCTTGTTTCAAGGAGGTGAGGAGATGCGTCCCAGCTTCATAACGAACCGGTAACTAAAAATGAGTAAGGAACACCATGGCGAGAGAGTTGAAATCTTGAAAGATACCATGAGAAAGTTCGATGTACCACTTAGCAGCACCACCAGTAAGAGTCTGTTGGAAAAGAGGAATCCGAATAGAATCATCAACCCAAGAGTTAGAGGAACACCACAAGTGGTAATTCATAACATGTGCTTGGGGGTCTTCTCCGAACTTGCCCTCAAATTTGGGACAATCACCAGGAATCTTAGTCGAAACCAGAGGCCAATATGGGTTATGAAGAATAGGATCATTCATTAACTTTGACACATCCTATAACTCCAATGTAGCGAGAAATGGAAATTAAGGGTTAAAGGCATAGCAGGTCCTTGATAAGAACCTGAATTCACATTCCATCCTGTTTGAGAAAAAAATTTCCCCCACTGGTTCTGTCTCGAAGGATTCTAAAGATATGGGGGATAAGCAAAATAATTCTGTCAATACAGAGGTTGAGGACCAGGATACTGATACTTAGTATACCATCGAGGTCCTTGATGAGCAACATAAGGATTTTGCGGTGGAATGTAAGCATGGCCTTGCGGTTGATTATACTACAACTGAGATTGAGGGTGATAAGTAAAGCCTTGAGGTGCACTATATACTGGTCAATATTGACCACGAGGATAATAAAAGCCTTGGGTTTGAA
The DNA here is from genome assembly GCA_034641835.2 of Pinus albicaulis. NCBI lineage: Eukaryota > Viridiplantae > Streptophyta > Pinopsida > Pinales > Pinaceae > Pinus > Pinus albicaulis. Next base: position 1,301,091,585 of record CM076582.1, on the reverse strand, counting down.
CTGGTTGTTGATAAGTGGGGCCCTGTTGAGCTGAATAAACAGGGTGGACTGGTTGTTGAGCAGACTGAACAGGCTACTGAAAGGTAGGACCCTAGTGTGAAGCAGAGTAAAACTGTTTTTGAGCAGATTAAGCAGGTCATTGGGTCGGTTGAGCAGGTTTCCCCTGCGGAGCAAGTTGGCTTGGATGCTGAGAGCCACCAGGTTGCCCTTGCGAAGCAAGTTGGCCTGATGGTTGTGATGGACCAGGTTTCCTCGGAGGAGGATTAGAGAGTTGTCCTTGTTGCCGAATATTCAGACTAGTTTGAGTATATGATCCTGATTGTTGTACAAAAGGTTGTCCCTGCGACGAATAGATTTTCCCCCCAAGATCGTATGAAGGTCCTGTTTGATACAAAGATTGACCGAAAGGCCCCTGGGGTTGCCCTTGTTGGACCATAGGCTGACCTTGTAAAGGTTTGCCTTGCGGACCGTAAGGTTGTCCCTGAGGACCTAATGCAAGCCCTAACTGAATCGAAGGTTGTCCCTGAGAGGGTTGTCCTTGTGGGCCATGGGGTTTCACCTGATACGTCATCCCAATTTCAGGAACGATTTCATAAGGGTCATAAACAGGAACACCACACGCATAGATGGGGGTACCGACAGCATCATAGTGATGAGGAGTAAGATAGGGAAAATATACAGGATTACCATATTCATCATAATGTTGTGGCGGATTAACAGGAGCATGAGGCTGCTGAGAAACCTGAGAGTTCTGTTGATGACAATCCAACCAATATTCTTCAAAAGTAAGGCCACCAGGTATCTCATTCAAGGCCATTGGTGACTGAGTAACCGGTGCAGACGTAGTTGTGCAGACAATAGGTTGAATTGGGACAGATGTAACTGAAAGCGATGAAGCAAGTGTCGTCAGTGAAAGTCCTAACGATGGAAGGACTGGACTCCTGGATGGAGTAGATGTTGCCATGGATGCAACACCAGCAATAATCTAACCCATAGACCTATATCTAGCTAGAAGTGACACCGATGGTGAAGATTGAGCAGACACACGAGGGGTTTTTTTAGGGAAAAGTTGATATTCTTCATTAGAAACAAGAATTCCATCACTGCCAATAGGACCTGATGTGTCTATGTCTGACTCCTCTGTAAGATCTTCGAAAATACTACAGGGACGAGGAGGTATAACAGTAGCTAAAAATGGTGATCCCGATGTAAGAGGAGGGAATTCTTCCTCGTCCCCAAAACCAGACCAAGCGCTCGAGGGAGGCCGATTGAACTCAACTGGCTCGTCAGTGGGAGATCAAGTAGCAAGGGGTAAGATTGACGGGAGAATAGGTTGCTGAAGCTCGACAGACCTAGAGGATTGAGGAGTTTCAAATGAACTGTCCAGTAAAGGACTACCTCTAGAGGGGGGCGAGGACGAAGAAACCAGTGGTTCCGCCACCGTGACTGCTTCACAACAAGAAGGAAAAAGAGAGATCCAAGCAAAGACTCAAGAAACCAAGGCAAACAAAAACAAGCCAAGTGCTAAAAAATTTAATGGGTGTGTGATCATGGGTAGTTTATTTTACGACACTAAAACCAAACTTTGTTGTTTCATGTTTTAAGAGTCAAGAAACAGGCAAAAGATGACTCTTGTCACTTTCAATTTTGAGTGAGCGCGAAAGGACAAGTGCTCGATGATATTTTCAAATTTAAAGAGTCAGTAAAGATCAAAAATGACTGCTCAGGTATTCTAAGCAAGGGGGTATGTCAGGTTTCTGTAAACTGCCATATACACCTTGGCGATCAAATGAAAGATAAATGACCAAGGACTTAACGTACGTGCGGGTAGTCTCCCCGAATGTTATGTTCCGTGTATCACAGTTACAAAGCGGAAAACTTGGCTTCCTATGGATAAAAGGATTTCAACCTAAAAGGGTCTCCCTTTATATACTCAACAGTACGGGGAGAACAAGTCCGTACTAGCGCTGTCTGGAGCCAGATGGCGAACGACAGCTACTAGGTTTTAAGATGTTGGAACACGTCTCTAACTCAGACCACTAGAATATTTCGTTAGGTTTCAATGTTGCCTTAGGTTAATTGAAATAAATTTTAACGTTGATCTTGGATTAGGTTTCAATTTCCATGCCTTAATGTATGTCAGATCTGAAATTTTACTAAATGCAAAACTATATGCAGAAGGATACCATTTTTGTTCAATGAAAGTTATCCACGAGAAGGAAAGAAAACTTTCAAGCAGTACCAAATAATGAAATCATGTGAAAACATCCACTAATGCATATAATGCAACCTACAGAAAACAAAACTCTTTCCAAGCCTATACAATGCTCGTTATGTGAGAGAACGTTTCATTTTCAAAGCAAAAAGAATGCAATATTTTTTTTTTCAATGCAATAGAGTAAACAATGCACTAAATAACATGAAAAACAAAACCAAACACTATTTTGAGAGGGAGAATGTAAAATCCAAAACGGAATGACTCCAACAATATGAAACAAACACAACAATACCCAAACTAATGCTACAAACTTTTCAAATCAAAGAGAAATCTCCAAAATGACCCATACAAGCAATGTAATTGGTGCTTGGGGTAAGAAGAAGAAGAATCAAAATCAGAAAGGCAATGATCATTCAACCAATGAACGTACTCAACAGGATCAAAGAGACCAAGAGAAATTAAACAGGGAACGAATTCGACAGCTATCAAGAAACTCGATCTCCAAACAGAAGGCTCAGTGCACCAAGGCACTCAGAAACCCTAAGACGTCAAGCTACACTGATGAGAAATGAACAAACAACTGAGGAAAACAAGCCTCTAGCAATCAAAGATAGTCCAAAACACTCCAATTACTCTTAAAAATAACCCAGAAACAAGTACAACTGACCAAAAACTCATGGAAAAGCTCAAACCCAAAACCTACAGTGGTCGGTGCGACTATGAGGCAGTATTCAGCGCCAAACATGGGATGGCGCGAGCGCTAAAAAAGCAACCTGCGCCAACTGGCGCGACTGTTTAGGGAAAAAATGTGCCAAGCCAGTTAACCAAGGAAAAGGGAAAAACTCTACAAAGTAGAGGTCAATCTTGACACTCTGGGGCTGAACAAGGGTTTTAAGCACAGTTAAACAACCAGAAAGGTAAACAACAAGACAAAAAACCCAAAAAATATCCCAACAAGATCAAAGACAAACTCACACTGATCCCCGGCTGAGTCGCCAATTTGTTATGTAGGTAAATCCTCTCTGGGGACAGAGACGATCCCTCTAGCCCTAGAGTGGGTCTAGTAATAAGGAATCATGCTAGAGTGTAGGTTCCTAGATATTTTAATGAAAGAGGACACAATGAGATGGCCTACCTGTGGTCCAAAGCTGTCATCGACAATCGTGTTGATGATGAGACCCTCTCGCTCTTGATCGAAGGCAAGTCACAACCCCTTCGCTTATCGTGTTTGGACACCTGCACAAAGATCAGAAAACGATAACCACATACCACATAATAATTTCATCCAAAAACTACTATTCAGTCAGAGAAGACTAAGCATATTGCATTCGATAAAGACAAAATACAAGATGGGAACCAAACAATAGTCACTTATATTAATAGGTAGAAAGAAGAGATACAACCATGCTTTGACATTGCGGTCTCCTCTAGCGAGGTTCAAGCGAAGCACGTCTCAAAGATCGTCAGGGAATTCAGACGGGTTAAGGGACCTCTCGATGGAGTTCCTTCTTGATCTACCTTCTCAATAACTTAGTTATTTAGCTATAGTTCAGTTCTCCAAGTCCAGCATTACAGCTGTATAATTATCTTTGTTCAGCTAGCTTTCATAAAAGGAGAAGACTTGTTTATATAGAGGAAAAGGAGGAGGTTTGGATCCCTACAAAGGTGGAAGGGAGGCCTATCCTTTAGGAGTGTTCCAAGGGAGGTGGAAACTACTAACTAAAGGAAGGAGTATGTGGTTGTTTCAGTTCAACCACTCCCAATGACTCATCCCCGAGGTGGTTGGAATGGAACCTCCGCCTCTATTTTTAAAAAACATTCCCAAAACAGCTTAGCATGGGCATTACACTGGGACAGAGCGCCAGGTGGCACATGCCCTAGTGTTAATCTTCCACATTGGCACGAGGGTAGGACTGGCTACTCGCGCCAAGGAAAAAATTATGGATTTTTGATGCTCTGTTCAGGAAATTGTCATCAAGAGGAATGTTACCTTCATGTAGAGGGATGCAATGAAGGTCTTTGCAAGGCATGAAACTTTTCAGAAGTCACAGAAATGACCCTCCAATGTGTGGGATGGGGATTGCAGGGACAGTGAAAAATGTTGTGTAACACTTAGTCACCTTGAATTGCACCTTTACACTATGGGAATGGGCATATACCGGAAAAGCCATATGGACTGTAAGGACCTAGGAACACTTAAATATTATCTCATGACCAAATAAAAAAGGTTACTGAGTACCAAAACCCACATATGAGCACCAGACAGATGAAATAAACCTCATTAGTTTGTAAGTTTTGCAAGGAAGTCTACGAAAGGACAGCAACCAGCTCAAAAGATGGGCCAAACCCCATATTGTGCAAGAACAACACAAAGAACATGGAGGAACACTCCCACCCAGAAAATTGATACTTCGAAAAAAACGAAAAGAACTAAGAACCCTGAGATTGTACTAAGGGAAAGGGAAGTGACAGTTACGCTATTGCTCGATGACAAACCCACCAAGCCAGAGTTGTCCACAATTACGCAATGCAGAGAGCAACAGATTCAACGTCAAGAAGCCTTTTTAAACTTTTCCACCCTGGTAACATCATAGGGAATTTATACACCTTATTATGCATGGGGAACCTGGTGAGGTGAGTGAAGAGATACTAGTGGGGAGTGCGTGGTAAAAGCCATCTATCCGAGGACCTAACACTCTGAAAAAGAAAATAGAAGCGCATGATGAAACCATTAACAAGACAAAAATTCTTGTCAGTAGGATCTTGATCGATAGCTAATCCGCCATGAGAGGAGGTCTCCATATCCATAGGGGCAAAAGGAATGAACCAGAGTGATAATCCTAAAGTGCTTGTAGAGGTAGAGATTGGAGATTAGCGTTAAATGGAGTGTGTTGAACCAGGTAATCAATAGTACCACAGACCCACTCTCACCATGCAGTGGCCATGCGAAATGATGTAGAGGGCCCATACCATTTAACGAGGACCTCCATAAGTCGTTTCAACTGGTGGACACGCATGCAAGGAGTTAACATTACGATTAATTATTGATGTGGTTTAGTGTACTTTCCAGAGTGAGTGACCACAATTTCAATACAAACATTAATTTCACCTTATTATGAAGGAATATAAATAGTTCTCGCATATATTTAAAAATTAACTATGAATAATGATCAATCTAATTTATAAAAGAATATTTTAAAAATAAAAATACAAAGAAACTCAACTCTAGTTTCTAGTCTATGCAAAAACTACATAATCCATCAATCAAAACGATTTATGCACGAGGATTTATAAATGAAATCATGCAAAAAAACACAATTGACCTTGTCCTCTGGACAAACAATGGCAACTTACCACTATTCCAACAACGACAATTTAATGATATATGTATCGATTGCCCTATTGCTGTTGCTTCATACATATATCTTTAATTACTAACCTAGTTTGGCTGACTTAATTCTTAAATCTTATGAATTACAACGAATAGAATGATTCTACATTCAGTCGCTTCATTCATATGGACAACTGTAAAATTTTCTACACTGCTAGGATCTAATAAATCTTGGGATTTTACTAGAACATATTCTTTTGGATCTGAATAAGGGGTTACCAGCAGTTATTAATTTGAATCTTGATAATTGGTCTCATATCCAAGAAGTGGATTAGGACCAATGATTATTTAAATTCAAATTCTACAATGAATATGGTCACTTTGCAAGTGTAAAAAACACAGGAGGAACAACAAAAGCAACTAGAAGAGATAATCATAGCAGCAGCAAAAAAGGAGAAAAGCATCAACAAGGCAAGCCAACAATCAACAAATGCAACCTAATTTGAATGGAAATAGAAGGAAAAGACTAGCTAATTTTATAAAAAAATGGTCCAAGGGAAGTGCAGCGACTAAACTTATAATTGTTTGTACTTTAAAATGTAAATACATAATTCATTGTAAGTAATATTTTTATTAATAAAATAAAATGTACAAGAGTGATTAAATATTACAATGAGGGTCTGCTTATATACCAAGGCAAGTGCCCCTTCATGAATGGACATATCTTTTTAGACATGCCTTTGGTTTTAACTAATAACTATTTAAATAATTATTACTTTAAATTTTCATTAGTTATATTTATTGTATTTTTATTTTATTTTATATAAATTGTATTCGTAACATTACCCCAACCTTCGAAAATATTTTTCCTCAAAGCTTATTACTGACAATTTCTGTTATGTTGCGCACATCCTTCAACACATAATTCATCATTTAATAACTATCTTAAAATCAATATTTTCCCATTTCCTTTTTATTTTAATATTTTTTAGCATTATTTTATTTTATTTGTTTTATATATATAATAATTATCTTTTTTAAATGAAGTAACTTTATCATTTATATTTATGTTATTTCCTACTTTATAATTATTTGATTTTATTCTATTCCCTAAATTATTTTATAGTTATTTATTTTATTTTATCTCCTAAATTACCACCGTACGGGCATGTGCCAAACGGAATGTACCATTCAATGGTCACATAGGGTAAATCTCCACCATAATGGTTCTTCGTCCTTCCCTCGAATCTCTGGTCAAGATCAGAGGTATTTCTGTAGACGGGTCAGGAAAACAAAGTGTAGCTGTTGGAGAGGACATTTCAAAGGGTTTTAGTTTCGTGTTGAATTCTTTTTGGACCAAAGTGGAATCGATGGCGCATACAGGCCCAAACCTTTGAACTGAACCAAACTACAGTCTACTACGATATGGAGATGGGACTTCATGTGGAAACTTTTGAGTCGTAAAACATTGAATACAGAAATTTGGGCATCCTACCGACAATTCAATGGCGCCACGTCCTCTAGATCTAGGGGTTCTACATGGAGAGATTCCAACGAATCGAAATTGAACGACTGAAAAATTGGATGAAACTTGCCACAACAAGCGTTAACAACCTTCTTCCCAAAAATTCCATCGAACATGGCTTCCATGAGATTCAACACTGCACGAGAACCACTAGCAAAAATTTTTAGCACATTTACATTGACATCCAACTTAATCAGGTTGTTGTCACTATAATTTAAAGCCTTTGCCACATCAATGAATCTAGTGGCATCTTCCTTTGAAGAAGCAAAATGGAAAAGTTGAAATTGATAAACAAATTTATCTGTAACTCACAAATCCAAGAGTAGAAGTAGAGGGCAATTAATCACTGAGAAGAAATTATCTTGGATTTTCAAGAGCTTCCCTCAGTGGCTTAAAATTTAAAACTTTGAGCTTTTTCCTGAATGACTATGCCACCCCTATCATAGAGTTCAAATTTGGTGGTGTCTTCTTGGATGTGGAAAGAGTATGATCTCACATTCATAACTTGTCTTTGTCTGCCATCACTAAGCTCACTCATACCTTTAATTTCAAAAAAACAACAAGATCCCCATCCTCGAATTAGAGCCTCTCATTATCATCCACAAATGATACGAGAGAAGGATTGTCATTAGTAACAAAAGAAATAATACATGTGTGTGGTTCCTCACCATTCACATCAAACATAGTAAACTCTGGCCCAAAGTCGCATAACAAACTGCCAAATAGTCTGCTAATATCTTCTCTAATGAAAGCAATTGTTGGATTGTGATTATGGCATAAATCATTGTATTCAATTGATTTTTCCATACTTAAATCTGTGAACACCACCACTTGAAAAGAAGACAGGTGTTTTGGTGATATCTAGGATTCAGTGGAAACTTAAACTGCAACTGCAGTGTTTTATTTTGGCAACTTATTACAACAAGCAATTGACCTATTTTTGCCAATATTAGCTTCACTGAGATAAAAATTGGCAGACAAGTTGAAGTCCCACATTTTAACACTTGATGGGTCATGCAATGTCACTGATTTCATTCCCGCCAATATGGCATTCTTTTTTGTTTCAACCCCAAGGCCTTGAAGGCCAGAGATGAGAACATTTGCATTGGCTAGGCGTCTCATAACCTCCCTTCCATAAAATTCCAATTGTCTATCGTGCAAATCTTCGTCTATGTTTATTTTTTTTGTCCATGATCAGGAAGAGGAATTGAGATTGTGCCAGAACCAGCAATGACCACCATGTTAATCATATTTGTTTTATCCCCTTCTTTATCATCTGTGGATTCATTTCTTCTAATGGAAATTTTTGCATCCGCATCTTCCTCTCCATTATCAACCTCAATTATTTTCCCTTCTTGTTCATCATAAAAATTAGTAATATTAGCATCTTCATCATCTACAATTGTATTTACATCCTCAGTTGTCATACACCTACTTTGATTTTCATTTATGTCACCTTGAGGAGATCCTAACTCAAGATGCTCAACATTATTTTCTTAGTTAGAGCATTCCTTATCGTTAGTTTTTTTCATGTCAATGTTTTCTTCCTTTGGACATGTTGCATATTCTGTAAATGATTTTTTTTATTTTTTGGAATGCCAATGATTTCAGGACATAAACTTAATGGCATATTGTGTGGGGGATAACATCTAATGGTTCGCATAGATCTAATACCATTGAAGCTAAAAAAATTATAATTGTTTGTGCTTTAAAATATAAATACACAATGTATTGTAAGTAATATTTTTATTAATAAAATCAAATGTATAAGAGTGATTGAATGTTACAATAAGGACTTGCTTATATACAGAGGCAGGTGCCCTTTCATGACTAGACTTGTGGTTTTAGACATGCTTTTTCATTTAACTAATGACTATTTCAGTCATTATTACTTTGAATTTTTATTAGTTATATTTATTGTATTTTTATTTTATTTTTTATAAAATATATTCATAACAAGAAGGAAAGGGAACTAGCAGGACAGATGGGAATGAGGACGATGACAACAATGAGGCCTTAAGGAAGAATACATTCCAATGAGAAATCCTCGAACTTCAAAAAAAAAAACACTAAATTTGTTCTAGATCTAAATCCATAACAGGTTAATGACAATATGTGGCCCCTTGAGGACAGCGCAACACAAATACAGACAATAGAAGAGACCTCGTTGGATGAGGAAGAATACCATTCTCACGAGAACATAAAGACAGGGCATGCCCTAGTTATCTTTGTCGATGAGAAATATGAAGCAGAGAAGGAAAAGGAGAAACATTGACTTTACATAAAGGGGAGAAGAAATACAAATCGAGAGATAAAAATGAAAAAGGAAGAAAAAGATGAAATCGGAACCCAATCCACTCTGTATCCAAAATTTATCAAAAATTTATCAAAGGAAATATAATACTAAAAAAATGAGGAAATTATGATATTTATCCCTCCATCAAGAGGAAACTCATACAGTCAATAAATGATGAAGGTAATCTCTTAGAATTACAGGGGATTAGGGTCAAAGAAAAGAAAAGCCCATACTTATTTTGTTCCCGGAGACAAAAATAAAGGATATCCTTCGAAAATAAGATAAGATATGGCATGATAGTAGGATTCAGTAAGCTCTCGCGGCACTTCAGGAGAGGTATGCACTTTCTGAGCTCAATATAAGCTTGAATTATCTTCCTCCCACTCGTTAGAAACTTGGTTCCTCATATACCCTCAAATTAAGCATGTTAAATTGTTAACACTGAAATTGTTCTTTAAAATGCAAATATGTTTCAAAGAAAAATTACAGTGTTGGGCTTCTTTACTATAACTAGGAGTAACCCAATTTGGATCAAATTGTATCTTGGGAGGGGATTTTAATAAAATTTTGCATCATTGGGATAAAAAATGGGATCTCTATTCACAAACCGGTTTCAGGAAAATATGAAAGATCTCATAAAAAATACTAAATATGCTGCATATTCACCCTTCTTCCAACAAGCTTACTTGGAATAATAAGAGAATAGGCTTGGGAATCCTTTTTTTCACAGAGAATCTTGGCTTCCTCCAATATTCTTCCATGGAATAGCTCATATCATAGACTAATAGTGTTAGATATTTCCAAAAATATAGACTATGGTCCTATTCCCTTTCGGTGTAGTGCATTATGGATTAAAATGGAAGGTTTCATTACATGGTGAAGAAGTATGGACACAATGGGATTTTGGTTTTGGAAAGAGAAGATAAAACCACTTAAGGAAACCTTGAAAAATGGGCAATAGATCAGAATAGGGAGAGGGAATCATATATACAGGCCCACCAATCTCGGATGGAGTCCCTTCAATTCAAACTAGAAAAAATACTAGTCACAAATGATCTACTTATGGAGGAAAAGGAAGGGTTTAAACAATATCACAAAGCATTACATGAGGTGGAAGAAGGTTCGAGATTAGAGTCTGGGAGTCTTTGGCTTCAAGCTAGAGATATGAATTCCAAATTCTTCCACAATCAAGAAAGAAACTGAGTTTGGAAAAATAATATAAAAGGATATGTCATGAGAGGTAACAAAATTTCACCATTCCCGAAGATCAAAGAAGAGGCGGTCATATTTCATGTAATGTAAACGATGTGTCGGCGGCAAAGGGGGCCAGCCCCCACATCAATCGACTTCCATGCGACCAGGTCGAGGGCGACCAAGCAATTACATCAAAAGCGGATTATTGTTAATAAAATTAATTAACACTAATACGTGGATTATCCACTAAAAACTGTCATTGGTGCATTTTCAACCATAACAGAAAACAGTGAACAGTTTATGAAAATTTCGCATGTGAGCCCACTTAAAATTTAATGTAACTGTTAAAGGGTCTGACAATTCTAGAGGAGCATGCCATTTTAGGTGGATTTGGCCAACTTTGGTGCTCCTATCTACAGTTTCTCCACATTTGGTGGAGTTAGTTTAGGGAATATTGGGCAAAATTGGTTTTGGCCATATCTCCCTCAATATTGAACCAATTTGGACGAAATTTTAGTCAATTTTGGGTTTCCTGAGAATTTTAGAGTGTTTGGGACAGGCTGTAGAGTGAACAGAGGTGTTCTTCAGCCACTTTTGCTTCAGGGAATCTTGGAGAGCCATGAGGGCCATCAGGGAAATGGCACTGTATTGGGCTATACTTCACTGTTTGAGGTGAAACAAAAGCCATTTTTAGCTTATTTTTGTCTTTTGAAATCAATTTCACGACTAGTTTTTCCTGTTTAGGATTTTTTCTCACTGTATAACCAATTTTAGCAACTTAATAGAGCAAGTACATGCCCATTGGGAGCCTTGGACTCGGCAGATGTAGCCCAGGAGGGTTGAACTGCCTCATCATGTTGTTTTGTTATGTTATGGTGAAGTTTCTATGTTGTGTATATCTGATTTAATATGTTAAACAGTAAGTTTAATTAACATTCCCTCACACATAAGACTCAAAAACCTTATCAAAAACACTTTGTTTAATTTGCAAGACATGGAGAATACTTTGCACACTTAATTAAATGGAAATGGATACTTTGCATAGCATTACAAATAGTTCCATTTTTAGGTCGGAAAGGGATCAATAAATTTAATGGTCAGAGTTTTGAGTTGTGGAAGCTCAAGATGGAGGATCTGCAGGTGGATAAAGATCAGTGGATTGTGGTAGATTCGGGTACTAAACCAACGGCAATGTCAGATGAAGACTGGAAGAAGCTGGATCGGAAGGAAAAGAGCATAATACGGTTATGTGTCTCAGATTCTGTATTGTTGAATGTGTTAGCCACCTATAATATTTGTTATACCAAAAGGTGGCTAAGAATGTTTGAGCATTCAAGGAACAAATTTCATTACTAAAAATTGTTGGCTCTTGAAGACTCTTGAAGGCCTCCTGCCTTTCCTCTGTCCAAAACTTCACTGATACTCCCATTTTACTCTTAGAAATCCTGTTGATTTCCAAGCTAGAATACTGTTGCAAAGTCATCATTTTCCCCTTCTCCCAATCAAAACTAACCTCCATTTTCTTCCCCTATTTTTCCATTAAATTCCTCTATTTTGTCGTGAGTTCTCTTCTTCCACTCATGAAAATCACTTTCCCATAGTTGAAAACCCATTTTTTAACTATACCGAAACCCTTGAAACCCTTTGAAAACGTTGAAAAATCAATAAAAATTCATATTTTATACAAGCTTTAGCCCCCTTGGGCTAAGTTTCTAAAAAACCACTCCACCCACATGCCTCCGCCCTACAACCACATGCTAAGTCCCTCACGGCACTTATCGCATCGCAAGATTCAAGAGCGCAGGTTTATGGTTGTTTAAAAAATTGTGATATGCGATTAGCCCCTCCTCTTTAACCCCCAGGTCATATCATTCTCCATGCGCCCTAAGGCCCCGCAATCGGGCGCCATGCCATTTTATATTTCCTCTGCACAAAGTTTAAAACCTTTGGGTATATATTAAAACTCGTCATTTTATTATATTTTATACCTCTGCCGGTCCAAAGTTCAAAGAAATCTCCACCGTCGATCTATTCTATAGATCGACGGTGCGGAGTTCATCTCCCCATGGTCCCCACCGCCCATAAACCGATTGCCCAAAACCAGCGGTATCCATCGCACCGCCTTTGGGGCAAGGGTGGTTTTTTCCCGATGGCCAGCGATTCCATACAACGGTTGACACGCGTCCCCTGTACCTTTTTCAAAACCGCCGTCCATTGCGCATAACCGTCGTCCATCGCGCATTATCGTTCGGACCAGGATTCCCAGCGATATTGCTATGCACCGTCCGATCTGGGCCCCCTCATCCAATGGTGATCACTTGTCGAAGCTGTCCGATGGGTAACGAATATGCACACACAATAACCGGGCTATCGTACATGCGGCAATGGCATCTCTGCCGTCGATCTGATTTGCAGATCGACGGCCCACATTTCATCGCCCGACCTCTCCATTTTACTTTCACAACTCCAATCCCGACCGTCGATCTCTGCGCGATCGAAGGCTCAGATTCATCCTACTCTTCTGCCTCCTCGTTCAATCTCGACCGTCGATCTCTGCACGATCGACGGCTCGGATTTAATTTTTCTTTCGCCCATTCTACGATCTCTCCCGATCAATCCTGACCGTTGGATGATGCCATCCAACGGCCTCACTGCCTTCACATGTCTTCCGATGCAGTTAACCTATAAAAGCAGGATTTTATAATAGTTTTTGTATTTTGCAGGGTTTTAAATCATTTTCTCGCGATTTTCAAAGAAGATTCAGAGGCGGAGGGTGACGACCCTCCCGTTTTCGATTCGTCAAAGGAAATCATCCACAGGGTGGAAATACCCATTTCCTCAGTGTTTCCTCAGGCATGGGTGCCTTATAAACCCTTCACAGCCCTGCACATCAGCAAGAAAGCCATAAATTGGCACAGTCAAAGAGTATCAGTGCCGAAGACCAAAATGAACCAGAGCAGAGGATTAATCGACTGTTTAGGGGGAATTATGGCCAAGGATGATCATTACAAACCTAATCCCCGTTTTAAAACAGAGTTTAAGGAAAAATCAGAAGTGTTTTACCCGACAGAAAGCCCCATCGCCTTAGTTAAAAGCGAATAAATTCTTCTCAGCTACCACAAAGACACTTGTGCCCCAAAGAAATCAAATACAGGCCGAAGTTATTGCATGAAATCAGATATTCGCCTTCAGCACAGCCAGAAAGTTACTTCTGCAGGGAAATAAATGCAGAAATATCTGTAGAGTAACTCCAGACATAACACAGAGCCTCAAAGGTCAACAAAAGCTCCCACCGAGCTTAATATTTATGTAAAAACATTTAATACAGAAGACACCTATGTAAGTTTCTCATTGAGCCCCTCAAAAGGCCAAGAAGTCTTGAATATGTATTAATTACCTTAGGAGATCTTTTATCAGATCTCACCTCCTCATCCTTCTATAAATACTTCTGTAGAAGATGAGAAGTTGTTGGTTGGTTGTTGTTTGATAACAAGCTGTAATATTGAAACTCTCTGAAATCAATACATAGTCCTTTGAAGTCGAAGAACAAATTGAAGTCTTGGAGATCTTGAAGATGTTGTTGCATGTTTGTCCCTGAGAAGGCTCTATCATTGGATTCATGAGCTTGGCTGTTGGTGAAGTATTCTGAATTGTTTCATGTTTTTTCCCTGTTTTCATTATGTTCCATAATTTCTCACTACAGTAGGATAGAAATTATTAGGCTAAGAAATGACTCATGGAAGCACCTTAGACCTGTTCATCCTTCACTGTTTTATGTTTTCTTCTACTGAAGTATTTTAGAGGCTTTAATCTTTCTCTTTAGTCTTCATGCTTGTTTATTTCCTTAATAGTTTGAACAGTTGGTTTCAGCATGATTTATGGTTGTCCCTGCTTGTATGTTGCCACTTAAAAACTGTTATTGAAGTCTCCCTTTGAAGTCCTTTGCTTACAGTGAATCAGAGAGGTCTGTTTTGATCTTGCCCTTTGTTCTCACTTAAACAGTTGGCTCAAAGGTCGGTATAATTATGATCATAGATGTTTTTAGGTGTTCCCTCTTCTATGACTGTGATTATCAGTAAATCTTATATGTTTTCTAAAGTCCTTTAGAATAAAATCTTTGAGGAAATAGGGTGTTCCCCGAATCTTAGATTTTACTTTGAAAGTTGTTTTGAAATCATTGGTTGCTTAAAGGTGTGATTTGTAGAATTTATGGTTAGCCCTGTCTATCAAAGAACTCTTTATTGTTTCAAATTATGCTTTCAAATTCCCTTTGTTGAGAATTAAAACTCTCTTTCCAAATCATTAATGTTCATTCCATTCCAAAAACATAAGGATCCTATGGCCAAGTTAGATTTTCCCTTTTGATATCCCATATCCTTTGATTAGTGTGTTATGACCTTTTCTTGACTCCATTGCCCAATGAAACAGATATTTTACTGTCCTATATATCTTTCCTAGACCTTTTATGTTCTGCTATATCAATTCAATCCAACCAAACAAACAAACACCTGCACTTAATAACTAGTCTAAAACCAATACTCTAAGCACACAAGATAAACCTTTGCAAACAAACTTTGAGAGATCCCTCTCTGAGAGCAGGAGGACTAGATCCTGTAACTCTAAAGATTGGTTCTGATGTTGCCTTGTCTTTTGATTTTCCAAAATATCAAAACACGGGACACCAACATAATGGCGATCACGGTGGGACCATTCTGAGTCAGTGACAATCTAAGTACCCCTTAGGACTCCAGAAATCCCTTATTTTCAAAGACTATCCAGTGATTATCAGCCACCTCATCGCCACCAACATAATGGCGATCACAGTGGGACATTGAGTAAAATCTGCAAAGTAAAACGCTCACTATCCAGCATAACATAAGTAACCTTCTTCAAGCAATACCAAGCAATGGTAATCATGATAGGACCTTTTGAATCAGTGACAAACTAAGTAACTCTTAGGATTCTCATAAGGCCTGGTCAAACCTTGAAGATTTCGGTTACCAAGCCATAAGAGTAAACTCTGTAAGTTTTCACACCCTAGCTAAGTGTTAAATCAGACTTAGAACACTCTCATAACCTATAAAAACAAAAATAACTCAAAAAAACCCAAAACATTTCAGTTTGGCTTCATAATAAACTTGGTGGTGGACCATAAAACCTTTTACCTCCAAAAGAGCTAAAAAATTCCCACCTGGCGACTCCACAATCCTAAACTCAGACCTTAAGACTCCACTGGGAAGACCCCAAGTCTTAATAGCATCTTACAAACTCAGCTAGAAGGTTTTAAGATTAAAAATTTTCCTTCTTCTGAAAAGATCAATTAGCCTCTTAAAATATTGTCATATTTGGCTAAACTTTCTTTCTAACCAGGTCTGAAAAACATAGCATAGTGGATCCTAGAAATATTCACACTAGAGCCTACCCTGACCCAAACCCACCGAGAATAGTTGACAACCCTGAAAGCATCCTTTGGAAGTCTCCTAGGATTAAATTATCAATTGTTTTCAGAACACCCTTGAGAGCTAATTCAGTTCCCGAAAATCTTTCAGCTCTACAACAATCTCAAGTTGACTAAGTAAATCCATTTAGAACTAGGTCACTTAGCGATTTAGATCAATTAGATTCTGATTCTTCACTATCATCTCCTGAAACAAGTGAACCTCTTGGTAGTAGAGAAACAACACCTCCTGACTTACATTTCCTTCACAACTTAGGTGTCTCTCATCCAAGATCAGCTCAGCAGTCTTTTCCTGGTCCATCCACTTCTTCCCACCCTTCATCCACTGTTCAAACCACTACACCTCAACCCACTATTCCTGTTATAAATCCGCCCCCACCACCTATCATGGCAGCATGGTATGCTCCCCTAGTCCTTCCTGTACCATTAGTTAATCTTCCACAGGACTATCAGTCCAAAATTCCATTGTATGATGCCAACAATGCTACAACTGCATCACAACATGTAGATAAAATGAATGACTACTTTGACAGAAATGAGATCGATGATGATTCTGTCAAGCTTAGGTTATTTTCTCAGAGCTTAGGGGGAGAAGTAATAAAATGGTTCAAAGGTTTAGCCCCCTGTAGTATTAACGATCTTTAAGCCTTCCATCAAACGTTCCTAAACAAATGGGAAGTAAAGAAAATCTCTCTCCAAGTCCTTTCTGACTACAAAAACCTCCATAGAAACACTGGAGAAAGTGTTCAAGCTTACTGCACTAGGTTCAATAGTGTGTATAATGCACTTTACCAAGAACTAAAACCTCCACAGGGCTTAGCTTTAAATAAATTTCTTGAAGGGTTTGACTCTAACATGACCTATCAGCTGAGAGAAAGAAATTTTGCAACTCTGGAAGATATGCAACAGGGTTCTCTTTCTGTGGAAGTCAACTTGATGGATAAGAGAGAAAGAATGAAAATTGAAAAGAGAGTGTCTTTTAGAGAAGAGTCCACTCCTTCTACTTCAAGCTCAAAAACGAAGAGGATGTTGGAAGAAATGATGAAAGAGATGAGTATAATTAAGAAAGCACAAGAAAATCAAAACCAAGCTGCTCCTCGAAATAGAAATCAGAATTATAGAAGAGAAAAGAATCAAGACAAACAAAAAGAAAATGACCAACAGATTAGACCTCCCTTCCAACAAAACTATGTAGATCAATATGAGGAAGAGAGAGAGTTGGAAAGGTTGGAAGAATCCCATGTAAACTTGATTGGATCAGATAGTGGAGATGATGTTTTCCTCACTCAGGAAGAACAATATTTTTTCTCTTCTGATCAAAATACAAATACCTATGAAGATTCTGATGACTATAGATTAGGTTTTGAAAATGCAATCATGGAGATACATAAATAGTATGATCTTAGGAGCAAGGGAAACATAGATAAATCAAAAGATAAGAACACTAGCACTGCTGTCAAGAAAAACATAAAAAATCAACCCAAAAAGACAGCAGATAAAACCAACATTTGGACTAAAAAACCAGATTCAAACAAAGACAAAGGTGTCCAGCCAAATGTTGAACAAAGTATCCCAAGCACTTCAGCTAGTGGTCCTAATAAAATTATCCCAATTACCATTCCAAACAAGGTTCAGCAAATCAACGTTGCTGAAAAGAATTCAATTGAAAAAACAGATGTAAATACAAAAAAGTCAATTATCCCTTTCAGCCTTGAGGGAGAGATTGCCAAGATAAAAATTGACATCCCCCTAGCTGAACTAGTAATCCAAGAGGTGTACAAAAACCAAGTTTCGAAAGCTTTGAACTTAGGAAGTGATACAAACACTTTAAACTTGACGGATGATAAACCTAAGTTGTTGTTTGGTCCAAAAGTTGAAGGAAAATATCAAGAAGGGGTTGTCCCTCCCTTCTATGTTAGCTTGAACATACATGAGAAAATTTTACACAATGCTATGTTAGACTCAGGAGCTTCACACAATCTAATACCCAAGGTAGTGATGGAAATCTTAGGCTTAGAAATTACTAAACCATACAAAGACTTGTATTATTTTGACTCAAGCCGAGTCAAATGTTTGGGTTTAATCAAATATTTGTGTATTACTTTAGCTCAGATCCCTACTAAGAGTCTGGTTATGGATATAGTTGTAGTTGACATTCCCCCTAAGTATGGCATGCTCTTATCAAGATCATGGGGAGCCAAACTTTAGGGAAGCCTTCAAATGGACATGTCTTATGCCACCATCCATGTTTTCAACCAAAACAGAAGACTATACAGGGAATCTCACATGAAGTACATGGTGAGCAACATGGACAGACCAAACAATTCTCCAATCTATTCTATTCAATCAAGTTTAGATTCCTTTATCTAATATAATGAAGATGACATTACCCAACAAGATAAAGAAAACATAGACCCAATTAGTTCACCACAACAATCCAATCTTCCCTTTAATCAAATTCAAAACATTAACAATCAACAACAACAAGAAAATGAAAATAAGGATGGCATACTTTGGAAAATTAATTTTGATGGATCTTGTAATAAAACAAGTGCAGGAGCAGGTGTGTGGATTCAAAATACAAAACAAAGTTTTTCATACAAATTGGATTTCCCATGCACTAACAATATTTCTGAGTATGAAGCACTTCTCCTAGGCTTACAATTGCTTAAACAGTTAGAAGCCCAGAGGATATCAATCTTAGGAGATTCTGAACTTATCATAAAACAAATCAAAGGAGAATACTCAGCTAAAAATCCAAGACTTAGGGAATATCGAAACGCTTCCCTTGATCTATTAAAAACCTTTGAAAAATATGAACTTATTTTCATTCCGAGAGAATTGAATCATCTAGCAAATGAACTCACTTTCAATGCCAGCAATTGTCAAACACCTGAAATAAATCAACAACTCAGTGTAAAAGTAAAACACAGGCCTATTGTGCCTGATAACCAAGATCACTCGCAGGTGTTTGACTCTGACAAACACATAGATGATTTCTTAAAGTCGGAAAATGATTTCACCATACCAACATCAGAATCTAGCCATAATCAAAACTGCCCATATATTTAAGAAATCCCAGAAGCTGAAATAACACACTTTGCTAATATAAGTCATTATGAGAATACGTTTGAAGCAGAGTCAATTGACAACGTGGACCAAAGAGACCTCGAAGTTTTGGAATGTAAGGACAGTTCAATTCCAAGAGGTCTCTCGCCTTTGGAACACCTTTTCGACTTTAATGATGTAGCCAAAGAACCAAAAATGGAGCCTGTAGAAAAAAATGTAGAAGAACACAACATAGGCTCCCTAACGGAACCCAACATGATTAAATTGTCCAGCACTCTTCCAACTCATATAAAATCTCGATAGATTGATCTGCTTAAAGAGTTTAAAGATGTTTTTGCCTGGGCATACACAAATCTAAAGACTTACGATACTAGCATTATTCAGCACAAGATTCCCTTGAAGGAAAATCAAAATCCCTTCAAACAAAAACTAAGGAGAATAAACCCACTTTTATTACCTTTAGTTAGAGCCAAAATTGAAAAGATGCATGATGCTGGCATTATAGTACCTGTTAGGTTTTCAGAATGGGTATCAAACTTAGTTTTTGTTAGGAAAAAGACAGGGGAGATCAGGCTCTGTATTGACTTCAGAAATTTAAATAGAGCCTCCTTGAAAGACAACTACCCCTTACCCAAAATGGACCATATACTTTAGAAGGTAGTTGGGTCAAAAAGGATTTCCCTCTTAGATTGGTTCTCAGGTTACAACCAGGTGTTAGTGCTCCCAAGTGCTCAAATCAAAATTTCTTTTACCACACCTTGGGGCACCTTTATGTATGTCAAAATGCATTTCGGATTAATGAATGCAGGGGCCACCTTCCAAAGGGCCATGGACATAGCCTTTTCTGAATACATTGGCTATTTCATAATCATTTACCTTGATGACATAACTTTTTTCTCAAAAACTGATGAAGAACATTTGATTCACCTAAGAAAATTTTTTGAGAAGTGTAGGAAATTTGGCTTGTCATTGAATCCCAAGAAAACACTATTTGGTCTCCAAGAAGGTAAACTTCTTGGCCACATAATTTTGGAAGAGGGAATCAAAATAGACCCTACAAGGATAGATGGCATATTGCAAATCAACCATCCAAGGAGCCTCAAAGAATTGCAATCTTTCATCGGAAACATTAATTTCCTAAGAAGGTTTATTCCTAATCTTTCTAAGCTATTAAAAAACTTACAAACATGCTTAAGAAAGATGTAGGTGTAAAATGGACTTTACCAGCTAAACAATCATTCGAACTGGTCAAACAAGCTCTTACTCAAGCACCAGTCCTGATTAGTCCAGATTTTACCAAAGATTTCTATATCTTTTTCTTTGCATCTGAACATACAATAGCTGCAGTTTTACTTCAAAAGAATGATTTGGGGCAAGAACAACCAATATCTTTCTTTAGTAGGGCCTTGAGAGATACTCCTCTCAAATATAACATCATGGAGAAGCAAGCCTTAGCATTAGTGAAAGCATTAAAAGACTTTAGGGTCTATATTTTACACTCTCACATAATTGCTTTTGTTCCACATACTGTTGTCAAGGACATTCTAAGACAAGACCCTGATGGTAAAAGGGGAAAATGGATTGCAACTATTCTTGAATATGACTTAGAAATTAGGCCTACCAAACTAGTTAAGGGGCAGGGATTAGCAAAACTTATGGCTGAGTCTAACTTTCAAGCACTGGACATGAACATGGTAGATGTGTTAGAAGAAATAGGAGAATCTGATGCTCCTGTTATTGAAGAAACATTTCTAAATTCTCCTTGGTATGCTGACATTATTTATGTGCTTTTATATCTAAATGCCCCTCCTTCTTTGTCTAAAACTAAAGCTAGATTCTTGAAACAAAAGGCTTTCAGTTTTTTATTATTGAATGGAGTATTATATTGGAAAAATGTTGTTGGAATTTTTCTTAAATGTTTACTTGAAGATGATGCAGGAAAAATCATGCATGAATTGCATGACGGAGAATGTGGAGGACACCTCTCCTAGAAGGCCACAGCCAACAAAATTCTTAGATATGGTTACTATTGGCCTACCCTCTTTCCTGACACTCAAAAGTTGGTCATGTCTTGCCATAAGTGTCAAATCTTTGATGGCAAAAGGAAACTCCTTCCCTTACCTTTACATCCCATCAAAGTTGAGGCACCTTTTCAACAATGGGGGCTGGACTTCATTGGCGAAATTCATCCATCCTCCTCAGCTCAGCATAAGTGGATCCTCACAGCCACTGACTTCTTTACCAAGTGGATAGAAGCTATACCCTCCAGAAATTCTAATGACTCTATCATCATCAAGTTTCTCGAAACTAATATCCTATCCAGATTTGGTTGTCCCAGAAAAATCATAACAGACAATGCTGCTACTTTTAAATCTAATAAAATGGTTGATTTCTGCTACAAATACCACATAACCTTGGGCCATTCCACTGCTTACTATCCCCAAGGAAATGGATTAGTTGAATCTTCCAACAAGAGCCTCATCAATATCATTAAAATGTTGTTGGAACAAAATCATAAATCATGGCACAGTAATATGGTTCATGCCTTATGGGCTGATAGGCTAACTACAAAGAAATCAATAAACATGTCCCCCTATCAGCTAGTCTATGGCATGGATGCAGTCTTTCCCACCTCGTTGGGAGTGCCAGTTATGAAGCTCCTTCAAGAAGTGCAGATTGAAGAGAATGATATGCAGAGAAGAATCAACCAAACAATCCATTTACAGCAGACCAGAGAGGAAGTCTATGAAAGAACACAGTTAGTCCAAGAAAATATGAAGAAGCTATTTGATAAGAGGACTAAGGCAAACAATTTCCAATTTGGAAATGTTGTTCTTAAATGGGATTCAAGAAAATAAGAGAAGGGAAAACATGGCAAATTTGAGAACTTGTGGAAAGAGCCCTATATTATTCATGCTGAGAGGGGTCACAATGCATTTTTCTTGAAAGAATTGAATGGAGAAGGTCTATATGGAGGTCATGTCAATGGTAGGATGCTCAAGCATTACTTCTGTCAAGAATCTTAAGTTTCAAAGCATTTTATTTTTTCATTATAAACATCATAGTATAACCATTGCATTCAAAGTTAGAAAAATCAAAAATACAAAAACAAAGAAAGAAAGAAAAGAGCGCGGATTGTAAAAACAATAAAGGTATAGCCCCATACCGAAAAAGAGAAACAAATCTGAAAGTGTGCAAGCTCAAATGCCACTCCTACAAAACACACTTCTAGTTAGTCAAACAGCCTAAACTTGACTAATTAGTTTTAAATTTTCTGCTGATAGGATAGTGAATTCGATTTGCCAAACTGTCTAATATTGGCTTATCAGTAGGTAGATTAGGATAGAAATTAAAGGTTCAAACATGTTTAAAATCTGAACCTAAGTTTCCAAAGAGAGATGACTCAAATCTGTTGTATTTTCCGAGTCAGAAAATATGTAAATCTGGTTCTAATTATCTCAAAATCTAAACCAGAGAGCAAGGAAGAAACAGCTCAAATAAGAGTCGAAACAGAGTTGTAAAAGGATGAAGAAGTGCTTTGAATTTTCAGATCTTAAGCCTTACATTTTGATTTAATTTTCTGCAAAAACAAATGTCTGTGTGCAGCTTGTCTTTTATGCCATAGATCACAGCAAGTCTAACAACTCAATCCTGACTTGACTGTTTTTAAATTTCTGTTGTAGAATTTAGAGAATAAAATCTGATTAGACAGTTTAATCCCAACAGATAGTATATTAGGTAGAGAATTCTATGGATTCAACTGTTTAATCTGAATCCATGGAGAAATAAGGAGTAGAAATAGATTAGATTTTTTCTTTCAAAAAGAATAAAATGTTGTAAGAGAGTTTTCCAATCCAGGTGCACTCTAATGAAGGAAAAAATGTTAGATCATGTAGAATTGGGTAGGTAGAACGTTGTATTGATGAAAATCCATTATTTTCATGGTTGCTAATATGTTTTCAGAAGATAATCCACAGAAGAAAGGAAATGATGGACTGGGCAGGCGATCGGCCTCCCGGAGAATCCAAGTCGAATTCTTGATTCCCTTTGAGAGGCACCATCCCCAAAGCGAACCCTTATTAACCACAGCAAATTTGATCATACCAAGGTAGGCTAAATCTATTTTGAACCTTCGGAACAATTTTCATTAAAAGCGCTTTGAAGACTCTTGAAGGAATCATGCCTCTCAATAAGGATCTGTCTTATTGTTTACATCCTAAAAACCTCTGAAATCCTTGCTAAAATCCAAAGCCCAAATGCTGCTGCAAACCCCATTTTTCCCTTGCCTCTTCTTCCAAAACTAACCTCATTTTCTATTTCCCCCATTTCCCATGAAAATCCCTCATTTTCATGTTTCTCCTCTTTTTACTTCATGAAAATCTGCAATAAGATTCTAAGACCCCTTCTTAGCCTTATCGGAATCCTCGAATTCCTTGGAAAATCCTTGAAAAACCGTTAAAATGCATATTCTCCATGTATTGGACTTAAGCCCCCTTCGGCCAAGTCCCTAACCCTTTTATCCATGTGCCCTGGCGCTAGAACCAAGCGTTGAGTCAGTGAGGCGCTTATCCCTTTTAAAACAAATATTTCGCCCCGAAAACATTAAACCTTTGTTTTTATTTAAACCTTATTTTATTATTTAGTGATTTCTATTTTCAACCGTTCCATGCCAGTCAATCATTTATGTAGATCAGACGGTCGGATACAATCTAGGTGATTAGTCGCATTATGACTCGCTCATCGTGGTATCATCGCTGAAAAATTCTGTAGTTATTTCCCAGGTAAACGATTCCACAGCAGCCATGTGTCCCCACATGCTGTTTGGAAAACCATAGTCCATCGCGTTATCATTCGAGACAAGGATGCGGCGATATCGTCGTGCATCGTCGTTGACCGCCCATCCAATGGCTATCGCTCGATGAAGATGCCCGACGCTGAACGTGGTCCCGGCGCAGCGTTAAATCCATCTCCGCCGTCGGTCTGATCCGTAGATCGACGGTCCATATTCCATCGCCCTATTCCCTCTGTTTGACTTTCAACCTCCGCTCCCGATCGTCGATCTCTGCGTGATCGACGGCTCAGATTCAATTTTCTTCTGCCAATTCTACGATCTCTCCCGATTAATCCCGACCGTTGGATGATGCCATCCAACGGTCACGCTCCCTCCACACGTCCTTTGAAGCAGTCAACCTATATATGTAGGATTTTTTAATAGTTGTTTGTATTTTTGCAGCGTTTAAATGATTTTCTGCCATTCTGAAGGAAATTCGTAGGCTGAGGGTGGCGACCCTCCCGCCTTCAATTCGTCAAAGGAAATCATTCACAGGTGTTAAATGCACGTTTCATTGGTGTTTCATAACGCATTGATGCCATTTGATTCATGTTTCAGTCCTGCACATTTGAAATACACAGCAAGTCAATCACAAATCAAGAGTATCAGTATAGAAGACCAGAATGCACCAGAACAAAGGATTAAGAGATAGATTTGTGGGGATTATATCTAAGATGTCAATCAAAAGCCTAATCCCTAGATTTAAACACAGTTTTAAGGAAAGATCATAGTGTTTTATCCGACAGAAAGCTCCACCACCTTAGTCAAAGTGAATCAATTCTTCTCAGCTACCACAAAGACACCTGTGCCTCAAAGAAATCAAATACAGTCCAAAGTTATTGCATGAATTCAGATATTTTCCTTCAGCATAGCCAGGGAGTTACTTCTGCAAGGAAATAAATGCAGAAATATCTGCAAAGTAACCCCGACATCGCACAGAGCCTCAAAGGTCAACAAAAGCTCCCACAGAGCTTAATTTTTATGTAAAAACATTTAATACAAAGGATATGTATGTAATTTTCTTCATTGAGCCCTTCAAAGGCCCAGAAACCATTTAAGTCTGTATTAATTGTAATTGAGATCTTTTATCAGATCTCACCTCCTCATCCTTCTATATATACTTCTTCAGAAGATGAGTGAGGGGTTGGTTGTTGTTTGATCACAAGCTCTAATATTCAAACTCTCTGAAATCAATACATATTCCTTTGAAGTTGAAGAACAAATTGAAGTGTTGGAGATCTTGATGATGTTGTTGCATGTTTGTTCCTGGGAAGGCTCTATCATTGGATTCATGAGCTAGGTTGTTGGTGAAGTATTCTGAACTGTTTAATGTTTTTCCCTGTTTTCATTATGTTCCATAATTTCTCACTACAGTAGGATAGAAAATATTAGGCTAAGAAATGACTCCTCGAAGCACCTTAGACCTGTTCATCCTTCACTGTTTTATGTTTTCTTCTGCTAAAGTATTTTAGAGGCTTTAATATTTCTCTTTAGTCTTCATGCTTGTTTATTTCCTTAATAGTTTGAACAATTTGTTTCAGCATGATTTATGGTTCTCCCTGCTTGTCTGTTGCCACTTAAAAACTTTTATTGAAATCTCCCTTTGAAGTTCTTTTCTTATAGTGAATCAGAGAGGTCTATTTTGATCCTGCCCTTTGTTCTCACTTAAACAGTTGGCTTAAAGGTCGTTATAATTATGATCATAGATGTTTTTAGGTGTTCCCTCTTCTATGACTGTGATTATCAGTAAATCTTATATGTTTTCTAAAGTCCTTTAGAATAAAATCTTTGAGGAAATAGGGTGTTCCCCAAATCTTAGATTTTACTTTGAAAGTTGTTTTGAAATCATTGTTTGCTTAAAGGTGTGATTTGTAGAATTTATGGTTAGCCCTGTCTATCAAAGAAATCTTTATTGTTTCAAATTATGCTTTCAAATTCCCTTTGTTGAGAATTAAAACTCTCTTTCCAAATCATTAATGTTCATTCCATTCCAAAAACAAAAGGATCCTGTGGCCAAGTTAGATTTTCCCTTTGATATCCCATATCTTTTGATAAGTGTGTTATGACCTCTTTTTGACTCCATTGCCCAATGAAACATATATTTTATTGTCCTATATATCTTTCCTAGACCTTTTATGTTCTGTTGTATCAATTCAATCCAACCAAACAAACAAACAAATACGTGCACTTAATAACTAGTCTAAAACCAATACTCTAAGCACACAAGATAAACCTTTGCAAACAAACTTTGAGAGATCCCTCTCACCGAGAAGCCCGGAGAGGACTAGATCTTGTAACTCTAAGGGTGGTTTTGATGTTGCCTTGTCTTTTGATTTTTCCAAACTATCAAAACACGGGACACCAACACAAACAATGAGAGAGAAAAAAACCTTTTATATTCAACATGTAAAACACAAATTAGCCATAAAATTTTCCCATTGAAACCAAAAGTGATTTGATACAAAACATAGGTTTTAACCTAAGAGTAAATTCCCCTATAGTCAAACAATCCCTGGAATAGTTTTAAATATAAAAGTTTTTCATTTTCACATCCATGGCCTCAAACAATGAGAGATTTTTTTTTTTTTATATTCAATGCATGTAAAACACAAATTAGCCATATCTCTAGAATAGATCTAAATAAAAGTTTTTCATTTTCATATCCATGGTCTCAAACAACGAGAGAGAGAAAAAAACCTTTATATTCAACATGTAAAACACAAATTAGCCATAAAAGTTTCCCATTGAAACCATAATTGATTTGATACAAAACATAGGTTTTAACCTAAGAGTAAATGCCCCTGTAGTCCATCTCTGGAATAGTTTTAAATATAATTTTTTCATTTTCATATCCATGGTCTCAAACAATGAGAGAAAAAACCTTTTATATTCAATGTATGTAAAACACAAATTAGCCATATCTGTAGAATAGATCTAAATAGAAGTTTTTCATTTTCATATCCATGGTCTCAAACAATGAGAGAGAAAAAA